>LPNX010742495.1:61062-188846 GCA_001517045.1 Pseudotsuga menziesii
GCATAACACAATATTGCGAAACTTAGGCTATAAAGGTGAACCTAAGGTCTTCATCGAAATCCAAAGGAACCAGTACAATCCCTACCATGCGAATAGATGTGTTGAAGTCGAACATGGAATGAACTCAACAGAATGTCAAAAAATGAGTGATACTGACAACTGAAGCAAAGGAATTCACCAATAATGGTAGTGAAACCTAAGGTACCATTGTCAAAAATCTAGGTCTTCGTCTTCGGGATATGTTGATGAGAAATCGTACTATGATGAGGAAGGCAATGAATCCTCCAACGGATCACAAGAGTGACTAGGAACTGGATACGAGAAGGTATACACAAGTAATTTCAGATAGGATAACTATGGGATCGAGATAGTAATCAGATGAAGGGATAGATACTTGAATAGTGAGCACAACTAAAAGATGGCCCAAGGCAGCTTTTGACTTGTAGATTGGACAACTAGACTTATCTATCATGTAGGAGACATGATCATATTCCCCATGTATAAAGGAGAAGTGGAGGAGAAAAAACTTGAAGTAATAGCTGAGCTGAAAGTGTAAACTGAAACATGAGTATTAGAAATTTTAGAGTGTTGTGTTCAAAAAGGATATGCTGCCACTATTTATAACCCAACTATAGCACTTCTTCCTTATCTTTCCTGTTAAATTTTAACGAGTCCAGAAAATTCAACTCAAGGCTCTCTTCTTTTTTACAAGCTCGAAGAGGGGAGAGAATAATTCTTAATAATGTCAATGATTCGTCGATTTTACGATCCCGAACTAGTACATGCTCGTTGGTGTTTTCATGTTTGGAGATTCTGAAAACTCCGAAGAAGACTCTAGGGGGGTGATTTTTTGTACAATTTAGTCTCCTGAGTCCAAAAAAGTATAAAACAATCCACAGAAGAACTGTCTTAGCTCCCGGAGGACTAAGGTATACCTTTTTCATACTTAGTTGGCAAGGTCCGAAAAAGGGTAAACTAATACCAGACCGACGTACCTTCAGAAGAGGCAGGTATCATGAGTTTAACGAGTGTGAAGGAAGGAAAGATAACTTGGAAAGATCCATTTGATTGTGAAAAATGGGGATTAAAACAGTAAAATCAATGCTTTGTTCTTTAGGTTTTACGAGCATGACAAAGACATAAAGTACGCTCAGAATCTTTTTCATGTTTAGGTCCAAAGCATGAAAAAGAGAAAACTAAGCTCACACCGGGTGTTCCTTTTGCGTAAGTTTAGTCCCTTAGGTCCAGAAAAGTGATAAACCTATACCTGAGAATACTCTTCTCAATTCTAAAGAAAAGAGAGTGCTCATTTTTCGTAAATATTCCACATGGTCCAAAAAAGCGATAAACTACCACTAATGTGGATGCCCGTTGACTTATTATTAATGATTCTTAACAAACAAATTTACTCAGTATTCAAGTCTATTTTGAGGAGTCAGACCTGGGCCTAAAGAAACTCCATAAGTGCAGGGAGCCTTATAATAGGGATAGCTCGTAAAAGATGCAAAATGAGGCTCACTTTGTCATGAAAAACTACTAAGAAGGCTCCTGCAAACCTAGAACAACTGAGGCATGGGTACCAAAAAGACAATAAAGTGTTTTAAACTAGGATACCCATGAAGAGGAGGTCATATCCACAGAGGAACAATGATGAAGATGAGGTAAAAATGGTTTAAACACCATAGTGCATGGTCAAAGAGGTAATCCTAGGGTTAAAAACAGATAAGGTATAAATGAAAAAGTACATATTGAGGACGAAATCCTACCCTATATGAGTGGATAACATCTTCTTAAAAATATTGAACTTGTTGCACTTGGTAAAAAGTCATGGTATTAGTTCATTTATAAAAACTAATTTTTAAACTATATACTATAGGTCCAAAAATTTGAAATTTTTCTATATATAGTTCAAAAACAAAAATAAAACATACCCTCTGACAATTTACACAATTTGGAAAGTTTTTAGCTCTGGATTCAATTGTTCACTGAGGATAAACTAGTGGAACAAATCAACATCCGTCAGTTGCAGGTTGGTATACTCAGCCCTTCTCCTTCTTTTCATCTGTTTTAATTTTCATTTTTGTGAAAAAATTCATGGTTTTGTGCCTTCCCTAAAAGGGTCACACGGCATACGTGGGTATGCTACTATGACAGTCGCATACACGCATTCCATACATGACTTGCTCGAAATTAACCCGCGTATGATACGCAACAAGCCTAAAGGATAGTCGCGTATTCTGCGCGACCTAGCAAAAATTGTAAATTGGCCAAAATGCAAAGAAATTCATGGATTCTAATGGTTGATGATGGTCAATGGGCAGGTATACAATGGTTCTAGAATGGAGGGAAAGAGAGCACAAAGACATGGACCGAGAAGCTCTCCAGGATGCCCCAACATTACAAGCTTTATAACAATGTGGGTTGTTAAAGTTCTACTATACTTCTAGCATGAGGGCAAATGTCCATTTGCTAGAGCATCTAATCAACTATTAGGATCACGAACTTGGTGCCTTTGATATTCAAGGAGAGATTCTAGAGGTCACAGTAGAGAACATGTATTTTATTACAGGGCTATCCCGCAGAGGTATTCCCGTGAATCTCGAGGGTACAGGTAGGGGTGGTGACCCTATGAGTATCCAGGACTATATTGACACTTACTTCCCACTAGGCACGCAGAATAAGGGAACATGTATCCCTATTGTTCACATTAGGAGATTTCCATTACAAGTAGTGGTAAGCATTGTGGTCAAAATTGTCGGATCTTTTGCATTGCATCTAGCTACTTGGACTCAGATGTGTATTGCAATGGAGTGCATGTAGGACATAGTATTTGATTGGTGTTCGGGTATGATCCCAATTATCAGGAAACAACTCTCTAACTGCAAAAGAGGAAACGGGAAGAACTTTGGATACTCGATTATTCTAATGGCATTCTTCTTTGAGAGAGTGCCTGCTATTAGCCCCACAGTAACACTACCACCACCTTCCCCTCGACAACCTAGACTTACCAGATGGGGGGAGGTGTTTCTCCGCCAGGGTGGCGTAGGATCTGTTCATAGTGTCTATGATGATGACATATAACTAGAGTGGGAGTGGAAAGTACTATCTCTCAAGCAGTTTCCATATGCCAGACTGGATTTCCAAGGAGATAACGATCTTGTCCTCTCGCTAGGGGATGCATGGGGAGAGCTAGGTATTTTTATTTTTATGAATTCTAATCATAAAGATATATACATATGTATAAGAGTTTTAATCCATGTTTAAATGTTTTAAAATGCAGATATTGGACCTGTATGCATTGATGGGCACCCTAGGACTTTTGTGTGGCCTATACAAGGTGGGGACCAAGGTATACTTAGAGTTCTCGAGGGGAAGCTGGACAAGCTAACCCTAGGGGTCCCTACCATACGCATAGAGAGGATTCCTATCATGATGCAGGATTTTGTAGTAGGGATTCCTCCTACCTAGATACGCCTACCGAGGAGGGTAGCCAGGGCCTTTTTGCATTACAAGGAGGCCGAGGAGGTAGCCGCATCCGAGGAGGCTGAGGAGAAGGCTTAGATCTATAGGAATATTTATGGATTACGATCCTATTTTTTATATATTTATGCAGTTATGATAGGATCTTTGGATCAAGACTCGATCTATCTATGGACAAATTTTACACACACACACACACACACACACACACACACACACACACACACACACACACACACACACACACATATATATATCCAGGTTATTTACATGTGTTCCAAATGTATCTGTTATGTTTATTTTACAAAATGTGTGTTAAGTGCCAATCTAGAATGTAGTTTGCATAAGCATCAGTGATTGTATTTTCATTTCTTGGAATGTGATTAAATGAAATATATTTGAAATTGATTTCAAGTAATTTAACCTGCAAAAACTTACATAACAAAGTAGGGTTTCGCACCTGATAGTCTCCATTGAGTTGGGAAACCACGAGTTGAGAGTCAAGTCTGACCTCCAAATGGGTAGTTCTACGTGACATGGCATCCCATAAAAACTCAATAACAGCTCTGTACTCAACCACATTATTAGTAGCAGGACCTAAGCAAGCACCTCCAAAGGCAAGTAGTTGTCCTGAGGATGAATAGATGACCCATGCTGCTGAAGCCATGTTACAGGTATGGTGGCTAGCACAATCCGAAAAACTTATGAACCACCCAACTGACATATGTAACAACCAACATATTAAATCAGAAACACTAACCAGCTAACTATTGTACATAAAAATACATACAATAAAAATCCAAGAACAAGCACCATGCCTAGGCATAGTACTTCTTCAGGTAGAGTCCATTTCTAGGCTCAGGAAACTTATTTCCATCAAATTTTGTTAACTCATATGCCCCTTTTTTCAATACCTTTGACACAACGTAGGGACCTAACCACATGGACTTGAATTTTCCTACCCCCAGGGGTTCTTTGTCTTGATCCTAGAGCAAGGCAAGCTTCCCTTCAGAGAAAATTCTTGGCTTAACCATTTTTTCATATTGGTTTTTAACCGTATTCTTATGAGCTTTGTTTTCCATCAACGCATCTCTGTGTTGTTCAGCTAGATTTTCAAAATCTAGCAAATGTTCTTCTAATTCCATAGTGTTAGGGAGTACATGAATGGCTATCTTAAGCGATGTAATTTCACATTCGACCGGAGTGACTGCTTCCACCTCGTGAACGATTTGGAAAGGTGAAAAACTTGTCGCAATATTGACATTAGTTAAGGACGACCAAAGTGCAAGATATAGCATGATGTGCCAATTTGACTGGCTTGCGTTAATGTTATGCTTCATAATGGTATTCAAGGTCTTATTTACTGTCTCTACTTGACCATTTGCTTGCGGGTAGAAGAAATATGAGAGATATTTCTTGAACCCTAGCATGGTAGTTAGCTCAGTCATCATACTATTCTGAAAGTGACTTCCATGGTGAGTGACAATCTCCTTTGGAATACTGAAACGAGTAATGATCTGGTTGAAAACGAAGTAAGATGTCGTTTCACCCTCAGCTTTGAAGGTAGGCATTGCCTCTTCCCACTTAGTAAAGTAATCAACAAAGACAATGATATATTTGTGTCCCCCAGCCGAAATTGGATCACACATCACGTAATCCACCCCCCAATTAGTGGGGGGGCCTACTGCAATGACGAGAAACAACAGAGCAGGATGTGACCGCATTTTCCTGGTGTACAGCTAACATGAATGAAAGCGCTTCACAGCTTCCACACAATATTTGAAGGTCGTGAGCCAGAAATAAATGACATGTAAAATCTTCTGGGTCATTGCTAACCCAGATAAATGACCCCCACACACTCCTCCATGGGAATCATTTAGGACACGCTCATCCTCCTTGTGGTTGAGGCATCGACGCAAAATAGAATCTACCCCTCTACGGTATAAACTATCACTGATGATCAGGTAGTTTTTCACATATACACGCAGTTTGCCTCTCTCTTCCCTTGAGAAGGACATATGACACTTCAAAGTCTGGAGATATATAAGGATATATCTGTACCAAGGATCATAGGTGGAAATCAAAAAGATATAATTATCTGCGAATGAGTCTTCTTCAACCACTACATTCTCTTCTGTAGGAAATTCTGAGATAAGTTCTGCAAAAACTAATGACTTTTTGGATTTAGTAGACTGAAAATCCAAGTCAAACGCCTGGATAATGACTATCCATTTGTTGAATTTTCCCCCGATTATGCGTTGGGAGAAAACATATTGAAAAGGATTTATGTCTGCTGCCACTGTGGTTGTCCTTAGTAAAATGTAGTGACGCAACCTCTGAACATCATAAATAGCTGCTAATGTTAACTTCTCGACATGGGAGTATCTAAGTTCAGGACCAACTAATGAATGCCTTAGATAATAGACAACATGCTCTTAGAGCTTGTCATCCTCCTAAACCAATACCACCCTAATGGTCGACTCTGACGTAGCCAAATACAATATAAAGTCTTTAGAGTAATTTGGTGGACGTAATAAAGGAGCTATCAGCAAATCTTTTTTCAATGCCTCAAATGCAAGTTGTACGGTTTCATCCCATACAAATGGAGTGTCTTGCTTAAGCAAGCACATGAAACCCTTAGTTATCTTAGCATAGTTAACTATAAAAAATTGAAGGAAATTAGATTTCCCTTGCAGGCTCTGAAGTTTCCTGATAGAACGAGGAGGAAGTAGATTTACAATGGCCTCAACTTTCAAAGGATCCACCTAAATTCCTTTGTTTGACATGATAAAGTGACTAATCTCCCTGACTCAACGTAGAAAAAACACTTGTGGGGATTCAAGCGCATTTTGTAATGTCTACATCGTTCAAAAATTAAGCGAAGGTGATTTGGATGGTCCCTCCTCTTCTGAGAATGGGTAGGAATATCATTTAGATATGGCTCGATAATATTCTTAATGTCGTGGAAGGAAAATTTAATTTCCCACTAAAAAGTAGCCCCAACATTTTTCAAACCAAAGGGCATTTTCTTGTATGCAAAGGTACCCCATGGACAAATAAAAGGTGTTTTTTGTTGGTCTTCCAACTTGATTTGGATTTGATTGTAACCAGAAAAACCATCCATAAACAAAAAAACTTTTCTACCCACACAAGCATCAATGATTTGATCTATAAATGGCGTGGGGTAATTGTCCTTGGGACACTCTTTATTTACGTCACGAAAGTTAGTGCACATGCTTATTGTCCCTTGTTTCTTATCAACATGAACAGGATTGGATACCCATTCCTTCAAAGAAATTAGGTAGATAAAGCCAACTTTCAGCAACTTTTCCACTTTATCCTTAATGAATTCCACTTTACGCGGATTAACAGGTCAAATATTTTGTCGAACCAGTTTAGTGTTGGGATAGGTTCATATTTCATGATCTACAATCGATGGATCAATTCCTGGCATCTCCTCATATGACCAAGAAAACATATCGTGAAACTCCTTAAATAAAGTTGTATATGTGTCAATCTCCTTCGGAGAGCAATTTGCACCGATATGCACATTTTTGATGACCTTGGGGTTTGCAGAGATGTTGATAGGAATGGTAAAAGAGATATTTTCCATATTCCCCTTAGCAAATATTCTCTCCTTAGGAAAAGGATTAATCGGTAAATCAACATCTTCTATTAATCTTACATGGAAATCTTGGTTTTCAATTATACTCAGTTATAGAAGAAAGAAGGATCTATGGTGAAAATCTTCACAAATCTTATCTCGCCCACTCATGGATTCTGAAATGGCTTCATCCGAAGGCAAAACCATGTCTAAGCAGTCATAAGAATATAAGGAGTTCTCTACCCAAGCAGACAGTTTAGGTTCTTCCGACTCCTCTGAGACTGTAGAAGGAGACATGATAGAATCGACAGTGGTGTCAACAATAGCTTGATAAGACACTTCCACTACAGATAAGGGCACCTGAGGTTCGTGATGAGAAGGAAGGACCCAACGATCAGTTCTATCGAAAACCGTTGCGATAGAAATATTTCCAACAAGAAATGGAAATCACACACGTGGAATCACCTTCATCAACAACTATGCGTCCAATGGTTTTTCCACCATGGACAACATATACTAAAAAAGACACATGATATGGTAGGCGAATCTTAACATCCGACAGATTAAACTTCTCCAACAGGCTCGACGAATCCATGCCACCTAAAGCTGCTAGGAGGGAATACCGCTGAGCAGGACAACTCTGTAAAACTTCCAATGCTGACATTGCACAAGGAGTTTGAGACAATTCTTCCATCCCAGAGAAGTTAGAAGCAACCCTAGAGTTGGGATTACGAAATGATTTTTTAAAGACACGGTATCTTAGACATTGGATCAACAGGTTTCTCGATCGTGAGAGGGTTAGAGGATTTACCAACAGACTTACCCTTCTCCAAAGCCTTTGATTCATAATCTGTATTCCTTGTCTAGAGTAAGGCTCTAGATCCTACCATATTGATATAGTTCTGATCAGGGAGGGCACTGGAAGTGCACACGACTACATCTGAGAAACAGAAGTTGTGTTCTGTCCTTGGGGAAATGGATCCTCTAGGATAGTCGATTGTTGATTTTTAAGCAACTTCTGAGCTTGATCTATGAGAGGGAATTGATGACTCAAGTGGTCTCCCTGGAACAGCTTATAGGGAAACTTAAACTTCTTCTTATCTTTCTTACCCTCATCAACATTATTCGTGGGTTTCTGCTTGTTTTGATTATCCTCGCTCTTCTTCCCTTTATTGTTCTTCCCACGGGGATGTTGATTACCCTTATGAGAATATTGTGCAAAAACGGTTGTAGTTTGAGATGAGGGGGTGGTAGCCATTGCTTCTTCCACTGTAGATTGCTTCACTTACAACTCATGGAGTTACTTATCTAGTGACTCTACAGTGGGAGAATTAACTAAACCAACCACACCATCAACATGGGGTCCAGGCTTGGGTTTCTCGACAATTGGTAGACCTCAGTGCCTCAGGTATAGTTTCATACAAGATCCTAGACTGAGCATAAATCAAATCTAACTGCTGGGCCCTCAGGATAGCCTCTTCTTCTATGGTCACCCCCGAAGTGGATAAGTCCTTAGATATGTAAGGCAGAAAATATTTTAAGAACCACTCTAATAAGAACTTGGGAGGTATGGTAGCTTTGATAATCCTCTTCCTTCTTCCCCACTCTTGGATGTGATCCGAGATGTGCGTGGCTTTGTTTTGCCAAAAATTCAACAACAAATATGTGTCGGCATCATACCAGACAGGAAGCTGGAAGTGATTGAGAAACACAGTTGATAAGTCCAAAAAACTGTCAAATGCAGCAGAGGGCAGTTCAATATACCATTTTACTGCAACACTAGTCAAGGTTCTCTGGAAAAGCCTCAACCAAATGGTTTCGTCGTTCAACAAGTTTTAAGAGCACCATAGGTGAAAAGTGGTTATATGGGCACCTAGATCTTTGCTAGATTTTCCTTCAAACTTGGGAATGTCTAAAGGTAAATTGCTAGGAACAGGTGGCCATGTGGCACTATGCCGCATCGAGTCATTCATCAACTTGGACAAGTCTGGCAAGTTTAAAGTTTCCAGGAAGGGAAGTTTAGGCCTAACCAGAGCTTGAAAATCATGATTCTAGGATGTAGAAGGACCTGCCCCCTGGTTCCCAAACGAAAAGGTGGGGTTACCCCAAGTCGTCGGTTGTGAAGTAGTCGGACTACTTTGAAAAGGATTCCACCCGTAAGCCAGTGGATTACTTGTGTGTGGTGCATTATAAGTGGTTTTAGCCTCTCTAGATGAATATGGAGCCTAAAAGATAGGAGCAAGTATCTCTCCACTAAAAAGCGAAAAGGGAGAACTCATGAATGGGGTCGAAACCGGTGTTTGTAAACCTTAGCCAAAATCATTTGTGTTTCCAAACTGCATGCCCACATATGTAGGTGTAGGACCTACATAAGGAGTGGATGGGGGAATGTGCTCCCAATTCCATGGGAAACCCTGAACAAATGAGGAGGATCCACTAAGACCACTCTGAGTAGTATGCATGAAAGAGGGGGAAGCAAAAGTTGCACTGGAAATCCTAGTGACTACCCCACCAGAAGGATCTACTACATTGGAGGAAGCTGGTGGTTGGACCACTCGACTACTTGGTGACAAAGGTGCAGTAGATGCACTTGGTCTTGAAGTACCAACCGGGGGAGGTGGCACTCCTCTAGCCAACATGGCTTAAGTGGGGGTAGAAATACCCTCTCCATATCTAGTCATAACTCTGCTCACAAGAACACCAATCACAGGTGAACTAAAGGGGAGAACTTGGACGATCACAGGATAGTTTAAGTCGGTCAAAGGTGGGTTAAAATTACTTGCAAATTCATCATCCTGCAAGTCTTCAATCTCTACTGCAATTGTATCTTCCTGATTAGTCATAAGTTCCAGTTCACCTGGAACTTCGCTAACTCCTACTGGTTCAAATGAACTGTCAATATCTAGTCTCTGCCTTTGAGGGGGCGGTGGAGGCTCCACTGTATCAGATGGAGGAAGGTTTTGCAACCTTCTTGACCTACAGAGAGGTTGGTCCTCCACAGCTAAAAATTTGACTCACACACACCTAAAGGATAACTAAACATAGACACACCAACAACACTCGCTAAAAAATTCTTAAAGTCACACAAACACAGCATATATAAGATATTCCTTCCAAAGGAAATCCTGCAATGATTAGGGCCCAGGTCCAACCAGTGAAGAACTGATAAATGGTTATTTGGAATCCCATGAAGATGTTCTTGGGAAAAAGCGCTGGAATCACCCAACTTCCCTCCCACACTGTCTACCAGGGTTACCTTCCAAGTTCGTCCAAGGTATTCCAGAAATAGCCTTCCGATATCACCTATGTATGATCCCTAGTGTCAAGAGACTAAAGGCTACCTCAACTACATTGAGAGTTTGGCAGAAAAGTCACAAGCATGATCCTTATGCATGGGAAGGGTAGAAAATACCGAAATGTTGTCAACACCGGCACCACACGGGGCCCAAGAGGTGGTATTGAGAATATTCCAAACACATAAAAATCCTGATCTACGCTCGAACAAGGAATCAGAGGGTTATTTCCTCAACTAGGTCCTCACACGGCCTCATGCTTAACTCCTGCGTGAGAGGAGATTTCCAGATGGTCTCATGTAGAGGAGGATTTACCTAGTGAAAGGCCAACAACATCTGAAGTCAAATACTTATGGACAGTTAAAACCTATTCCACAAGCCTATCCTGAACTAGTTGATGTATGAGCCTAAAAAAAAGAAATTTACTAGTAAAATTTTAATTAATCGTTCTTTTTAATTGGTTGTTTTTAGTCAAAGGTAGCGGGATGAAATTGTATGGTGTTATAGACTCGGCAAAAGAAATCAAAAAATGATGTAAAAACAAGATTTTCAAAGCAAATGCAACTACAATGCCAAATTTTTCTTTTTTTTTTCTTGTAAAATGAAAGCTAATGAATTTTAAAACAAAGCATGAGAAACTACAAGACTTCAATTTTTTTATTTTTCCTTGAAAAATAATGAAAAGAACACTAGATGCAATCTAATGCAAAAACTATAAAAAAACAAATTTTCTCTTTTCTTTAAAAAAAAATTCAAAAATTATAATGCAAATAAATGCAAACTTGAGTAAGTTTGAACAATCTAAGCATATATCAGCAAATAATGCAAACATACCATATAATAAGACACTTCACCCAAACAGGAAGAAAATGCACAAAACCAAGACTTGGCGGAACTATCCAATCAAAGACTAATAGATCCAAAAAGGAAAGAATGACTTTATACTCGGACCACAAACAACAGTACAAAGCATACAGTGTTTCCAAGGATTGGTCAATGACCCAAAACACAAGCATCCAGACCTAAGCCAAGTAGGAGGACCTAACCATTCACCAATGAAGAAATTCAAACACAAAATAACTCAAGGACTTGACAAATCAAGTAAACTGTGAAATGTATAGACTTGAGACTTACAGTATCATGTCAGAAATAGAACCTTCCACAAGCATATGAGAGGACACAAAAACAGGGATAAGCAAGAACCCTATGAACTCAGAGAAACCTACAGAAATACATGACTATTATAAAGACAACCCGCATATGATACATGACTATCCAAGAGGAAACCCACGTATACAAAGAGGAATACACGGCTGTCAACAAGACAACCTGCGTATGCTACCAATTTTTTTCAAAAAGAAAAAGTCTTGACAGGAAGGCCTTGAACATGCAAAACTGAAAATCAAAGGAAAAACACAACAAATCACACCCAAAATAAAAAAGAGAAAAGACTGGTCAAGAAGCCTACATAGAGGACCTACAACGGGTTGGACTCCCCAGCAGAGTTGCCAGTTCTATTGTTTAGGAAAACACACCCTTATAACCTAGGGCCTCTAGGGTTACCAACTTACTAACTATCTTGCCAACAAACAACCATTTTAGGAATTGAAATAGAAATAGGAAGAAAACTAAGCATACCTTATCTATGATGGTCAATCCTAGCTTTTGTTCTTCTCTTCAACTCGCTTCTATAGCTTCCAAGGTATCTCCAATCACCTGCAAAGAACAAGATCTTCTAGCAATATACTATATTATATAAATGGTTAATGAAATAACATATTCATATTAATATAATTCATAAATCACAATATACAAGAGTGCACAATATTGGAAGAAGAACTTTCTTTATTAATAAACAAATGAGATGAGATTACAACCCAACTTCTGAGACAATGACTCCTCTGCAAACCGAGGAAATTGAGTTCTGTTGATCCAAGATGTCTGAAGGCATACCACCAACATAACTTTTCTCCATCAATTATGATTTATTAGCTTCAACCCCTACCCTCCATTTATACGTGAGGAAAGAGAGAGGTTTCGATGGTTGAGATGGTTGAGGAAGTTGAGATAGTTATGATTAAGGGCTCAACTATCCTCGACTAATCATTTGTGTATTTTTTAACTTCAAATTAAGGCATACGCGACTATTGATATAGGAAAGTCGTGTATGATACACGCCTTGCTTTAAGGAAACCCGCGTGTGTAATGCATATGCAAGTTGCAATGTACATACTCGCATATGATGGGCGGGTTGCTATGCAAATAGTCGCATATTCAACCCTAATGTCAAAACAAAAATATATTCAGTTGGTAAGGTGATGTTGTATCAAAGGTCATGCATGGCTATAATGTTTTGTCTACTTCAATCCAATTTATCCTTTTATGTTCCGACACATTGGGTGTCAATACTCGGACGGAGAAGTGTCATTTTACATGATAACATTGTGTTAGTCCTTGGTTTTATTTACCTTGAGAATAATTTTTATTTGAGGATTGGAGTTCCTATCTCACATAGTGCGCCCACATGAGTTGGATTAGTGTGCCTCTTCGTGTATCCACTTGATGTGTAAATCCTATTTGATATTTTTGGAATGTAACTCTCATGCTTTTATCCATCTCTCTTCCAATTTGAATTTATAATGACGGAATTTTATTTGCTTGTTTTGAACGTCAGTCTTGAGTGTTGGTTCATGTTTTTTCTCTTGTGCTTGTGTTTGATACTTGTGGTTGGATTTTTCTACTCTTGGTATGAGATCCTTACTGAGCCTATACCCAAGATGAGTTACTCGGAGGTCATTGGTAATTTTCCTGGAGCCACTAGAATTTCCCTGTATTGGAAGTGTTGTTTTCCATTGGGTTGTGGTGGGACTGGTCTCCTATAGTCACTGGAATTTCTGTGGAGTGGAAGTAGAGGTCATACTTTCCATTGGGTTGAGGTGGGACTGGTCTCCTACAATCAATGGAATTTCTGTGGAGTGGAAGTAGAGGTCATACTTTCCATTGGGTTGTGGTTGGACTGATTTCTTGAGAGAATTTGTGGTTGAGTGCGCCCTTTCTTATGGAATTATGGTTATGGCTCGAGGGTGACCATTGCAAGGTGATTTTTATCTTGCATTGTGTCTACAGCTAGGTGGAACGTGACAGAGTCGATTCTGGCTGCGTATTTGGAAAAGATAAGTACTTTATCTTATGTTTATTTAATTTATTTGGCTATGATATGATTTATTGATGGATTCACATGAAATGTTTATGAAACCTATGAACTAGTTGTCGAAGAAACCTCTCATGGAATTCAATATATTTATGCAAGCAAATTTTGTCAAGGAATTGGAAACTAGCTTTTGGGATCTTACACACAACTTGTTTGAGGAAATGACTATTTGGAACCTCTGCTACAGAACTGATATTTATTCTCATGTTCATTATATAATGTGTATTTTTATGGTACAATACCCTCATAATAGTTTAAGATACTTCTCTTTCATGCTTCTACATTTTATTCAAAAACCAGTTCTTCAATGGAGAGCCTAGGACAGTCTTTGGGTGTGAAATGTCATGGATGGAATGATGACCAGGTGAGTAAACGCCTATAATCAAAGGTGAAAGGGATCGAGGAGTAGGAAGGCCATAGTCTTGGAAGCTCCATTTTGGTATAAGACTAAGTTGGGGGGAATCCTACTCTTCTCTCTTACTTTTGTTGTTACTATCTTGGAAAAGAAAGTGTTAAAATGCATATTATAGCTAGAATTTATTGTGTTTATTTTTGTTTGAACTAAGCGATAAATGATGGAATAAATAATTTTTTGTAAAAAGAAATAAATATGAATGAATTCATCAATACACATTTGTTGGGTTAAACATGAAATACATGAAAACTTTTCAAGAAAGCATGGGAATCCTTAGTCATCAAAGTAAATGAAATGGCTGATTTTAACGTACATGATTATGTTTGGCTTAACGGGGTTCATATTGATGAATTTCACAGGTAACCTTCCAACCAAGTTGGTTGTAACTATTAAAGAACAAAGTAGGTTCTGTTAGTGGGAGACTCATGTGAGTAGTTATATACATAACATATGGCAGTTGACCAAAGAATTATCCATGCGGATGAAGAATTAATATAAGCAATCAAGAAGACCCAAGAAAATATTGGAGAGAGGATAACAATTCAAGAGTAGCAAACTGTAATGAACCTTTTGAAGGATTAAATCTGCTTGCAAAACGAAGTGAATTTTTTTTTGGAAACCATGGAAAAGGGTGAAAGCCAATAAATTTTAAAAGAGTCCTTTCTAGATCGGTCAACCAAGAAACACCCTCACATGGAAGTAAATGCAAATGAGGAGCAAACAAAAGGAAATCTGGAACAAAGAGTCAATCCAACTATGAAATGTTGGAAATGTGGCAATAATCATTACCTCAGTAAATGTCCAACAAGAGGTAGAAATAAATCTAAAAACAAAGAAATTTCAAAACTTGTGACCGAGTTGGGAAGCAGGATAGTTGAAAGAGTTCCATTTTTTAGCAATCTAAATGTTGAGCTAGGAGGTCGAGCCAGCAGGAGCAACATGGACAAGTTTGATGGACCTAGTCTTGAAAATATGACTTGAAGGATGCACTGTTAACAGGGGTACCTACAAAATTTTGTGAGTTTTGGAATATGTAAATATTATGTAAATGTTTATAAGTACATGAACACTAAGGACGAGGTATATTTTAAGGGGTAGGGGACTGTAACGCCCTTGGTCTAAACCCCTAGCTTGACAAATGTGATTTTGTAAATTATTATGAGTGCCCCTATGGCATAACTCATTGTAGGTTTTTTATTTAATTAATGTTAATTACAAAACTAAAGTCGGTCGTTGATGAATTAGAAAGCTATAGATCGGGGACTCATGTATTCACCAAAGTCAGTGAGAGGGGATAAGTTCCTAGCCTTGATTAACCATGTTGATTTAGGATAAAATATCTCAAAAAGCCTTAAATGGCTAATTATCTATCCTCTTGATTATTTTCTTCCTAAGCATTGAAGTCATGGGTGAGGTTGGTGGAGAGGTTAGCTCATGGAGTTACGGAAGCATGGGGTTGATTTCACAGAGGGAAATCTTATCGGCTTCCAAGGGTTCCCTATTCACCATCCTTCCCATACCTTAAAGGGTAAATCAGGTGACTTTATGCATTTACAAAAAACATTGATCCAAAGGAGAACAGAACAAAAAAGAATGGCATTCCTAGTGAGTCGGTGGTTGTTCATCTTCCACATTGAAGAAAACTCTCGAACGTAGGAAGTTGAACATTGAATTGAACGTGTTGAAGCACTATATAGAATCAGAGCATGTTGAGTGTTGATTGTTTAATGCATAGTGCATAGATAGAAGAGAGTGCATAGAATCCATGGCGTGAGCTAGATTCTACAATCGTGTGAAAAATTCTTGACATAATCATGTGAAAATTGAAATCAAATAAGTCAGACCAGAATTGGTTTGAAGTTAATTTGGGGTATGTAATAAAAATATATCATCTAATTAAGGACCTCAGGAAGTTATGAAAATATATTCCAATTTTTTGTGTTTATTATTAATCCCAATAGAAATATCTAACAGCGCTAGTTGCCATTAGAGTGAAGAATAATTTAAATGACATGACCTAATTTTCACAGCGAAGGCAAGTGAACATAACCTAATTTTCATTCCATTTAAAATATGTATCTGGCATGTATTCTGGGAACCAACTGGTGATTGGAACACCATAAGAAACAGGCACATTAGCATACCATTAACGCCCTTTTGTTTGGCGAGCAAAGGCCAAAAAATTAGCATCAACATTAATTTTGTTGTCATCGTGAATTAGGATGATCGATATTAGGCCTTTTGGTATACCAAAAATTGACCTTGATATAGAAGTAAAATAGTGTTCCCCATTGAAAATGTTTTGGAACTCTCTGAAAAGGACATACTTGTAATACTATTGCTTATGAATTCAGGTTTTTTTTCTTCATATTTTGTCTTTTACCAAATGTTGCTCAATACAAACGCTTCTTCTCTAGAACAAGACAAAAAAGACTTTTGCTCAATCTTAAAGCCTTCCTAGAAAATATTAATGCTCACAAAGAAAGCATATATGAAAATTGGCATCCATCTCATGCAAGTCCATGTAATTGGTCTTGTATAACCTACAGAATTGTAAAGGGATCCGAGCGCGTCAGTGTGATTAACCTTACTGGAACTCTTTCCAAGGCAATGTTAGATGGATTCCATATAGCAGAACATGGTATTTATTCTAAAACACATTATTAAAGTTTAAGACATTTCATATGTAATTATAAAAAAGTATCTCACATTGACATGGAGTTGAAGTTTTAATGGAACTATTCAATGGAATTACAAATTGAAGTTTAATGATGGCAGGGGCGTCCTCCACTTAGACAGAAATATGCAGTGCACTAAAGAATATTGTCAACTAAAATATTGTTTCCCAAATCCTTTTACCAAATCGCAATTCTTATATTAAATAACACACCTCTTTAGAAAATAGTAAAATATTTCAGCTTAGGCTATGACTTTTGTCTCGGTCCTGCCCGATCGCGTGAGAGGTCATTGCTGCCAGCGATTTTGAGGAGGGCTCGCGGTTTTGGATTCGTGTTGGTGCTGTCGCCGCTGCCTGCATCCCTCACCCAGCTGTACTGCTCAGGCCTCGTGCCATGGCCTCTCCAGGGGGAGGGGAGCCTCCCTCCTCCCTGATCTCTGCGGTAGATGCCTTCCGCAAGCTGCTTGGGTCCCCTGGGAAGAAACTGGTGGCCCATGAGGTCCCGAAATTTATCAAGAAACTAGATGCTATTCCCGAAATCGCTTTGCCAGAGGATCCTTCGATCAAGATAGCTCTGGCTCTTGCTGAAAGAGGATTGGTTAGCCAAATCATGGGGCTATGGCCTTCTCCCAAAACCATAGATGATTTGATTCAACGTAATTGGAGACCCCAGCTGAAGCATAGTGTCACCTGCTACCCGGTGGGCAGAGGTTTCTTTGTCTTCGAATTCATCTCCAAAGAGGATCGTGACCTCATCTTCCAGAGTGGCCCCTATTTCATGGGCTCCCAAGGTCTGTACCTCAACATATGGTCTCCGGACTTCGATCCCACTGTAGATGTTCCCAAGGAGATTCCGGTCTGGGTTAGGCTACCCAATCTTCCGATCCACTGCTGGAACATTCAATCTCTGGAGAAAATAGGGAATGCCCTAGGACGATTCATTGACAAAGCCAAGCCCAAAGGCCAGTATTCCTGTGCTCGTATATGTGTTGAAGTAGATCTGGAGGCAGGGATTCCAGAGGCCATCAAGATCTCGGTTGGCTCATGGATCCATTTCCAGAAACTAGACTATGAACAACTTCCGTTTAAATGCCGGCATTGCCATGAACACGGGCACTTTCAGCGCAACTGCCCTAAAGCTCAACCGGCAGAAGAAGGGGAGGGATGGAAAAGGGTCAAAAAAGGTAAGGCTCCCTCCAAGACGAATGACAAGAGAGTAACCAGCTCTGCTCAGAAATCAGATCCAAAAGTCCCACTGAAAGAATCAGTCCAGCTTCAACCAGCGAAGCTGCCTCCAGTCAACTCGGTCCAAGGGGCAAGCACTACTGTTTTGAACATCCCATATCATCCTCCGTATATAATCAGCTCGGGAACTACTCCCTCGAAAACCGCAAGTCCAATGGAGATACCCGACATCCAAGCCGCGAATTCGTTGGAGCCAGGGGAAATCCCTACCCAACTTGATCATGCGCCTCCTAGGACGGAAAGGCCCCCTATCCATGAATAAATTCGAGAAGTGGAAGAGGAACCTTCAGCAGCCGAATCTGATCCAGGAGGATTTTTAGATGAAGAAGCCTCCGAGTCGAGTACCTCGCATGCAACCCCAATCAAGAATCCAAGGGGCTGAAAATCCAAAAAAAAGCAAAGGGAAGAAAAATTTTATGCAGATGTCTTGCAGGGATCCCAAAAAACCCTCAAAAGTATGATGAACACAAGATCAAAGATTGGCCAGGCCTCTAAAGGGGCCGTCCCCTCTCAAATTAAATAATGAGGTACATCTCCTGGAATTGCAGAGGACTAGGCAGCCCCCAGAAAGCTGAAGCAATGAAAGATCTAGTTAGAATCAATAAGCCTGATATCCTCCTCATCCAGGAGACAAAACTGGAGGGTGACCTTGCCCTCCAAGCTGGTAATTTATTTTGGAAAAAAGGCCCGAGGAAAGCTGTGAGTTCCAGGGGAGCCTCGGGAGGCCTAGCCACATTCTGGGACTCCAACAAGTTTGATTTGCTTTCTGTTCACAGTACTACGCACTGGATCTTCACCATCTTCACTCATAAAGAATCGGGCCACCATGTAAGTTTGTTCAATCTCTATGTTCCTATCTCTACAGTGGAAAAAAAAGAGTGTTGGGAGTCCATTGACTCATTCCTAAGTGTCCACAGGCCCATAAATATTATCATCACAGGAGATCTAAATGTCACCTTAGCAGCTTCTGAGAAAAAAGGGGGTTCCATTGTGAGAGACCCTTCCTAGGAATGGGTTGAAGATATCATTCTGGGATGGGACCTCGTTGACATCAAACCCTCCAAAAGTAAATTTACTTGGACCAATAAAAGACTAGGCCCTGGGCACATTACAGCCCGTCTTGACAGGTTTCTGGTGCACTCCTCCTTTCTCTCTCTGGGGCTTCATGCGTCCTCCAAAATTCTCCCCAATTGTGTCTCCGACCATAAGCCAATCCTCCTTGATCTTACCTCTGAAGAAAACCTGGGGCCCATTCCCTTTAGATTCAACCCCCTCTGGATCCATCAAGAAGGCTTTTACAGCTGGTCTCTAACTCTTGGAGCCAAAAAATCAATGGGAATCCTTCCTTCATATTGGAAGAAAAGCTCAGACGGCTTAAGCACGAGCTAAAATCCTGGGCCAAGCTACTCCCTAACCCTGTTTCTTGCCATAAAGATGCCCAAGCCGCCTTGGAAAACCATCAGATCCTCATGGAATCTGCCCCTATCACTGATAGTATCTCCCAGATAGAATGCGCCCTCCAGAAAGAGTATTTCAAAGCTTGCAGGGTTGAAGAAGAGTATTGGCGTCAAAAATACAGAAGCCTTTGGTTAGTAAGTGGTGACAAAAACACCGCTTACTTTCACAAGCAAGCTGAATCTAGAAAAAATTTCAATTCCGTGAAATAAATTATTCATCAAGGCACTCTAATAAAGACTTTGAAGGCATTAAACAAGCAACCTTCTCCCACTTTCATGACCTCTTCTCTGCCCCTATTGCTAAGCCTTTAGACCCCTCTGTCCATCCTCTTTCTCTCATTCCCTCTTTGGTTCATGGACCTGATAATGATCTTCTCGCTGCCCCTGTCTCCATGAAAGAACTTCAAGCTTCCCTTTCTCATATGAAACCGGATAGCGCCCCTGGCCCAGATGGATTCACAGCTAGGTTTTTTTCTGCCTGCTGGGACATAATTAAATATGACCTTCTGAGGATGGTTAGGAACTCCCAAGTTCATCACAAGCTGGGTGGGAGCACAAACTCCTCTTTCCTAGCTCTAATCCCGAAGGAGAGAGGAGCTTCCAGCTTCGCCAGGTTCCGTCCTATCTCCCTCTGCAATACAGGCTACAAGTTGGTTACTAAGATCATTGCAAACAGGCTGAAAAAAATTGTGCCAAGAATCATACCAGAAAATCAAGGAGGATTCATAAAAGGTAGGAAAATTCTTGATAATGTTATTCTTGTTCAAGAGGCTATTCACTCCAGCATGAATCGAAAAGATAAAGGCATGGTAGTAAAGCTAGACCTTGCCAATGCTTTTGACAGGGTAAGATATCACTATCTTTTCATGGTGATGGAGAAATTTGGGTTTTCCTTAGATTTCATTGACTGGGTTAAAGGCTGCATCTGTGCTCCCTGGATAACTCCTCTGGTAAATGGGAGATCTACAAATTTTTTCCAGACTTCAAGAGGGCTGATACAGGGCTGCCCTCTGTCTCCGCTCCTCTATGCCATTCAGGCCTCCGTCCTCAGCTTTCAACTTAGCAACTGTCAGCAAGTCCAGTCCCTTCCTGGTCTCCGTATGGCTCATAATGTCAAAGACATTAATCATGCCCAGTTTGCAGATGATACGCTGCTCTTGGGAGGTTTTGGTATCCAATCTGCAAAGAGCTTCAAGAACGAGCTTCAAACCTATATCCAGATCTCGGGAAGAAAAATCAACCTGCAAAAAAGCAAAATTTATTGCTGGAACTGCTCTGTTGCAGAAATGGGAAGCGCCTCTAGACTGCTTGAAATGGAAGGCTCGCAAACCTGGGACTCGTTCACTTACCTTGGGGTTCTGATCTTCAAATCTGCCATCAAACCAGCGAATTGGAACCCCATAATTGACAAGTTAAAAGCTAAGATCCAGAACTGGGGGGCTGGTTGGCTTACGCTGGTAGGAAAAATGGTGCTGCTGAAATCGGTTCTTACCAGCATCCCAATCTACCAAACCTCCATTCTTCTGGCTCCTGCCTCTGTCATCAATAAGATTGAAAGCATTCTCAAAAAATTTCTGTGGGAAGGGGGAAAAGGAAATCTGAAAAAACTTCATCTTGTCAGTTGGGAAAAAATTAAAAAACCCTACAGTGAAGGAGGCCTCCAAATCAGAAGTATTCAAGCTCAGAACTTAGCTATGGGAACAAAGCTCCTCTGGCAACTAATCTCCGGGAGATCTAGTTGGAGCAAAAAGGTCCTGTGGAAAAAATACTTCCCTGGCCAGAGGCTTTGTTGTTTAGATAATAACCCCCCTCCCATCAAAGGCTCCCCTATTCATAAACTTTGTATCAAAGCCTTGGATCACTTCAGATCTAAGTTGTATTGGGTTCCTGGAAACGGGAAAAAAATCAATGTTTGGGAAGACTCAATCTTGGGAGACGAGCCTTTGGGGAAAAATTTAGAAGTGTGGAATTTAAAACTCTGGCTCAAAGATCAGCATGTTTCCACCCTGTGGGATCTCTCTGTCTGGGACTCCGACAATAGATGGATTGATTGGAAGATAAGTGGGCACCCTCCCTGGCTTGAAGAAGAAGCAAAGACTTTGGCCCATCTGCTGCAAGGCAAAGCTCCTCTCAATCAAACTGTGTATGACAAAAGAGGTTGGGGGACAAATTCTGGTGTTTACACCACGGCTGAAGGTTATTGAGCTTTACTTGTTGTTCCCTATGTTGCTCCAAATCCCACCCAATGGAATTTTTTCTGGTATATTCAATCCATCCCGAAAGTGGATCTCTTTTGCTGGACTGTTGCGCATAGAAGTATCCTCGCTACTGAAAACCTCAGGAAGAGAGGTCTGGAAGGTCCCTCAATCTGCCCTCTGTGTAAAAAAAATGAAGAAAATCTGGACCATCTTCTGATTTCCTGCCCTTTATCAAGAGAAGTTTGGAGAGAAGCCATCTCCCTGAATCACTCTAATTTTTTTGTGCCTGAATTAACAGCAGATCTATTCACCAACTGGGCTGAGTCCTCTCCCTTTCTCCTCTCCAAAAAGGCTCTTCTCAAAGCTACATGGATGTTAATTCCGAAGTTCATCATCTGGAAACTGTGGCTCGAAAGGAACAATCGTCTCTTCAGAAATATGGAGAATCCCCCTTCAAAGGTTTCCCTCAAAGCAAGAACGTTCCTTGGAGAGGCTCTGGATCATAAGCTGGGCCTCAGCAATGCTCATCCTCTGGAGGATTTGGAAACTATCTGGCTTTCAGCCTTCACTTCTAATTCCCAAATTTCTCCTCTGGCCAGGCAGCCAAAGCTCGCTGATTGGGAAATCCACTTGGAAGAAGTTGATTTTATTAAATGGAGGTGCTCGCTGGAAGCTCACTGTATGTTTTTTGATGGTGCCTCAAAAGGCAATCCAGGCCCTTCGGGTGGGGGAGGAGTGATCCTCTCCCCCTCTGGATCCACCAGATCCTCCTATGCCTGGGGGTTGGGTGTGGAGTCGAACAACATTGCTGAATATTATGCCCTGTGGCAGGGTCTTAGGCAAGCTATTAGGCTCAGCATTCGAAAGATCTATGTTTTTGGTGACTCCAGAATTACTGTGTAGGCCATTTTCTCAAAGACTCGGCCTTCTAGCCTCCCCCTGAAGCGCATATACCAGAAAATTCTGCTCCTTGCTGGCAAGTTCCATTCTATAAACTTTTTTCACATATTACGGCATCTTAACAGCAATGCCGATCTTGAGTCTAATCATGCCACGACTCTGAGTAGAGGCTCTATAAGAGAAAATGGAACTGAAACCTTCTGCAACATCCCGTGACCTTGGCAGGTCTGTCCTCAACCTCTGCGACTGATTCTCTTAAATTTTGGCTTGTCTAATGCCTCTATCGGCCTTTAGAATCCCTCGTGCTCTCCTGTCCTCCTCGGTTTTGTGGCTCCTCCCTCAGTTCTGGTTTTATTATTTTTAAAATATTTGCTGACTGATCTGGATGAAAAGGATCTCGATCCTCTCAAAGAGCAGATCTTCTCCCAACGTGCTCTGAAGGGAATAATTGAGCTTGTTTTATTATTCTTAAAATATTTGCTGACTGATCTGGATGGAAAGGATCTCGATCCTCTCAAAGAGTAGGTCTTCTCCCAACGTGCTCTGAAGGGAATAATTGAGCTGGTCGTTAAAAATATTTGGTCCCTTCCTCATAGGCACTCAAGAAGTTCAGAGAAGTCATCTTCCTATTCTCAAAGTTGCCCTGTAGCCTATGGAGATTTCACTCATGGAGTTCCTGTCATAGAGATCACTGTCAAGGAAACTCTCCCAAAGCTGGCCTTCATTTTGCTCTTGGACTGCCAATCTAGCTCTTCTTCGTGGCTGCAGGCCCTTTCCTGCCTTCTCTGTAATTTTAGGGATCCTCTTTATGTTTTTCATGTTTGCCAGTGGCATAATTGCCCTCTACGTTCCATTTTAAATTTGCAAGCTGGCCGTTGGTCCCATAAGGCTGGCTGGAAAGTTGCTTGCTATGTCTCTGTTTTCTGGTCTCTTCCATTCATGACAGAGCAGTTGGCTTCGATCACGAATGCCACTAGTGTATTTCAGCACCCGGAAGCTGTTTTCCTGGCTCTTTAATATTCTAACCATCAGTTATTGTCAAAAAAAAAAAAAAAAACACACCTCTTTAGCATACAATCCCACAATGCCTTCCTCGCTTGTTTGCTCAATCAATAAGTGCAAGGTCTAAAAATATCCAAATATGTATGTTATTGAATATTATAATAATAATAATAATGATATGGATCCGAAATTTCGACTTGGTCATTTCGATACTGTGGTTTCTCCGACAACAACATCAATAATAATCCAATTTAAACTATAACCTAATTAAATGCTAAAGTTTAAAACCTCCTTATTTGTAGGACCACAATTTTTTTTGAAAATCTATTTACCTTTCTTTACCAGCTTCAAAAGGTTACCTGTTTTTACCAATTGTTTAAGGGTGCATCGATGGAGCTGGGTTACACTTTTTGGTATGGCGCTTTCAGCCAAAACACAAAAACGTACCTCGATCGAGGTGTTAACAGTAGCTCGATCAAGCTTTTGATATACTAATATGTACCAAGGTTTTAACAGTAGCTCAATCAAGGGTTTATTAGACCCTCAATTGAGGGTTTAATAAACCCTCGATCGAGCTACTGTTAAAACCTCGGTCGAGGTATTTGAATACCTCTATAGAGCTACATACCTTGATCGAGGGCATAAAAAACAGATAATTATCCCTCTTACAGGAAAATCAATATTTCTTTGTGTCTTCTAGTGGTGTAAACCTTTCCATTCACGGCACATAACTGAGCAGAGTTTATACCAATATATTTATCACTGAATCATCTATCCATTGAGGTATCATGCATGCGTTTTAGAATTCATATGGGTTTTTCTTTTAATTCATTCTAAAACTTACACTTAGAAAACCTGAGAACAATTTTGAAGCAACTCAAAGAAAAATCCGCAAGGTAAAAAATACACATCCAAAAATTTCTTAAAAATGCACAGCCCACACATCGACGCGTCCTCTTCAAAAGGGTATCTTTGGTTTTTCATTTTTTGAAAACAATGAAAACAAAGCTGGGATGGACACACATGTGTATAGAATTATGTTGAAATTAGATGTGGTCACTTTCGAAAAATAATAAATAATTGTATATTGCGAAATAAATTAACAAAAAAATATGCAGACCACCGTGCATTTTGTGTAGATCATGCTCATATATATATATATTTTAATTATTAATGTAAGATTGAATTATTGGGGTTGGACACGAGCCACTTATTAACTTCTTCAAATTTTTAAGGTCACACAGTTCATTAAATGCGAAATTTCACACATTAAATGACATCAAAATATTTTTGAAAAACTATCATTGGGAAGCCAACACAATATTCTACAATTTGTTTTTTTACTGCAAGTCAAAATTCACATGGCATATATGCGTTTTGAGGGATTCTATCTAGCACATGAGTAAAAAATCAGGTTCCCATCACCAAATTTGGCCAAAAAGTGTTACCTACCTTCATGGAATCACCCTTAATCCACATAGATTTAAATCTTTGTGGAAACCTAATTCATTGTGAATAGGGTTGACTCTCAAAACTCCACCACAAGTTACCATAGATTCAAGCAAGCTCCTCATACTAAGTGAATTGATCAAAATGAGCATTTTTTAACAAGCTATCCCTTTCTGTGATTGAGAAGAATGCACCCAAGCTTAACATTATGACTGATCCCTTAATACAAATTCAATTGAATTAATCTTTGGTTAAGTAACTACAAGTTGGGGGTTTGAACCTTGCTCGGTTGTTGTTGTGCATTGCCATGCATGCACAAGTCATTGACCCACTGGGGGCTATATTAGCCATTTGCTTTCACCAAATAACCAAGTAACACACACAAAATGAGTATTTTTCAAAAGAAATTAATTTTGAATTTTCCATAGTAAAAATAGGAACCTATTGTAACAAGCTACAACACTTCTTGGAACTCTATTGCACAAGGGAGCTTATCACTTGGGAATAAGTTGACCACGTGGGTTTGAGCCCTCCAAAATGACTTGGTAGAGAGAAAAAACCTAAGAAAATTCTTGGTAGATTCATCTTAGTGGTGAAAAGGGAACTAGGGCTATTAAACTTCTAGTACTTAAAGTAATGACCAAGAGGAAGGTCATTTAGTAGCAAGGGACACTAAAAAACAACCTTCTCATGGACAAAATATATTGTCATACTGAGTGGACCTCAAAACCAAGGAGGTTACATAGAGGTTAATCCCTAAAGTTCATGCAACTTGGTATCAAGCATTGTCCTAGTGCTTAGCCACTAATACCCGAAAGTTGGATTATATTTCATGAATCCTTTAGAGTAATTCCATTTCTGGTTTCTTCAAAACAACATCGAGACAAGCAAACCTGACTTAAAGAAAAGGTTATCGATGACTAAACCGTGTACCTACTTGATAATGGGTTTGTTGAGTCTAAATAAATACAATTTTTTTTTCAAATCTATTGATGTCTTCTAGAAATGGTAGTAGCAAATCAAAGAGGTCCATAGTTTTCAAAAGGCTCTTATTAAATAATCGCATAGTTGAGAACCAAGAAAATGTTTCCAATGTTTTTCCTTCAGACATCAAGAGGATTACCAAATCAAATTCCCATTGAATGGAATGCTTCCAGCTTCCACAAATCACCCTTCCAACAAAAGGGGCCCTTGGAAGCATCCTAGGCCTTCCACTTACTTTGTGCTACAAGAGTGACCTGGATTTAGACTTGGGCTAGAGTCAACAACAAAGTTTGCAAATTGCCATTTTTTAAGATCTTTTTCACCAACAAGGCCCCTTGTAGAAAACAATGGTAAATGAGCGCTTTCAAATTCTCTTGACCTTTCACTACTATAATCAACCATTTAGCGCATCATGTCTGGGATTGATGAAATGACCCAATCCTTCTCATCCCATCCCATCCTTTTGGACTGCAAAAAAGGCCCCAATTAACTAACTTGATGGAAACCATTTGTTTTTGTAAGTTGGCCAAGAGAAAGTCTCAAGGAAGTTTCTCCAACCCTTTATAGGACACATTCAATGGAACCCAACAAGAAGAATAATACATAGGTGTGGAAACAAGAATCTTGGAACAAATTAAGAATCTAAATGATAAGGACAAAAGTCAAGATGTTTTCTTGACCACTTTATTAGTTATTTGTTACTAAAGAAATAAATGACAATATTTTATTAAGTTACTAAAGCTAATGCTAAAGTTTGGAAATGGAACTTAGTTGTGTTTTGACTTTTTTTTTTTTTAATAACAGTTTCTCGGCTAGGAAGGAAACGAATCTGTCAATATCCAAATTTGGATGGAAAAAGACGTTGTTGTGAAATCCTATCTTTTGTGCCCAAAAAAATGCCACTAAAAATATTGGGGAAAAGGATTGATATTTTTTAAGGAAAAAATATGCAAGGAAAATGATGCACAGTACCCTTCTTCACTTGCAAGTATTCCTCTTCATCCTGAGAATTCTCTTGGTGATATTGAGATACATTCTATGGGGGGGCTTCATATTTAATTTGTCAGAGAACACCTCTGCCATACTTATCATGCTATCTACAAAGTTTTGATTCATACTTCAAGAAGCAAATCAATTATGGGCTAAGGGTTTTCTAGGACTTGCATTTCACTACACAAAAAGAGTGGACACTCAAAACAAAACTTATTTGATTAAAGTTTGGTTGCAAAACCATTTTCTAACTAAGGAAAATAGGATTTAACAACAATCACTCAAGATGAGAATGTATGCATACATTGAAATGAGATGCCTACCCTAAGTACACAATGCTTTGTGAGTACAAAATACAGTGCATGATTAAATTGTATAAACAATGCTTTGTGAGTTCAAAATACAGTGCATGAATTAATTTTATAAACAATGGTATAGAAAGGGAATGCAAATTAAAGAAAAGATATATGGATTCTATGTGCTTGTGTAGGGTGTATTTGACAACCTATTAGTAGAAAATGCATACGCTTAGTGAAAAGGTAATGGCACTTATCCTATGATAAATATATATCAACATTAGTTAAAGTGTCCATGCATAAAGAACTCTAATTATTGGCTATTCGATTTACCCTTCAAGAGGAGAGTTGTGGCCTATTTCAATTGTTTGTTTAAATATATGCTAGAAGTTAGCACAACAGCCAAACTATACTAAAATACTAGTTAATTCCTTATAGATCTGCGTGCAATAAGTTAATTCAGTTCCAACACTGGTTAATTCCTTATAACTCTACATGTGTTGGGAGTTACATCAGTTCCAACACTAGCTAATTCCTTATAGCTTACATGCATCGCATTTCATGCTATTTTTTGAACAACAATTGTAAGTCATGTCTATATTTAATGCAAAGAAGGGTGCCTTTTTTTCACATTGAACTTTCTCTATCAGCCTTAGTTGAGATTTAATTAATGTAATACCCCAAATTTTAGAGACTATTTATTTTTGTGCAGTGTAATAAATTAATAAGTGTCGAGCTAGGAAGCTCTGAAACACTTAAAAATTATTGTTTAATTGTTTCAAGGTATTGAGTAACAAACTTAGGAGCACCAAAGACTAGTACTTGAGGATGTGGTAAGCTTAAATATCTAGATCACTAGATCTATTGTTCAGATTAAGTGTTAAACAATTTAAAGCTCTGGAGCACTTAAACTCTTTGTTATAACTGATGTTGATCTAGGAGATATGGAACATCAGAAACAATTTATTATTATTATTAAAGACACTTCTCTTTCTTTTTCTTTCTAAAGACTAACCGAGGTTCCCATTAAACGAGGAATTACGCATGCTAAGAGTTCAGGATGTTGGAGTAGTTGCTAACTAAAATCAACTAGACCATATGATTAAATATTTATTATTTAATTGAATTCGAAGATTTATTAGCTATAATTAGAATGTGAGGATTTAAAAAGGAATAATTAAATAAAAGATAAATTACAAAAAATAATTAGTTGATTAGGATTTAAACAAAGAGTTCCAACCAAAGACATAGAAGCCTTTCTTTTCAAATTATTTAATAAATAGCAGAGAGAGGATTTTGTGGGCGCAACAATCCCTAGATCACTAGAGGGTTCAACCATAGGTCCGATGAGCACTCAAATTACCAAAGAGAGATTTTGGTGTGTGGAATAATATTGGGGATAATATTATTGAAAGACTCCACAAAGGGATGGTAAAGAGACCTTGTGACTTCTATGCTTGTAGATAAGGAAGATATAAAATTTCCCTAATCATCCTAGTATATCTTGCATGCTCGTTTTAGCTTGGGGGTGACCTGTAATGTGAACCATGAATGGTTTGTGGTCAATGGTTGGGTGGAAAGTGGCAATTCTAAGATTAGACGAAAAGCTATAAGGGGTCGATAAGTACTCTATTCTAAATTATGTGTTTATGAAATTGTAATAGTCTAGGTTATTTTAAATAATGTTTTTTTATTTCTAAATCTGATTATGTATGACAAGTTTCATTTTTGGATATTGTTTACATATCTCAAGGTTTGATTATACTCCACGATGCATGAGGTTAAGGATTAAATATATATATATATATATATATATATACTTGAATCAAACTCAAGTAATAAGTACTTGAATCATATATCTCTAATCATAAACTAGGAATACAAGTATAAACATTAACTTGGAAATAGAATTATCCATATTTTAAAAAATAAACAAAGGTTCCTCGTTTTATGCCATAATAATTTCATCCATTACAGAGTGGAAGGAGCACCTTCAAACATTATATATTAACGTGGAGAAACTGTTGGTCGTGTGGGCAGACCCGGGTTTACTATAATGAACCAACAACACCCCTAGCTCACTGGCCCTTTCGGCAACAGACCGCAGGGCGGCCTGAAGTCTCACCCGAAGTGATCCTAATGGGTTGGCCAAAGACTCAAGTGTCTCGGCTAGGTTCTATATGGCATCCTGTGCGCATCTTGTGGCTCTTCTTAGCTCGCGAGATCGCTCTTTCCTCTCTGCAATGCGCAGTTTCCTCTTATTCGCAATGACTCTAATCCTTATCGCATCGTCGTGCCTTGGGCGACACGTAACTCTTTCCTCCACTTGATCCTTAACCGCAGCGCACCACAGCTCCTCTGATGGTGCGATATCACCTCCCTACGATATCCTACCACTGCGACTCAGCGTACCTAGCGTACTTGTGTTCACTTACAGGACTCAATACACAAGGTTGTTTTATACTGCGACTCTTAACTGGCTTAAGTGAAGCTTATACAGACTCTTATATAGAATACTTAAAGACTTCAACTTGCATTTATCCTCTAACTATGCCGTGAACTGAATAACACATACATACATTTACTGTAAGCAAGGTTCATGTA
Source organism: Pseudotsuga menziesii (assembly GCA_001517045.1). Lineage (NCBI taxonomy): Eukaryota > Viridiplantae > Streptophyta > Pinopsida > Pinales > Pinaceae > Pseudotsuga > Pseudotsuga menziesii. The sequence continues at coordinate 90,868 of LPNX010742495.1, forward strand.
ATGAATGACAGATATAACAAGCAAATGCAATCACATGAATCAATCACATAACACTCTGATTTTACGTGGTTCACTTCCAAGGTAGAAGCTCCATCCACAGAACTATGTATCTATATTATAACTTGAGAGAGGTACACAGTTCTGCTGCACCGCATATGCAGCTAGAGATCTTCTGGGTAACTCCGCACTCAGCCTAGAGTCCTTCTCTCCTAGATCTCTTCTTTATCTCTATATTGCCTTCTTACAATATTCTCTCTCTCTCTCTCTGTCAATCCCTGCGGATTGTTACATACATGCTCAATGAGCTAGCTACTGGTTACAGTAAGATAACTACTGCTGATAACAGAACCAGAGCTCAACTCTATTACATTACACGGTAACTGTGAGCTAACAGACTCAACGGCTACTAACTAGCTGGATGGCTTAAAAGGCTCAAAATGCCAACCTTTTACAATACAAAATACATCCCTTTATAAGCGGCCCGAAGGTCTCGCCATTACAACACTGTGGGCCTGTCCCAACAGTAACCCAAAACCATAGCTAGTGACAGTCGACATATCTGTACTTGGGGTAGCCGCTTTCCGTCACACCACTGCTCTCTGCAGTCTTCCATGCTTCCCGGCACTGACCATGGGTACTATGCACCGCTTCCCGTCTTATGTCCTTCATCTTCAATACCTCGGCCTCGTCGCTCCTTTTCCTTTATGAGGGTAGCTGAGCCCTCATGTATTCGCTGCTGCCTTCAATGCAGTGGTTGAGCTCTCTCTTCTCAGCCGCTCAGGTACTGTTGTCTTCCTTTGACTTCTCTGTTCCAACAGTCATGGTTTTCGGCTCTGCTCTGTAGCTAGAAACATGCTACGGCGTCGTAGCTTCACCTTATCTCTTTGTCTTCGCCAAATTGTCTATCCGCCAAAATGGCAGCTTTTCCTGTAGCTGCAGGACTCTGCTCCAACAGTCCCCTAACACTTACTTGTGGCTTGTCCCCGAACCACTACCAACAGGCTTCTCCTGCTGTAGCTTCTCCTTGGCCTCCTGTGAAGTGCGCTGAAGCTTGTCCCGAAGTCCTGTGACTTTGTTCTCCATAGTTGCGAAACGCTCTTTATAGTTTCTGTAACTTAGTTCGTTGGGCTCTCTTATCTTTCCTGCCCTTAGTCATGCTCTCGCTCTCGTCGCTTGCGAGACCTTCTAAGGATCTTCAGGTCTTTGAGAAGTCTTCCACAGATATCCTTTCCTCTTTATCTGGGTTAGAACTTTTATCACAAGGAAAATTTGTATCTTCCATCCTTCTCAACATTTCCTTCAGTCTGGAGCCTACTTATGCGAAAGGTATACAGACCAGGAATTCCATTCCGAGAACAAGCCTTTGTCTGCATCTTGAAGTTCTTCTTGTTTGGTTTGTTTTCCCTTTCACATTTCTTCTTAGCAACTCGCTCTAGGTATTCACGCTGCTTGGGTTCCGCATATTTTCATTCTTGACCTTTGGAACCTCTTGTTCTTCTCTTTGTTGATGAGATAGGTCATCTTCCTTCTCCCGTGGCTTTCTTTTTCTCATTTTTACTTTCTTCCTAACGGGAGATTTCTTCTCATCATTCCACTGCTCTGCTTTCTTATCTTCAGTGATCGGCTCTTCTTTCTTCTTCTCCTCGGTAGAGACTTTGATGATATCTTCTACATCCTGCGCTTGACTCCTCATCCTTGGAAATTGTCTGACCTATGATGTTCCTAATTTCACAACCCTGGGCGACGTCGTCATAGCGGACATCCGGCCACCATGCTCGAAGTGTCTCAGACTGTCTTCTAAAGGTTCCTCCTTGGGTAGAACCCACTCGGTGATACTCTGGCTTGGCAATGGCTGCAAACTCTGAAAGTCACAGCACTCTGTAACGAAATTAGCTCTGGACAGGGGAGACTTAACAATGCACTCTATAGCTCTCGGACCTTTGCAAATGTAACTCTCCCGAATGAATAATTTCTGCTTTTATGCTGAAGGCGATAATCCCGGATGCAACGGTCATCTAGAATGAACCCGTCGGTTGTATTAATGCTTGGACGAGACCATACCTGTCATCCCGATCCTCAATAAATGCTGAAATCCGATCAATTTCCCTTGAAGCGTGTGTATGCAGGCGCCGGTCTCGTCGAAGATTTGCTAAATCTGGAAAAATTGATTATGCTGCTGCCAAATCTACGGTAAGGTATACTAGTCATTTCCTCATTAACTGGTTGTCAGAAGGTGACTTGACTAGCCCTCTGTTTTGTTACAAAAAGTGGGTATGTGGCACGGAGAAACATCGCGCTGCTGTGATGCCACACCGCATCACTTGCTCATAACAAACTTAAGCGTTGTTTTTTTTTTTTTAAATGAACCATCCTTATGCGATTCCTTATACTTAGAATACCTGCCGGTGTAGACTAATTCCCGATGCGATGCCTCCTTTTAACTACATTGGACATCTGCACCGTTCCGACTCTAAGTTAGTGCTGAGAGGTGGAGTGGCTATCAATATAAAGCTTAAGCCTGCTGCCATTGATCATCGTGGGAAGAAGCTCCCCATTCAATTTGCTAAGCTGAACGGCTCCTCCCTCTGTGACTTGCTGTATCTGATATGGCCCCAACCAATGCGTCTTCAATTTCCCTGGAAACTTAAGAAATTTACTGTCATAGAGGAGTACTAGGTCTCCAATCTGAAGAGTCTTACTCTTAATGTGCCTTCCATGCCAAGCTTTTTCTCGTGCCTTCTACACTTTCTGATGGAATACGACGATGAATCTGTCTTCCTCTAAGGCAACCAGCTGCGCTAGCCTCTCATGCACCGTGTCTGTATCAGCCATTCCAGTGATCTGAGCAATTCTTAAACTGGGAAGAATATACTCCATAGGCATAACAGCCTCCTGTCCATACACTAAGCTGAAAGGTGTGTGTCCTGTAAGTTTCTTGCATGTAGTCCTATACGCCCATAATACAGCGTTAACTCTGAGGTCCCAATCATTCCTTTGGCTGTTGCATATCTTAGTAAGAGTATTTTCTAAAATCTTGTTAAAGGCCTCCACCGTACCATTAGCTTGCGGGTGGTAGGGAGTGCTCTTATGGTGTTGTGTCCGGAATTATTTCGTCAAGGCCTCAATGGTGCGATTCAAGAAGTGTGTGCCTTGATCGCTCATCAAAATTACTGGGCATCCAAATCTAGTGATGATGTTTTCAAAAAGGAACTGTGCGGCTGTAGCAGCATCACAATTTCTTACTGCTTTGGCCTCTGCCCACCTAGTGAGGTACTCTATTCCAGTGATGATATATCTCGCACCAGTTCGTTTTCCCGGTGGGTTGATAGGACCCACAAAGTCTATAGCCCACTTGTCAAATGCGCGCAACGTAACCTGCGGTCGCAGCGGAATTTCATCTCGTCGTGAAGGTTTTCCTACCCTCTGGCAGATATCACAGCATCTGCAAAATTCCTTAGTGTCTTTATGTAACGTAGGCCACCATAATCCTGCAGTCAGGATTTTCTGCGCAATCAGCTTTCCTGCGAAATGACCTCCTGCGGTACCTGAATGTGCTTCTCTAATAATAGCCTCTTTTTCATGCGGAATCACACATCTGCGCAGGACTTCATCTGGACCTAACTTATATAACTGTCCTGCGATCAAGGTGAAGTCTGCTTCTTTAACAACCAACTGCCTCTTTTGATGCTTGGTAAACTCCTCAGGTGCCCTTCCTGTAGTGAGAAAGTGAATGATATCAACATAGTACTCATCTGCGATCTGGATAGAAAACAATTGCGCATCTGGAAAATTGTCCTCTAGATTACTTGGCTCTTCTCCTGAGTCTATTCGCGACAGATTATCAGGTCCGGCGTTCAATCTTCCTGGTTTGACAATGATTTCAAAATCATACTCCTGAAAGAGGAGTAACCATCTGCAGATTCTTCCCCCTAACACTGGCTTATTGACCAGATACTTCAATGCGGAATGGTCAGTAAACATCTTGAATGAGGCACCCAACAAGTAGTGCCTGAACTTCTGTAGCGCGTACACCATAGCTAAGCCTTCTCTTTCTGTCGTGGTGTAGTTCTTTTCTGCTGTCGACAGCTTTCTGCTGGAGTATGCGATAGGATGGTCAATACCTCCTTCTCCTGATTGCGTTAAAACAACCCCTAGTGCGATGCCATATGCATCCACATGTACATGAAACGGCTTAGTCCAGTCTGGAAATACTAAGATGGGTGTTGTAACCATCATCTCTTTAAGTGTGTTTAGACTCTACTGGCATTCCTCATTCCATAGGAATTTTACATCTTTCTTTAACAGTTTTTCCATTGGTGCTGTAATCTTTGCGTATCCCTTGATAAATTTTCTGTAGTACCCGGTATGACTAAGTACTATCCTCAACTGTTTGACTGAGTTGGGTGCTGGAAGATTTGCAATGATGGCAATCTTTGCGAGATCTACCATCAAGCCTTTCCTACAGACAATGTGACCCAACAAAATACCAAATGGCGCACAAAATATACATTTTTTCTAGTTCAGAGAAATCTGGTACTGCCTACATTTCTCTAGCATCAGTCTTAAATTTCCTATGTGCTTGTCAATTAATCCAAATACAGTCCAATCATCAAAATAAACTTCTAGGAATTTATGGATGTATTCCTTAAATACAGCAACTACTACTCTAAAAAAGATAGTTAGTGCATTCTTAAGACCAAAGGGCATTACCGTATATTGGAATGAGCCCCGTTCTGTTGCAAACGTGGTCTTATGTCGATCTTCTGAGTGGATTTTGATCTAGTGATAGCCTGAAAAGCCATCAGTGAAGGAGTAGACCTCCTGTCCTCCCACATTGTCTAGTACTTCATCACTAAAAGGTGTCAGAAATGGGTCATGAAGCGATGCGTCGTTGAGTTTACGCAATTTGACACAGATCCTGATGTCTCCTTTAGTTTTCTTCTCTTGCACGACCATGGGGCTAACCCATTCGCTCTCTTCTACGGGCTCAATGATGCCTGCTGCTAGCATCTTATCAATCTCATCCTTAAATTTTTCTTTGTAGCGTGGATTTAATCTATATGGACGCTGCTTGACTAGTCTAGCATCCTCTTTCAATGGTATCCTCATTACTCCCAGGTCTCCGACTATTCCCTTCATCTCTGTGAACTTGGTGGGAAATAGGTCCTGATAGTCATGTAGCAAGTCTGCAATCTGTCCAACTGTTTCATCGTTCCAATAGTCTCTAATAGAGGCAAACTTTGGTTCTGTGTCTATGCCAATATTGATCTTTTTAATCTTGATCGGCTCTGTGATTGCTGGAATCTGTAGCTTCGGTCCATCAACATCGTGAGTCCCTTTTGACTCTGGAATGTTGATGTTGCGAGGATCCTCATCCTCATCCTCTAGTTCTGATGCAAAATTATAGCACTCGAGCGCATCTTCTAACTGGATGGCCCACTCAGGTTGAGTATGTACTGATAGGGTGCAATCCTCAAATATCTTAACCTTTATTACATCTAGGGCCTGATCAACACTTGGATACTCAGATTCAAAAGCAAAGGTGAGTAGAAAGCTGTCTATCATAAGTGGCCATGTAGTAGTTCCCTTGCGCAATTCAGTCTCTGTGTACCAGTTCCGTGGAACTGTGTCCAAAGTGTGAATGAATCGGTGAACCCATTCATCCTCAGGAATGTCCGACCAATTTTGTTCACATGTCTGAATATGTGACCTGGGGTCACTTTCTCCTGTGTATCTCTGTTGGACATACTCTCTGTCGGTAGAGAATATGATCGCCATCAATCTCTTAAGATCATCCCATGATGCAATATTCTCTTTATGTGCATACCACCATCTTGCAGGTGTGGCTCGTACTACAAGGTCCATAGCTGCGATCCTCTGCTCGTGAGGAATTTGTTGTTCAAACTGTGTGAGAAAGTCCTGGATATCTGTTATACCATGAAATGATGGAATCTCGTTGATCTCTGCGCCAATCCATCGCAGTGACTTAGTCATATACGCACATCTGCGCGCTGAGACTTCGTAAAGTCTGTTCTGCCAATTCTCTAGACCAACATCCGAATCCGATGCGCATGAGCTATCGCATTACCAACTAATGTTCCCTTCCACGGTTGGATTGATGTAGTCACTCTGGTTCGCAGTCATCTGATAGAGACTGTCCATGTTACGTGCCTCTTCCTCTGCTCGGATAGGTTCAATGTATCTCGGACCCTGAAGGGGATCTAACGGTGCGATGACCCGGATCTGCGCGTCCTCAAAGGTCATTTGTCTTCTCTTTAAGTCGATAACGGCCATGTTACCGATCGCCCAATCAATGCCTAGCAGTGCTGGATATGGTCTACTATCGCCAATTATTTCTATAACTACAAAGTCCATAGAGTTGCGAACTCCGTCAATGTCAACTGGCACCTGCGATAATCGACCCAAGGGTGATACCCGCTGTTGATTAGCTAATCTCAGATGGATAGGTGATCTGACTAACTTAGGGCTACCCATCTGTTCCCATGTCTGCTTAGTCAGAAAATTTACCTCTGATCCTAGATCTAGGATCACCTCGTCCATTTCAAATTCTCCAACCTGTGCTGTAAGTCGCATATCTCTTCCTGTTCTTGTATGTCCCATAATATTATGAACAACGCGTTGTGCACTGCTCACAAAAGAAGATGGCTGACACTGATCTATAATGTGCTGAAGTTCTCCAATAGCTTGCTCATTTCTCACGAGTTTTAAACAGCTCCGCAGGAAGGATTGTACACTTCCTGCCAACTTGTCTTCGTCACAAGCGCCTGATGTGGTAGCCTGCGATATCTGTACAGAGCTAACGCCACAAGGTGCTTGCTGCAGTACGCCCCTAGACGACGATACCTACGATCCTGATTGTGTAGGGTCATCAAAGAAATTCTTAGCTTCCTAAAATGTCTGTTTATTTTTCTGTAGGTCAAGTGGTGTTGCTTTGTTAGGAGCTTTACGTACCCACTCCTGATCTGCGTTCTTTTTATTACCCTGTGATGACTCATTGGTAGAAGCACCACTGCAAGTCACAATGTTGACTCTTTGTTCTGGTTCTTCCTGCTCAGCAGCAATAAGCTGGATGTTCTGGTGTACTTCTGGCTTAGGTTCTCTGATCTTAGCTATCAAGGTAGGACAGTCTTCTATAGTGTGATCGTAATATTTGCAATAGTTACATGTGGTGGTAGGGCTCTGACAGTCCCTAGCATATTGTCCTACAACTCCACAGTTGTAAAAAGTGACTGGTCTGAGACCACGGCCACAGCCTTCTCCCCGGCCAAAGCCTCCTCATCCTCCTCATCCTCCTCCACGGCCAACATAAGCCGGATCATGTTGTGGTCCTGCTGTTGGACCCTGTGTTTCTGATTGGACTCTGTACAGGTCTTGCTTGCTCCCGACCATGAGATCATAGGCTCGGCAGTCATGTTCATCATGGCCTACAGACTTACAAAAGATGTAGTATAAGTTATTGGGTGTCTGTACGTACTTCTGAAGTAAAGGGCACTGGTGAGGTAGATGTCCTCTTGTTTTGCATATTTCACACCACGGCCCGTGGGTCTGTGGTAAGGGGTTAGGAGCCCTAGTTGCTATATATTCTACAAAAACCGGACAATTATCTTTAGTATGGCCTTGTGCTTTACAATTTACACACCATATGTCTTGCGCAACCTCTTTCCCTTTCCTAAGCTCATGCAACTATATCGTGAGATTAGCTAACTGGTTTTGCAGATTTGTCATACCTGTGCTGGTTTCAGCTAGAGGTGAAGCCTCTAGTTTCATCGCCATCTCCAACGCATCGTCCTGCGTCTAGAGTTTCTGCTGCATTAATGGTAGTCTGATGTGAGGGAGCAGTGCTGCAATAAACCTTTCCTTATGCTGCTCTGGTGCAAACTCAAAGCTGACTTGGTCTATAAGAGCTTTAAATTTCTGATCAAAGTCCCACACTGAATCTGTAGGTAACTGTTTGATGTCTTTGAGCTCTGTAATGCACTGTGACTCAGACTTAGGTTTCTTAAACTCTTTAATCATGGCGGTCCTGACCTGGACAAGTGTTCTAGGTACCATTGAGGTATACTTCATATACCATGTTAAGGCTCGTTCTCTCAGTGTGGTGACCAATTGTACAAGTTTACTATTATTATCATTGATTGCTTTAATGGTCCACACGACTTCACATAGAAACCAATGCTGCTCTAGGTCCTCTGCCCCTGTACCCTTAAAGATAGGTAGCTTCATATCATCCCCCATTCTATTTCTACGTGGTGGATGTTGATTTGTTGTGTTACTACCACTCGGTGGTGTAGGTGGAGGTGATGTAGCGGTAGTATGTATTGTCTGCGAGCTACTAGATGGAGTACCTACGGGATTGTTCTGAGTCCCGATCTGTTTCTGTGGGGTATAAGGGTGGTAAGGGATACCCCCTTCTGTTCTTTCTGTGGTACTGTGACTCTGTTGTCTAGTATTATCTGAACTGTCTTCAAATATGGGAGAACTGAAATCTACTTTATATTTCTTTCCACTACGTGTACGTCCAATGTCATCAAAATCACTTTCAAACTCCTGTGACATTACTATCTTTACTTATTCATATGAAACTAGATCCATTGTTCCTTTTTCATGTAATAACATCTTAATGGACAAGTTTAAATATTTTAGGTACTTACCGCGATATCCTTTGAAGAAGTATCGTTCAGCCTCGCTGAAGCTTTTTCTCTGTTCAACTGCAAACTCTGTGACGAAGCCTTCTAGCACACTCGCAAGCCAGAAGTCTACTGTCCTCGTAATGAGATTATCAAGGTTCTTCACGGTCTGAATCAGCTCCGGTGTCCAGACAATGTTTCTTTTCTTCTTGAATATGCTCGTATCAGTCAACTTTGATAACCAGTCGTAAAGCTCGTTTCCAAAGGTCGCAAAAAATATCGCATGCAGGTCTGTAACGATATGTTTTTGTAACCAGTCCTCTGTGCTCAGTCTAGGACTCTTGTTCTCATGTTCGGAAAACCCTTTCTCCTTAGACCAAATCCACTCGTTGAGTTCGTCTCTAGTAGGATGCCAATAGAACATCAGTGCTCAATTTGTTCAAAACCGGCAACGGAACCATTTGTTAGTCATGTGGGCAGACCCAGGTTTACTATAATGAACCAACAACACCCCTAGCTCACTGGCCCTTTCGGCAACAGACCGCGAGGCGGCCTGAAGTCTCACCCGAAGTGATCCTAATGGGTTGGCCAAAGACTCAAGTGTCTCGGCCAGGTTCTGTATGGCGTCCTGTGCGCGTCTTGTGGCTCTTCTTAGCTCGCGAGATCGCTCTTTCCTCTCTGCGATGCGCAGTTTCCTCTTACTCGCAATGACTCTAATCCTTATCGCATCACCGCGCCCTGGGTGACACGTACCTCTTTCCTCTACTTGATCCTTAACCACAGCGCACCACAGCTCCTCTGATGGTGCGATATCGCCTCCCTGCGATATCCTACCACTGCGACTCAGCGTACCTAGCGTACTTGTGTTCACTTACAGGACTCAATACACAAGGCTATTTTATACTGCGACTCTTAACTGGCTTAAGTGAAGCTTATACAGACTCTTATACAGAATACTTAAAGACTTCAACTTGCATTTATCCTCTAACTATGTCGTGAACTGAATAACACATACATACATTTACTGTAAGCAAGGTTCATGTAATGAATGACAGATATAACAAGCAAATGCAATCACATGAATCAATCACATAACACTCTGATTTTACGTGGTTCACTTCCAGGGTAGAAGCTACATCCACAGAACTGTGTATCTATATTATAGCTTGAGAGAGGTACACAGTTCTGCTGCACCGCATATGCAGCTAGAGATCTTCTGGGTAACTCCGCACTCAGCCTGGAGTCCTTCTCTCCTAGATCTCTTCTCTATCTCTATATTGCCTTCTTACAATATTCTCTCTCTCTCTCTGTCAATCCCTGCGGATTGTTACATACATGCTCAATGAGCTAGCTACTGGTTACAGTAAGATAACTACTGCTGATAACAGAACCAGAGCTCAACTCTATTACATTACACGGTAACTGTGAGCTAACAGACTCAACGGCTACTAACTAGCTGGATGGCTTCAAAGGCTCAAAATGCCAACCTTTTATAATACAAAATACATCCCTTTATAGGCGGCCCGAAGGTCTCGCCATTACAACACTGTGGGCCTGTCCCAACAGTAACCCAAAACCCTAGCTAGTGACAGTCGGCATATCTGTACTTGGGGTAGCCGCTTTCCGTCACACCACTGCTCTTTGCAGTCTTCCATGCTTCTTGGCACTGACCATGGGTACTATGCACCGCTTCCCGCTTTTTGTCCTTCGTCTTCAATACCTCGGCCTCGTTGCTCCTTTTCCTTTATGAGGGTAGCTGAGCCCTCCTGTCTTCGCCGCTGCCTTCAATGCAGTGGTTGAGCTCTCTCTTCTTAGTCGCTCAGGTACTGTTGTCTTCCTTTGACTTCTCTGTTCCAACAGTGACGGTTTTCGGCTCTACTCTGCAGCTAGAAACATGCTACGGCGTCGTAGCTTCACCTTATCTCTTCGTCTTCGCCAAACTGTCTCTCCGCCAAAATGGCAGCTTTTCCTGTAGCTGCGGGACTTTGCTCCAACGGAAACACATAGTATGCATAGATAGATGGGATTTAAACATCCATACGTTGCACAAAGAAATAAATATTTAATAATTGAAGTATAGCAAGGGATCACACGGCATCAACTACCAGTTGGTGATTGAATCCCATAGGCAACCCTTTAAAAACAAGCAGCAATAATCATGAATACCACATTGTATATATAGTCAACATGTAAACAATAAATCTCTCATGATTTCCCATCCATTACTTCATGTTGAAAAGATATAAAATTATTGTTATTATAAATAAAAATTACAAAGAAAATAAAATAATGGCAATTTCGTCTAACAAACTACCTAAGGTTAATTTATGTAGAAGATTTCTTATCTATAACAACATCTTAACAAGATGTGACTGATTCATAGACTACGACTCAATTCTTGTACCACAAGTCAAATGTCAGCCATAGACTTAAAACACAGATATGGCCATAAGTTGTACAACCATATAGTCTCCACATTTTGAACCACGAATAAGTAACCATAGGTTAAATTTTCCATACAAGTGAAAATGTTGACCAACTAACATGCAGGTTTGGTCGGACTCAGGGCACCAACCAAGATTAAATGTTACTCAACATTAAGCATAGAAATTCAATTCTGGTGAATTAAATTAAATCTCAGCAGTGTCTATCCGGGATCAAATCCTCTAAGAGATCCAATCACCATCAAAGTCCAAAACGTGGTGCCACAACATGAGCTAAAGACCACAATAATCGAAGCAACCAGAGAAGGGTAAAAAACCCTCAAAGCTCCTCAGGAACAACTAAAGAAGAGTGCAAATGAGAAGAATTGTGAATCAAACTAGGAAAGTACCATGCGTTGAAAAGAAAGGTCTACATGGAAGGCATTGTATGCCTTTGTCACATGGACAAGGTACAAAACTTCAAATCGATTTCTGAAATGTAATGATGAAGTAATAAATGTCAACGTTTTTGCGTGGGAAAGAAGCAAGAACCATTTTTTATAAACCCACACATTATATGTATTCTACTAGATTAAGACATAAGAATTAAACTAAAGGAAATGCCATATGTATATTACATGATTTGGCCACTAGTCACCATACGACTTACTGGGGTTACATAGGATTAAATTAAAAGCGGTAAAAATCTAAAACGCTCTCATAGTTCAGATCGCAAGTCTTGGATAGGAAGAGTCCATTCCCATTCGAATTTACTAATAATCAGGCACATGTTTAAAGTCTGAAAATGTTATCAAGTTCAAGTGCAAAAATACCAAAATCAAGGAAAACAAGTACATATATTAGAAACGTTTGATAAGTAAAATTGACCATAACGAGGGCCAAATCCAACCACACTGCAATGTTATGTCATAAAGATTCTTTGCAAGAACTTTCAAGGCAACTCATGCAGGTTAATGAAATAGTAAGGAATTCTGAAAAGCGTAACCATTTGTATCTACAAAAGAAATCCCCAAGTAGAGATAATAGACGTCAAAGTCAAGTGCTTACCATATAATAATGAAAAAGATAGGATATTTGCCATCAAAAGTAAAGCAACATGCATGGAAACATAAAACTTGTTTTAGCATAGAAATGCTAACTAAGTCTGACCTCCCTTTGGTGTAAGTACTTGCTTTGGTCCTTCCAGCTTATTCTAAATAAACATAAGGAGTTGTTGGTTTTAAAAGTAGATTTGTTTCCTTCAACTCACTAAGACCTTTTTTGTATTTCTATTTAGTTCAACTTCACTGCAAAGATAAATCAACAATATGCTACTATATCCTATCTTTTGTTCTTACAACATCATATATCTCTTTTGACATATACTATATCAATTGCAATCTTTCACAGTACTAAGCATAAATACAACAAGTAACAAGAGTAATTTACTAATAGAAATACCTGGAATAGTAGCTTTGTCCAACTTTGTCCCTGCAACTTTGTCCTGGAATAATATCTTTGTCCAGCTTTGTCCCTGCAATTTCCTACAACTAAATTCAACCAAGCAAATTGGTTTGCCACATTTCCAACTAGGAAAATCTCGCTGACTTCCTAGCTCCAAGAATTGTGTTCTAGGACCCCCGAGCCCAAAACCTGAGTGCAAAGCCCAACCAGTTCTGTATCTTTTCCCTTATCTGAAAATTCAAGCTCCTCTGTTGAATTTTCTTCAATGCCAAGACCCCCCTTCAAAATCCATCCAACTCCTTTTATCTAACTCTTTCCCTTCACCGAATCTCCCTCCAGCCTTTACTTCCCTATCCCTTCCTTAAATGTTTCAACCATTGACCCATCTACCCTCTTAGTTTTCTTTTTCAATCCCATCATGGATCGATACAAGGGCCATATACAAACAACACAAATAAAATTAAATTGTTTTTTATTTATTTATTTTAAATAATCACGGGTATTTTCACACTCATCCAACAACCCCTTTCGGCATAACTTAACCCCCTTTTCTTTTCAATTTTATATTTATTAAATATTAATACTACACATTAATGTCTTTTCAAAATAATAATAATAATGAGTTATTTATTTAACTATTAGCATATTCCACCGTAAAAACATAATTATAATTAAGGTTCAACGATTACTTATTTATTAATTATTCAATACTCTTTTAACTTTAGTGATCATTCACCCAACTATATACCACATTCAACAATTGAAACTTAATGACAAATAATCATGATTTTTATTTATTTGTTACCACATTCTAATAAATTATAATTAATAATTATACTTAATACTAATTAATTATAATTAATATTAATGGTCATTCATGGAATTATTTCCCACGTTCAAACCTTAATTACAATTAAACTTAATTTGTATAACTCGTAAATTATTGTTTAACGCTTGTTAATTAGTTACTATTAATTTTAGTAACATTAATTAATCATCATTAGGGGTGGCAGGAGGGGGAGGGGTTCTCTTTGGCCCCGGTGACAATCTGACTTTTAAGTATTCCTAGGGAATTGGTCCAGACACAAATAACATTTTCGAAGCATTAGCACTCTGGAAATGCCTCTTTCAAGCCTCAACCCATGGTATTACAGATCTTATTGTTTTTGGGGTCTCTAAGCTGATCATCCACTCGCTCATTTCCAAGAAACTCCCCTCGAATATCCGACTAAAGAAAGTTCTCCAGAAAATCCAGCTACTAATCTCTTCCTTTCGTCAAATTCATTTCTACCACATTCCCATAGGATTGAATGAAGAAGAGGATCTAGATGCTAATGAAGAGTAGTCCCCTTGGGCAAAGGGGTCTGATGTTTGAATGGGGAGACTAGCACCTTTATGCTCCCATAGAACCAAGGGTCGGGTCCACAGCTCTCAAGGCCCAAGGCTGAGTCTAAGATGGCGGGCTCCAACGCTACAATATGTCTCCATTACACATAGCATCATGCATACTCATCCCTTAATTGATTTCACCCGCTCTGGAAAAGACAAAATTTGGTTTTTGTACTCCCGGCTTGTGATGGATGAGCTCACGCTTGCGAGATCTGATGCCTACCGTACCTTGTTCTGTACCCTGCTGCATGGGATGGATTTGTGGGAGATTGCACACAAACAACATCAAATACATGGATATCTGGGAAGCATCAGTATGAGGATGATTACGAGCCCGGTTTGGTGGAATACTCAGGACATTATGTTGGGCTCTGTGACTCAGAAATTCTCTGTGATTTGGCCTCTCTCGTTGAGCATGGCTCCAACTCGAACTCAGTTTTCCCTGGTCCTGACCCTCTCATTGAACTTGCAATGGAAGTGCGGGAGCTCCGTAGGAGGCTCTGCGCTCAGACAAGGTTTATCCAACATCTGGACAAAGAAGGAGGACATAGATTTGAGTAGGTAGAGGTGAATCTGGTTCAAACAAGGAGGGAATTCAACGAAACACTCTGAGATACAGAGGAAGGAATTCATGGAAATTTAAATGATCTGAATTCCATAATTGAAAGCCTGGAGGACAAATTCGCAAATCTCCAAAAGGAAACGAACCACGTCTGGTCTGAATTTAATCCTGCGGACAAGCTTATTGCAAGTCTGATGGTCTCTCATCATCGTTGATTTCTGGGTTGTAGTTTTCTGAATGTTTCCTGCTAGTTCTAGTTTTTGGTTTTCATATGAATGTTTATATGTCTGTTAGTTTGCGTTGGCCATAACTACTAGTGGCCTCTATAAGTATCTATGTTTTACTTTCAAACAGTAGCAATATCCCATTTGTGGTAATGGGGAATTTTATTTTGCAAAGAAATTTCTAGATGTAACCTTTTGGGTGGCTCAACCAAAATTTTATTAATATAAAACCTACTCGTTGATGTTAACAAAAACATTAATTAATCATCATTAACACTCAATTCACATTTATTATTCAAGTTAATAATAATCTTATCAACACTAAACCTTATTCAGTGTTTACCACAAGTAATAATTAACCTTAATCACAACTAAACCTTTTATTAATAAACGAACACAATTGTTTGGATTGATAACTTAATAAGTGATAATATTATAATATAACTAGTTGAAATCACAAAAGATCAATGCCCAATTTTAATGGTAGAATAGATGATTCATACAACATAATAAGACGAGTTATGTAAGCGTAGCTAATGCTTACACACATCATGCAGGTACACTAATAGTACTAAACCACACAACACGCATAAGCATACAAGCTACTATCTGGCGTCAGATACTTAAACACAAATATGCAATGTCTATTTATTTTCATTAACTTAGATCATAATTACCTATAAAACAATCATAATATATTGAGATACAACACAAGGATCATGCTAAGGTTTCAACACTCATAATTAATTATGTTTCCCTCTAAAAATTCCATGACATTCATGTCTGCCTACTTCCTTCTATCTAATTCGCAACTAACTTCCACATTCTAGCCTTCCTCTGCTGGACTACCCTAGAGTGTCAACTACATGACCTAACTCTAGTTAGAACCCATAAGCAGAAGTGTCAACTCCATCGACCAAGTTTCCCTAGCAGGAACCCACTAGTCATCATCACACACCTTCGGGAGCGTGTCATAGCACAACTCTCCCATGACTCTGGGTTGGGGGGTAAATGATGGGTAATGCCTCCACCCCCTAATGGAGCAAGGAACTATGTCTACAATGACAAATCGATTGCATTGCGACTGTTGTACTCAGGTTTTGTCATCGAATAACCAATTTAGGCGGTTGAGTTTCTTGAAACCCCACACCATCCCACACATCATGATAATAACAATAATTATATGTAACAATAACGATTCATTGTCATACCATTTCTATTTTGAAATTCATACCGTCGATTTACTTCCAATTTGTAGGGCTCAACTATTCTTTAGTTGTTCTAAAACTGTCGGTTAGTCTCATAACAAAACATCGTGCAATATTGTGCAATCATTGACATGTATTCATATTTCATTAATACTAACAAAAATGTAATCATTTTTGTATCATGTAGTTGATATCATAATCATTTATTCAATACGTAAGTTTAAATCAGTATCAGCATACCATCATTTATTAAATTTGCATGTTAAAGACATAATAAAAAACATGAACATGATTCGTAAGATTAATATCACACACACACACACATATATATATCTTCTGCAAAATAACAAATTTATAAGTCCATAATGTCATCAAAGAGACAAAACTCCACAATAATAGGAAATTACAAACAAGTAATGTTGGTTCAAATGATTATGTCAAAACAGGGCATTACATTAGGAAAATAACCATATATGTAAAAGAGCATTCCGAGTGGACGAACATGGGAATATATAAACACTATGAAATAGTAATACCAATAAAACTCTCAAATATCTAGAATGATAATTCATAGGAAAAATGACGAACATGAAACAAAATTATGCATATAAGTAAACCATCATAACTTTCACAGTACCGAAGTTAATTTATTGAATATAAGGCTAAAACATAACAATAATATAGTCTCATTAGGATTGATAAGTGTATAAAGACCATTAAATTCTTGAGATGTAGAACAGTTGGTGGCAAGGTATGGTTAAGACGCCCCTAAACGAAAAATTCGTCGATTCAAATCACACCGATACCAAAAATCCAACCATACTAAGGGTTGGTGCGGGAGTTATTCCACTTAGCCAAAATTAAAATTAAAATGTATATAAAAATGATTGAAAAAACTTAAGATATAATTTTAAAGACATTACAACTAACTTGGCTCACTTATCATAAGTCTCATGCAAATAAGCTAAAGCGCATTGACCTACTACCATGATTGATGCATGGGATGGAATACAAATAATCTAAAGCGCATCGACCTACTACCATGAATGATGCATGGGATGGAATCCCAAAGATGGCTTGAAAAAAATTGTAATAAATGTTTAGATGATGAAAATTTGAAATGCACATAAAGACATAGAGCATTCACAAAGAGATGTAGCATTCACTAACTTTCAAAACTTTCAAAATTTGTTTGACTATACAATTATTGCCTGCATTTTACGGAGATCCACTACTACAAAGCCAGGTGTCGGCCCCAGAAAGAGCTGGGCTAATATAATCTTGGGATAATCTTGGTGACTCTACTTTTTTTTCATAAGGAAAAAAGGCTAACCTTGTTATTCAATTAGTGAATCAAAGGGCATCTGACATGCTTCCCCTATCAATAGGGCTACAATCAATAAAAAACAAGTATGAAGTCTGTTACAGCTAGTGACCTGGAACAAGTCTCAAGGCACTCTTGAGTGTGTAATGGGGAAGGGGCCCGGACCATACATCAGAAAGTCTAAAGAAATCCATGGAATCATGAAGACATACAATCATAACCTGTCCCCACTAGTCATACAAATCGAGGACACAAGAAGTGCATAGCTTCTATCAATAGAGACTGCCCCATATACAACAAACCACAAAGGGGTGCATAAAAAAAGAGAGAAAAGCTCCTGCACCGAGCTCAAAAGAGCTGGAAAGAATCAGATAAGACCAAATGGCCCTCAAGAACCTCAGAGAAATTACCACTTCCAGGAGCCAAAGACAGGGCAGATTTTGATAGTCTGTCTGCAAGCTGATTGTGTTCTCGATATGTATAACTGAAGGACAAGTGAAGAAAACAAGAGATGAGTTTTCTTGTATCCATACACCAGTGACTTAGATTCGGAGGATCCAAGGAGGAATGCAAGTTTTCCCAATTTATGATAACTGCTGAGTCTCCAAATATATTCAAACATGGGATCCCCATCAATTTTGCCACAGACAGCAGAGCCCATAGTGCCATCAATTTAGCTTTTGTATTTGTACAAATGCCTGCCCCCATTGCAAACTCAAAAGAGTGAGACTCATTCAGGACGAAGCTAAAACCAACTCCTCCATTATATCCAGTAGCTGCCCCATCGAAGAAGCCATAGGGAAAGACTAAAGATGGGCCTGGTCCACAAATCCTGGGATTTTTTATCTTTATACTTGAAGCCGAATACAACTAGATATAATATTCAATCTGATGGAGCATGCCCAAGATCGATGGATTTTTTCCTTCGAAGATACAATGGTTACGTCCTTTCCATATACACCAGATGACAAAAAAAGGAAGGTAACAACACTCAGAGTGTCTGGAATACAGAGACATCCAATAAACCAAAAAAGAGCTGAGAGTATCGCTCTTGGATAGGGGCTATAAGTGAAACCGATCACTGAGGCTTTCATAAACTATTTTTGTGACAAAATAAGAAGTGAACATATGTTGAACATTGTCCTCACCCGATCTACAAAGAGCACAAATGCCAGGCCCGATCCAGCCTCTTTTCTGGAGATTGTCCCATGTGAGAATTTTGTTTGCCAAAGCCATCCAGATAAAACAATGAATTTTCATGGGAATATTGCAAGACCAGAGGAAAGCATGCAGTTTAATACAAGTCGGAGGGGAAGAAGAGAGGACAATCAGGTCATACACCAGCTCCACCGTAACATTACTGTTATGTTTATTATGGGTCCATACTAAGGAATCAACAAGTGGATTGAGACGTATTTTGCCTTGTTCCAAACACCATGTGTAATTATCCCATGCCAATTTCTAGTCTCCTGCAATATTCAAGTCTTCTGCCGTATACCAATATTTATGCAGACCTGGAAGAATTTTATGTGCATGATTAAGAGAAACAATGCCAAAATCCTCAAGATATTCTCTGAGACCCAGGGGAAGATCTGAGAGAGAATGAGTTCCAATAATCAGGTCAACACCCACAAGTAGATCCTGTCCATTTCCAACATGCCATGCCAGGCATTTTCCCAGCCACGAGAGAGTGTACAGGAAACCATTCTAGATCGCTGAGGCACAATGGACTATGAAATTTTTATCTCTGAGCCAAGACACAACAGATTTATTCCTCATATATTTTCTGGTTAAAACTTGATGCCATAGACTATTTCCTTGAAGAACCATCTAGAAGTTTTTTAATCTCAAGGCAGTGCTAAACCATGGAAGGTTTTTAATACCCCAGCCACCTGCCTCTTTTGGCCAAGACAGGTTCATCCAATTTGTCAAATGATACTTGTTATTTTCCCCTAAGGAGCCCCAGAGAAAAGCAAAGGTTAAGCTTCTAAGTTTATCAAAGACAGAGCCTGGAATCGGAGCAAGTGCCAGCCAGCAAACATGTAGGCTAGATAAAACTGCTTGAACAAGTACCAGTCTACCACCAAGGGATAGATATTTATGAGACCAATGATAAAACCTTTTTTCATATTTCTAAATCAGCCATACCTAGTCATTTACCTTATACCCCAGTGGTTTTAAGAAGTATCCTAGATACTTGAAGCCTGTTGTAATAGTTTCCATTTTATAAGATAGAACCCTAGCAATACTGAGAAGGGTTTCTTCATCGATGTTATTATAGAGAAAACCCGATTTTTCCAAACTGATGCTCATCCCATACGCCTTGCAAAAGGTACTGAGAATGACTTCAAAGGCCATCCATTCATGCAAGGTACCAGTTCCCAAAATTATAACATCATCCACAAATAGGAGGTGATTAAGAGCAAGGGCCGAGGAGATTTTAATACCTCTAATAAGACCATTTTCTCTGGCATCTTTGATCAAGAGACTGAGACCTTCGATGACAAGTATGAACAGCAAGGGAGACAAGGGACAGCTTTGTCTAATGCCTCTGGATGCACTGAAAAAATTTGATGGGGTACCATTAACCAGCACAGCAAAGTTTGCTAATAATAAGCATCCCATAATCCAATTGACTCCCATCAGAGGAACCCCTATCTGTATCAACATGAGTCTGATATATGACCAATTAACTTTGTCAAAGGATTTTACCAAGTCCAGCTTAAGGATGAGAGCACAAGTATTTTTTGTTATGACAGAATGAAGAATCTCTTAAGAAATACCAATGGGCTCGACAATTTGACAATTTTTTAGAAACCCAAATTGCTCCTGGGAAATGTGTGAGTCCAAATGCGGTTTTAATCTGACAATAATAATTTTTGAATGGAGCTTATATATCAAATTACACAGAGAAATGGGCCTGAAGTCAACAAAGGTAGTAGGCTTGTCCTTCTTAGGAGTTAGGGCAAGGAAAGTGGAATTTAGAGAGGGACCGATCCTTCCAGACATCCTAGAACATTCCACCACTTTAAGTAAATCCCTACCCAACAGGTCGAAAAAGTGAAGAAAGAATTCGACTGGCTAGCCATCCGAGCCCGGACTCTTATCCTTTTTGAAAGATCTCAAAGCACCCTCAATCTCTAACATAGAAACATTTTCAATGAAACAACAAGCTTCCTTAGTGGAGAGCATAGAAGGGTAAAGCATGACAAATTTGAGCTGAGCCAAAATACAAAGTTTGCTTATCATCTCTGAAGATGTGACAGAAATGTCTCAGTCCCAGTTCCTTAAGACCTGCCTCCTCCTCCATACAACGTCCTTCCTCATCCTCTAAGGCCCAAATGGCATTCTGATTTCTACGCCCTGATGCCAAGGCATGAAAGTACTTAGTATTTGAGTCACCGAGCATTGCCCATTTAGCTCTGCTCTTAAGCTTCCAGGTGAGCAAGTAGTGCTCCAATATATTCTTTTTTTTAGATTTGAGCACATTCAAAGTCATCTGATCCTCATGGGAGAGAATACCCAAAGAAGAGGATGAAATAAGGGCGCTGATTTCATCATCCAGGCTATGAGATTCCTTCTCCATATCAGCTACTTTCTGTTTGATCCAAGACTTGACCTCACTTTTGAGCAATCCGAGCTTATGAGAAAGTAAACCCATATCATCATCCACAGCAGAGGGCATCAGATCAGGCCATCTCCTTTTGACCATTTGTGTGAACTGCGGATCTGATAGCCAAGACCTGTTGAATTTGAAGGGATAGTTATGGGGTCCCTCCCTAGTATTCCATTCAAGGCAGATCGGGAAATGGTGAAAGATATCAGAAGGGTGATCCCACACACGGTGCTTGTTAAGTTCAAGAACCAAATATGAGGAGAACAGATAACGGTCGAGCCTTTTACAAATCCCATCTTCCCCAGTCCTCCCATTTCTCCAGGTGGGTCTCGCAGAAAGTGGAGCAATATCCACAACATCAACAGAGGCAAAAAGTTGTTTGAAATGAGGGCCAAGAGGATCGATGACAGCATTATTACCCCAGATCTTAGAGGCACTCAGAGTCAAGTTTAAGTCCCCTCCTAGAATCAAGTTTGGTGTGTTAAGAAGGCCCCCGAGAAGGGCCTTTTCCCAAAATAGTTCCATGTTTTTGTAAGGAACATAGCAATTTAGGATAACCAAAGGTGTTGATAGAACACAAAACCTTGCCTTGACAAGGATCCCCACAACAGTTTCAAAGGCACGACATCTAACAGAAAGAGGGTTCCAGGATGTGAGTAAGCCTCTCGAGAGGCCCAAGGCGCTCGTAGCACAAAATTCCCAATTAGGCATAAGTTTATAAAAAGCAAGGAGGGCTGGGTAAGTACTACACATCATTTCCTGGAAGAGAATCAGGTCAGGAAAGATCAAGAGAAGAAGATAATGAAGGCAACATTGCTTGGTCTTGCCTCCCAGACCACGAACATTAAGTGACAAAATTTTCATAAAGGAACATCAGGGAGGGGAGGCGATGCTCTAAGTCCCCGCAGAAGGTTGCCTCTTGCAGCATTTTTAATACGTATAAAGAGGGGAGTATAAGGAGGAGAGACAGTGGATAATAACCCTGAAGGATCATATTTTTTCTTCTTTTTTTTTGAACAGTGACGTTTTCAAAACGTATGGATTTTAGAGGGAGGATAGAGGGAGAAGAAGGGGTTTTAGCCGAGAAGATCGACAAGGATTTCTGGAGAGAGGGGTCTAAAAAAGAGGGGGAAGATACATGACTGTGTGGGGAGGGGACAAGTGGAGAAGGAGATATAGGTCTAAGAAGAGGTGGAAAGTCCTCATGTGATAATAAAGAAGGGACCAAAGGAGAAGGAGGCAGGATAGAGTCATGGGGTATAGGAGAGAGGGGAGGAGGGACCAAGGTTCAAGAAGGAGAGAGGGGAGGTGACACAGCTGGGGTAGCCAATATAGGGGCAGAGGGGATATCATAGTCCAGGTGATAGTCTTGAGCAAGACCCACATCAAACTCATTTAAGGCATCAAGCAGAGAATCAGAGACCTCACCAAAAAGGGAGAGTGCCTGAGAATAAATACCTATTTTAGGGTGCGCCGAAGCTGAGGTTGTTAAAGGATAGCACGAAGCTGGAGAACCTTCCTTGCTGGAGCATAACAAACTTCAGAGGAGGAGAGGACAGGATCTTCGAAGGTGCCCTGTGGCATGGAATCGACTGCAGCGAAAGGGGACATGGAGATAATCCAATCATTGAACCAGGAGGCGCTCTTTACAAAGTATCTCAACCTCTGCTAGTGGACCATGTGAAATATCCATTTCAACAAGTACCCTTTCCATCCTCTTATCGTAGGTGAGATGATAGTCATATTCAACCACTGCGAATCTTCCTATAGTATTGGCAATACCCTGAAGAATATTTTTGCTCCATAGGGGAAAGGGTAGTGAGGGCAGGAGAACCCATAGGTGGTGCTTAGTCACCCTTTCCCTTAGAGGGTCAAAATGAGAATGCCATCATCCCAGAACCAAGGATCCTTTCCCAATTCTCCATAGCGAGTCGAGGATGATGGACGCATTTTCTACTTCTAAGAACACAAAGACTATCCAGCCATTGGAGAGCAAACTAATAGTCGGAATGTAAGTAAACAGAGGCTTCCAGTGTTCTATATCCCATTCCACCCAATCTTTCTTCCCCATGTGACAATATTCCAGCCTACCCACCAAAGCCCTTGAACACAAGGATTCTACACGGTCCATGAAAATATCGTACCCGAGCACATAACGAAACTTACCCGTGAGGGCTTTGATACCCTTGAATTTATTTTTCCTACGGTGGTGTGAGGAGTCCCGCATCTCACTCATAGTGAACCACTAGGTACGTGACAGATGGAAAGCATGGAGAAAACCAACAAGAGTCTCAACACACCTGTTAGGAGATATACCAGTTCGACAACAAAACCCAAGTAGGGTGAATCCCAAAAGGTGGCATAAAACCAAACGTCGTTCACCCAAAGGGCTGGGGCACCTCAGACTCAATCAAACCCTAACAAGAAGCACAAGGGCCGAAACCCTAGCTGACGAAGTGACCCAGGAACCCCGTCTAGCAAAGCTTCACATAAGTTGACCAGACCGACAGACCCATTTAAAAAAAGGATAAGATATTGACTTCTGCAGGAAAGGACAGAAACACCGCAAATAATGGGAGGATAAAAGATAAAAACCAAGTACCCCAGAAAAAAAAAGAAGAGACCCCAGAAGTCAACCCCGTAAAAGTGAGTAACAATGAGTGCCAGAAAAAACTGCATGCTGACGAAGGCACTAAAAATAAGTATGTATAAGAAAAAAGGACATACAACATAAAAACTCATGCAGAGGTGGTAACCCAACGATACCATCAAGACCCAAAACAGACACAGATGTCAGGATAAAACCCTCAGAGGACATGAAAAAGACAGGTGAAATCTCCAAAAATTCCCACTTTTTTTAGCATGGTTGGTTGGCCAAGAGAAAGTCTCAAGGAAGTTTCTCCAACCCTTTATAGGACACATTCAACGGAACCCAACAAGAAGAATAATACATAGGGGTGGAAACAAGAATCTTGGAACAAATTAAGAATCTAAATGATAAGGACAAAAGTCAAGATGTTTGCTTGACCACTTTATTAGTTATTTGTTACTAAAGAAATAAATGACAATATTTTATTAAGTTACTAAGGCTAATGCTAAAGTTTGGAAATGGAATTTAGTTGTGTTTTAACTTTTTTTTTTTTTTAATAACAGTTTCTTGGCTAGGGAGAAAACGAACCTGTCAATATCCAAATTTGGATGGAAAAAGACGTTGTCGTGAAATCCTATCTTTTGTGCCCAAAAAAATGCCACTGAAAATATTGGGAAAAAGGATTGATATTTTTTAAGGAAAAAATATGCAAGGAAAATGACGCACAGTACCCTTCTTCACTTGCAAGTATTCCTCTTCATCCTGAGAATTCTCTTGGTGATATTGAGATACATTCTATGGGGGGGCTTCATATTTAATTTGTTAGAGAACCCCTCCGCCATACTTTATCATGTTATCTACAAAGTTTTGATTCATACTTCAAGAAACAAATCAATTATGGGCTAAGGGTTTTCTAGGACTTGCATTTCACTANACACCTCCGCCATACTTTATCATGTTATCTACAAAGTTTTGATTCATACTTCAAGAAACAAATCAATTATGGGCTAAGGGTTTTCTAGGACTTGCATTTCACTACACAAAAAGCGTGGACACTCAAAACAAAACTTATTTGATTAAAGTTTGGTTGCAAAACCATTTTCTAACTAAGTAAAATAGGATTTAACAACAATCACTCAAGATGAGAATGTATGCATACATTGAAATGAGATGCCTACCCTAAGTACACAATGATTTGTGAGTACAAAATACAGTGCATGATTAAATTGTATAAACAACGCTTTGTGAGTTCAAAATACAGTGCATGAATTAATTTTATAAACAATGGTATAGAAAGGGAATGCAAATTAAAGAAAAGATATATGGATTCTATGTTCTTGTGTAGCGTGTATTTGACAACCTATTAGTAGAAAATGCATAAGCTTAGTGAAAAGGTAATGGCACTTATCCTATGATAAATATATATCAACGTTAGTTAAAGTGTCCATGCATAAAGAACTCTAATTACTGGCTATTTGATTTACCCTTCAAGAGGAGAGTTGTGGCCTATTTCAATTGTTTGTTTATATATATGCTAGAAGTTAGAACAACAGCCAAACTATACTAAAATACTAGTTAATTCCTTATAGATCTGCGTGCAATAAGTTAATTCCGTTCCAACACTGGTTAATTCCTTATAAATCTACATGTGTTGGGAGTTACATCAGTTCCAACACTAGGTAATTCCTTATAGCTTACATGCATCGCATTTCATGCTATTTTTTGAACAACAATTGTAAGTCATGTCTATATTTAATGCAAAGAAGGGTGCCTTTTTTCACATTGAACTTTCTATATCAGCCTTAGTTGAGATTTAATTAATGTAATATCCCAAATTTTAGAGACTATTTATTTTTGTGCAATGTAATAAATTAATAAGTGTCGAGCTAGGAAGCTCTGAAACACTTAAAAATTATTGTTTAATTGTTTCAAGGTATTGAGTAACAAACTTAGGAGCACCAAAGACTAGTACTTGAGGATGTGTTAAGCTTAAATATCTAGATCACCAGATCTATTGTTCAGATTAAGTGTTAAACAAGTTAAAGCTCTGGAGCACTTAAACTCTTTGTTATAACTGATGTTGATCTAGGAGATATGGAACATCAGAAACAATTTATTATTATTATTAAAGACACTTTGTCCAACTTTGTCCCTGCAACTTTGTCCTGGAATAGTAGCTTTGTCCAACTTTGTCCCTGCAACTTTGTCCTGGAATAATATCTTTGTCCAGCTTTGTCCCTGCAATTTCCTACAACTAAATTCAACCAAGCAAATTGGTTTGCCACATTTCCAACTAGGAAAGTCTCACTGACTTCCTAGCTCCAAGAATTGTGTTCTAGGACCCCCGAGCCCAAAACCTGAGTGCAAAGCCCAGCCAGTTCTATATCTTTTCCCTTATCTGAAAATTCAGGCTCCTCTGTTGAATTTTCTTCAATGCCAAGACCCCCCTTCAAAATCCATCCAACTCCTTTTATCTAACTTTTTCCCTTCACCGAATCTCCCTCCAGCCTTTACTTCCCTATCCCTTCCTTAAATGTTTCAACCATTGACCCATCTACCCTCTTAGTTTTCTTTTTCAATCCCATCATGGATCGATACAAGGGCCATATACAAACAACACAAATAAAATTAAATTGTTTTTTATTTATTTATTTTAAATAATCACGGGTATTTTCACACTCATCCAACAACCCCTTTCGGCATAACTTAACCCCCTTTTCTTTTCAATTTTATATTTATTAAATATTAATACTACACATTAATGTCTTTTCAAAATAATAATAATAATAATAATAATGAGTTATTTATTTAACTATTAGCACATTCCACCGTAAAAACATAATTATAATTAAGGTTCAACGATTACTTATTTATTAATGATTCAATACTCTTTTAACTTTAGTGATCATTCACCCAACTATATACCACATTCAACAATTGAAACTTAATTACAAATAATCATGATTTTTATTTATTTGTTACCACATTCTAATAAATTATAATTAATAATTATACTTAATACTAATTAATTATAATTAATATTAATGGTCATTCATGGAATTATTTCCCACGTTCAAACCTTAATTACAATTAAACTTAATTTGTATAACTCGTAAATTATTGTTTAACGCTTGTTAATTAGTTACTATTAATTTTAGTAACATTAATTAATCATCATTAGGGGTGGCAGGAGGGGGAGGGGTTCTCTTTGGCCCCGGTGACAATCTGACTTTTAAGTATTCCTAGGGAATTGGTCCAGACACAAATAACATTTTCGAAGCATTAGCACTCTGGAAATGCCTCTTTCAAGCCTCAACCCATGGTATTACAGATCTTATTGTTTTTGGGTTCTCTAAGCTGATCATCCACTCGCTCATTTCCAAGAAACTCCCCTCAAATATCCGACTAAAGAAAGTTCTCCAGAAAATACAGCTACTCATCTCTTCCTTTTGTCAAATTCATTTCTACCACAATCCCATAGGATTGAATGAAGAAGAGGATCTAGATGCTAATGAAGAGTAGTCCCCTTGGGCAAAGGGGTCTGATGTTTGAATGGGGAGACTAGCACCTTTATGCTCCCATAGAACCAAGGGTCGGGTCCACAGCTCTCAAGGCCCAAGGCTGAGTCTACGATGGCGGGCTCCAACGCTACAATATGTCTCCATTACACATAGCATCATGCATACTCATCCCTTAATTGATTTCACCCGCTCTGGAAAAGACAAAATTTGGTTTTTGTACTCCCGGCTTGTGATGGATGAGCTCACGCTTGCGAGATCTGATGCCTACCGTACCTTGTTCTGTACCCTGCTGCATGGGATGGATTTGTGCAAGATTGCACACAGACAACATCAAAAACATGGATATTTGGGAAGCATCAATATGAGGATGATTACGAGCCCGGTTTGGTGGAATACTCAGGACATTATGTTGGGATCTGTGACTCAGAAATTCTCTGTGATTTGGCCTCTCTCGTTGAGCATGGCTTCCAACTCAAACTCAGTTTTCCCTGGTCCTGACCCTCTCATTGAACTTGCAATGGAAGTGCGGGAGCTCCGTAGGAGGCTCTGCGCTCAGACAAGGTTTATCCAACATCTGGACAAAGAAGGAGGACATAGATTTGAGTAGGTAGAGGCGAATTTGGTTCAAACAAGGAGGGAATTCAAAGAAACACTCTGAGATACAGAGGAAGGAATTCATGGCAATTTAAATGATCTGAATTCCATAATTGAAAGCATGGAGGACAAATTCGCAAATCTCCAAAAGGAAACGAACCACGTCTGGTCTGAATTTAATCCTGCGGACAAGCCTATTGCAAGTCTGATGGACTCTCATCATCGTTGATTTCTGGGTTGTAGTTTTCTGAATGTTTCCTGCTAGTTCTAGTTTTTGGTTTTCATATGAATGTTTATATGTCTGTTAGTTTGCGTTGGTCATAACTACTAGTGGCCTCTATAAGTATCTATGTTTTACTTTCAAACAGTAGCAATATCCCATTTGTGGTAAGTGGGAATTTTATTTTTCAAAGAAATTTCTAGATGTAACCTTTTGGGTGGCTCAGCCACAATTTTATTAATATAAAACCTACTCGTTGATGTTAAAAAAACATTAATTAATCATCATTAACACTCAATTCACATTTATTATTCAAGTTAATAATAATCTTATAAACACTAAACTTTATTCAGTGTTCACCACAAGTAATAATTAACCTTAATCACACCTAAACCTTTTATTAATAAACGAACACAATTGTTTGGATTCATAACTTAATAAGTGATAATATTATAATACAACTAGTTGAAATCACAAAAGATCAATGCCCAATTTTAATGGTAGAATAGATTATTCATACAACATAAGAAGACAAGTTATGTAAGCGTAGCTAATGCTTACACACATCATGTAGGTACACTAATAGTACTAAACCACACAACACACATAAGCATACAAGCTACTATCTGGAGCCAGATACTTAAACACAAATATGCAATGTCTATTTATTTTCATTAACTTAGATCATAGTTACCTATAAAACAATCATAATATATTGAGATACAACACAAGGATCATGCTAAGGTTTCAAGACACATAATTAATTATGTTTCCCTCTAAAAATTCCATGACATTCATGTCTGCCTACTTCCTTCTATCTAATTCACAACTAACTTCCACATTCTAGCCTTTCTCTGCTGGACTACCCTAGAGTGTCAACTACATGACCTAACTCTAGTTAGAACCCATAAGCAGAAGTGTCAACTCCATCGACCAAGTTTCCCTAGCAGGAACCCACTAGTCATCATCACACACGTTCGGGAGCGTGTCATAGCACAACTCTCCCATGACTCCGGGTTGGGGGATAAATGATGGGTAATGCCTCCACCCCCTAATGGAGCAAGGAACTATGTCTACAATGACAAATCGATTGCATTGCGACTGTTGTACTCAGGTTTTTTCATCGAATAACCAATTTAGGCGGTTGAGTTTCTTGAAACCCCACACCATCCCACACATCATGATAATAACAATAATTATATGTAACAATAACGATTCATTGTCATACCATTTCTATTTTGAAATTCATACCATCGATTTAGTTCCAATTTGTAGGGCTCAACCATTCTTTAGTTGTTCTAAAACTGTCGGTTAGTCTCATAACAAAACATTGTGCAATATTGTGCAATCATTGACATGTATTCATATTTCATTAATACTAACAAAAATGTAATCATTTTTGTATCGTGTAGTTGATATCATAATCATTTATTTGATACGTAAGTTTAAATCAGTATCAGCATACCATCATTTATTAAATTTGCATGTTAAAGACATAATAAAAAACATGAACATGATTCGTAAGATTAATATCACACACACACACACACATATATATATATCTTCTGCAAAATAACAAATTTATAAGTCCATAATGTCATCAAAGAGACAAAACTCCACAATAATAGGAAATTACAAACAAGTAATGTTGGTTCAAATGATTATGTCAAAACGGGGCATTACATTAGGAAAATAACCATATATGTAAAAGAGAATTCCGAGTGGACAAACATGGGAATATATAAACACTATGAAATAGTAATACCAATAAAACTCTCAAATATCTAGAATGATAATTCATAGGAAAAATGACGACCATGAAACAAAATTATGCATATAAGTAAACCATCATAACTTTCACAGTACCGAAGTTAATTTATTGAATATAAGGCTAAAACATAACAATAATATAGTCTCATTAGGATTGATAAGTGTATAAAGACCATTAAATTTTTGAGATGTACAACAGTTGGTGGCAAGGTATGGTTAAGACGCCCCTAAACGAAAAAGTCGTCGATTCAAATCACACCGATACCAAAAATCCAACCATATTAAGGGTTGGTGCGGGAGTTATTCCACTTAGCCAAAATTAAAATTAAAATGTATATAAAAATGATAGAAAAAACTTAAGATATAATTTTAAAGACATTACAACTAACTTGGCTCACTTATCATAAGTCTCATGCAAATAAGCTAAAGCGCATTGACCTACTACCGTGATTGATGCATGGGATGGAATGCAAATAATCTAAAGCGTATCGACCTACTACAGTGAATGATGCATGGGATGGAATCCCAAAGATGGCTTGCAAAAAATTGTAATAAATGTTTAGATGATGAAAATTTGAAATGCAGATAAAGGCATAGAGCATTCACAAAGAGATATAGCATTCACTAACTTTCAAAACTTTCAAACTTTGTTTGACGATCCAATTATTGCATGCATTTTACGGAGATCCACTACTACAAAGCTAGGTGTCGGCCCCAGAAAGAGCTGGGCTAATAGAATCTTGGGATAATCTTGGTGACTACTTTTTTTTTCATAAGGAAAAAAGCCTAAGCTTGTTATTCAATTAGTGAATCAAAGGGCATCTGACATGCTTCCCCTATCAATAGGGCTACAATCAATAAAAAAAAAGTATGAAGTCTGTTACAGCTAGTGACTTGGAACAAGTCTCAAGGAACTCTTGAGTGTGTAATGGGGAAGGAGCCCGGACCATACATCAGAAAGTCTAAAGAAAGCCATGGCATCATGAAGACATACAATCATAACCTGTCCCCACCAGTCATACAAATCAAGGACACAAGAAGTGCATAGCTTCTATCAATAGAGACTGCCCCATATACAACAAACCACAAAGGGGTGCATAAAAAAAGAGAGAAAAGCTCCTGCACCGAGCTCAAAAGAGATGGAAAGAATCAGATAAGACCAAATGGCCCTCAAGAACCTCATAGAAATTACCATTTCCAGGAGCCAAAGACAGGGCAGATTTTGATAGTCTGTCTGCAAGCTGATTGTGTTCTCGATATGTATAACTGAAGGAAAAGTGAAGAAAACAAGAGATGTGTTTTCTTGTATCCATACACCAGTGACTTAGATCCGGAGGATCCAAGGAGGAATGCAAGTTTTCCCAATTTATGATAACTGTTGAGTCTCCAAATATATTCAAACAGGGGATCCCCATCAATTTTTCCACAGACAGCAAAGCCCATAGTGCCATCAATTCAGCTTTTGTATTTGTACAAATGCCCGCCCCCATTGCAAACACAAAAGCGTGAGACTCATTCAACACCAAGCTAAAACCCACTCTTCCATTATAATCAGTAGCTGCCCCATCGAAGAAGCCATAGGGAAAGACTAAAGATGGGCTCGGTCCACAAATCCTGGGATTTTTTATCTTTATACTTCAAGCCAGATACAACTAGATATAATATTCAATCTGATGGAGCATGCCCAAGATCGATGGATTTTTTCCTTCGAAGATACAGTGGTTACGTCCTTTCCATATACACCAGATGACAAAAAAAGGAAGGTAACAACACTCAGAGTGTCTGGAATACAGAGACATCCAATAAACCAAAAAAGAGCTGAGAGTATCGCTCTTGGATAGGGGCTATAAGTGAAACCGATCACTGAGGCTTTCATAAACTATTTTTGTGACAAAATAAGAAGTGAACATATGTTGAACATTGTCCTCACCCGATCTACAAAGAGCACAAATGCCAGGCCCAATCCAGCCTCTTTTCTGGAGATTGTCCCATGTGAGAATTTTGTTTGCCAAAGCCATCCAGATAAAACAATGAATTTTCATGGGAATATTGCAAGACCAGAGGAAAGCATGCAGTTTACTACAAGTCGGAGGGGAAGAAGAGAGGACAATCAGGTCATACACCAGCTCCACCGTAACATTACTGTTATGTTTATTATGGGTCCATACTAAGGAATCAACAAGTGGATTGAGATGTATTTGCCTTATTCCAAACACCATGTGTAATTATCCCATGCTAATTTCCAGTCTCCTGCAATATTCAAGTCTTCTGCTGTATACCAATATTTATACAGACCTGGAAGAATGTTATGTGCATGATTAAGAGAAACAATGCCAAAATCCTCAAGATATTCTCTGAGACCCAGGGGAAGATCTGAGAGAGAATGAGTTCCAATAATCGATTCAACACGCACAAGTAGATCCTGTCCATTTCCAACATGCCACGCCAGGCATTTTCCCAGCCATGAGAGAGTGTACAGGAAACCATTCTAGATCACTGGGGCACAACGGACCGTGAAACTTTTATCTCTGAGCCAAGACACAACAGATTTATTCCTCATATACTTTTTGGTTAAAATTTGATGCCATAGACTATTTCCTTGAAGAACCATCCAGAAGTTTTTTAATCTCAAGACAGTACTAAACCATGGAAGGTTTTTAATACCCCAGCCACCTACTTCTTTTGGCCAAGACAGGTTCATCCAATTTGTCAAATGATACTTGTTATTTTCCCTTGAGGAGCCCCAGAGAAAAGCAAAGGTTAACCTTCTAAGTTTATCAAAGACAGAGCCTGGAATCGGAGCAAGTGCCAACCAGCAGACAGGTAGGCTAGATAACACTGCTTGAACAAGTACCAGTCTACCACCAAGGGATATATATTTATGAGACCAATGATAAATCCTTTTTTCATATTTCTGAATCAGCCATAGCCAGTCATTTACCTTATACCCCAGTGGTTTTAAGAAGTAGCCTAGATACTTGAAGCCTGTTGTAATAGTTTCCATTTTATAAGATAGAACCCTAGCAATACTGAGAAGGGTTTCTTCATCGATGTTATTATAGAGAAAACCCGATTTTTCCAAACTGATGCTCATCCCATACGCCTTGAAAAAGGTACTGAGAATGACTTCAAAGGCCATCCATTCATGCAGGGTACCAGTTCCCAAAAGTATAACATCATCCACAAATAGGAGGTGAGTAAGAACAAGGGCCGAGGAGATTTTAATACCTCTGATAAGACCATTTTCTCTAGCATCTTTAATCAAGAGACTGAGACCTTCGATGACAAGTATGAACAACAAGGGAGACAAGGGACAACTTTGTCTAATGCCTTTGGATGCACTGAAAAACTTTGATGGGGTACCATTGACCAGCACAACAAAGTTTGCTGATAATAAGCATCCCATAATCCAATTGACTCCCATCAGAGGAACCCCTATTTGTATCAAAATGAGTCTGATATATGACCAATTAACTCTGTCAAAGGATTTTACCAAGTCCAGCTTAAGGATGAGAGCACAAGTATTTTTTGTTATGACAAAATGAAGAATCTCTTAAGAAATACCAATGGGCTCGACAATTTGACAATTTTTGAGAAACACAAATTGCTCCTGGGAAATGTGTGAGTCCAAATGCGGTTTTAATCTGACAACAATAATTTTTGAAATGAGCTTATATATCAAATTACACAGAGAAATGGGCCTGAAGTCAGAAAAGGTAGTAGGCTTGTCCTTCTTAGGAATTAGGGCAAGGAAAGTGGAATTTAGAGAGGGAATGATCCTTCCAAACATCCTAGAACATTCCACTGCTTTAAGTAAATCCCTACCCAACAGGTCGAAAAAGTGAAGAAATAATTCGACTGGCTAGCCATCCGAGCCTGGACTCTTATCCTTTTTGAAATATCTCAAAGCACCCTCAATCTCTAACATAGAAACATTTTCAATGAAACAACAAGCTTCCTTAGTGGAGAGCATAGAAGGGTAAAGCATGACAAATTTGAGCTAAGCCAAAATACAAAGTTTGCTTATCATCTCTGAAGATGTGAGAGAAATGTCTCAGTCCTAGTTCCTTAAGACCTACCTCCTCCTCCATACAATGTCCTTCCTCATCCTCTAAGGCACAAATGGCATTCTGATTTCTGCGCCCTGATGCCAAGGCATGAAAGTACTTAGTATTTGAGTCATCGAGCATTGCCCATTTAGCTCTACTCTTAAGCTGCCAGGTGAGCAAGTAGTGCTCCAATATATTCTTTTTTTTAGATTTGAGCACATTCAAAGTCATCTGATCCTCATGGGAGAGAATACCCAAAGAAGAGGATGAAAGAAGGGCGCCGATTTCATCATCCAGGCTATGAGATTCCTTCACCCATATAAGCTACTTTCTGTTTGATCCAAGACTTGACCTCACTTTTGAGCAATCCGAGCTTATGAGAAAGTAAACCCATATCATCATCCACAGTAGACGGCATCAGATCAGACCTTCTCCTTTTTACCATTTGTGTGAACTACGAATCTGATAGCCAAGACCTGTTGAATTTGAAGGGATAGTTATGGGGTCCCTCCCTAGTATTCCATTCAAGGCAAATCGGGAAATGGTCAGAGATATCAGAAGGGTGATCCCACACACGGTGCTTGTTAAGTTCAAGAACCAAAGATGAGGAGAACAGATAACAGTCGAGCCTTTTACAAATCCCATCTTCCCCAGCCTTCCCACTTCTCCAGGTGGGTCCCACAGAAAGTGGAGCAATATCCACAACATCAACAGAGGCAAAAAGTTGTTTGAAATGAGGGCCAAGAGGATCGATGACAGCTTTATTACCCCAGATCTCAGAGGCACTCAGAGTCAAGTTTAATTCCCCTCCTAGAATCAAGTTTGGTGTGTTAAGAAGGCCCCCGAGAAGGGCCTTTTCCCAAAATAGTTCCATGTTTTTGTAAGGACCATAGCAATTTAGGATAACCAAAGGCATTGATAGAACACGAAACCTTGCCTTGACAAGGATCCCCGCAACAGTTTCAAAGGCACGACATCTAACAGAAAGAGGGTTCCAGGATGTGAGTAAGCCTCTCGAGAGGCCCAAGGCACTCGTAGCACAAAATTCCCAATTAGGCATAAGTTTATAAAAAGCAAGGAGGGTTGGGTAAGTACTACACATCGTTTCCTGGAAGAGAATTAGGTCAGGAAAGATCGAGAGAAGAAGATAACGAAGGAAACATTGCTTGGTATTTCCTCCCACCACGAACATTAAGTGACAAAAGGATCATATTTTTCCTTTTTTTCCCCAGACAGTGACGTTTTCAAAACATATGGATTTTAGAGGGAGGATAGAGGGAGAAGAAGGGGTTTTATCCGAGAAGATCGACAAGGATTTCTGGAGAGAGGGGTCTGAAAAAGAGGGGGAAGATACAGGACTGTGTGGGGAAGGGACAAGTGGAGAAGGAGATACAGGTCTAAGAAGAGGTGGAAAGTCCTCATGTGATAATAAAGAAGGCACCAAAGCAGAAGGAGGCACGATAGAGTCATGGGGTAGAGGAGAGAGGGGAGGAGGGACCAAGGTTCAAGAAGGAGAGAGGGGAGGTGACACAGCTGGGCTAGCCAAGACAGGAGCAGAGGGGATATCACAGTCTGGGTGATAGTCTTGAGCAAGACCCACATCAAACTCATTTAAGGCATCAAGCAGAGAATCAGAGACCTCACCAAAAAGGGAGAGTGTCTGAGAATAAATACCTATTTTAGGGTGTGCCGGAGCTGAGGTTGTTAAAGGATAGCATGAAGCTGGAGAACCTTCCTTGCTAGAGCATGACAAACTTCAGAGGAGGAGAGGACAGGATCTTCGAAGGTGCCCTGTGGCATGGAATCGACTGCAGCGAAAGGGGACATGGAGATAATACAATCATTGAACCGGGAGGCTCTCCTTACAGAGTATCTCAACCTCTGCTAGTGGACCATGTGAAATATCCATTTCAACAAGCACCCTTTCCATCCTCTTATCGTAGGTGAGATGATAGTCATCTTCAACCGCTGCGAATCTTCCTCTAGTATTGGCAATACCCTCAAGAATATTTTTGCTCCATAGGGGAAACGGTAGTGAGGGAAGGAAAACCCAGAGGTGGTGCTTAGTCACCCTTTCCCTTAGAGGGTCAAAATGAGAATGCCACCATCCCAGAACCAGGGATCCTTTCCCAATTCTCCATAGCGAGTCAAGGATGATGGACACATGTTCTGCTTCTAAGAACACAAAGACTATCCAGCCATTGGAGAGAAAACTAATAGTCGGAATGTAAGTAAGCAAAGGCTTCCAGTGTTCTATATCCCATTCCACCCAATCTTTCTTCCCCATGTGACAATATTCCAGCCTACCCACCAGAGCCCTCGAACACAAGGATTCTACACGGTCCATGAAAATATCGTACCCGAGCACATAACGAAACTTACCTGTGAGGGATTTGATACCCTTGACTTTATTTTTCCTACGGTGGTGTGAGGAGTCCCGCATATCACTCATAGTGAACCACTAGGCACGTGACAGATGGAAAGCACAGAGAAAACCAACAAGAGTCCCAACACACCTGTTAGGAGAGATACCAGTTCGACAACAAAACCCAAGTAGGGTGAATCCCAAAAGGTGGCATAAAACCAAACGCCGTTCACCCAAAGGGTTGGGGCACCTCAGACTCAATCAAACCCTAACAAGAAGCACAAGGGTCGAAACCCTAGCTGACGAAGTGACCCAGGAACCCCGTCTAGCAAAGCTTCACATAAGTTGACCAAACCGACAAACCCATTTAAAAAAAAGGATAAGATATTGACTTTTGCAGGCAAGGACAGAAACACTGCAAAGACTGGGAGGATAAAATATAAAAACCAAGTACCCCAGAAAAATGGTGAGACCCTAGAAGCAACCCCGTGAAAGCGAGTAACAATGAGTGCCAGAAAAAACTGCATGTTAACGAAGGCACTAAAAATAAGCATGTATAAGAAAAAAGGACATACAACGTAAAAACTCATGCAGAGGTGGTAACCCAACGATACCATCAAGACCCAAAACAGACACAGATGTCAGGATAAAACCCTTAGAGGACATGAAAAAGACATGCGAAATCTCCAAAAATTCCCACTTTTTTTTAGCATGGTTGGTACTAGTCCCCCAGAAAAGGGGAGGAAGTCCATGTGGCAAACCATCTGTGAGGGGCAACACCGTAACCAGACCAGCATGAGACCAGGAAGATGGCTCACCACAAAAAGAAGCTATAACATATCGGCAGAGCACAAACCCTGCACCACCCACAAAATAAAACAAAAAACAACCACCACCCCAAGAAATTGACGAAGAGGGTAAGTGAAACCAAGCCAAAAACACACAGGGTAAGAAAAACCGACAGAAAAATAAAGGTTGAGTAACAAAGAAACCAGGGTGTGCAGGTTCAATTATAGACCGAGCCAAGGGTAGAAACCGACTCCACCGAAATTTTTCCGCAGCAGGGTATCCTCCTTCGACTCTGAGAAACCCTACCAGAGCAACGTGCCATCTCAACGATCCTCCTTTATGATGTAGTTCAAGATTGCAACTTGTTGTTGGGGGTGGAACAACTACTAAAAACTATGACTATATGATATCATCATCTCTACGTCCTGGCACTATGGCAGGTTGAACTTGCTAAGTCCTGGCATATAGTTAGACAACTCCATTTTATATCTATAAATCAAATTTATCCTAGACAAAGCCCAAGAAGAGGCCAGTCTCCCAGAGCTCTTCTCTCTCCATGCATAGGTTGACTTTAACTTTAAGCTTATTTTTCTTCCATTATTTTTTTTACTTGTATTTTATTTTTAAGTCCCCATTTATCTCAGAATTTATTTTGAAGTTCCCATTTATCTGAATTCTCATTGAGCCAAGCCTGGATGATGTAAACCTAGGGCTTTGTGCCAGGCACTGAGCTCACGTGCTGCTGTATTGTTTGTGGAGTTTTCTTAAATGGTTTTGTATAAGCATCTTCAATGTTGCATTGGTGTGGACAACGTCAAAGGGTGGTCGTCTTAAAACCAGTTGTCCTATGAAAAATTTAGTCATAATGAGTCAAGGAGATCAAAATAACTCTTTGATAACTTCAAAATAAATCTGAAAACGTAAGAAAATACACATCTTTACTCGATTTTTAATTTGTCAATTTTTTTTGACATAATCCAATGGAAATTGAATCCAAATCAATCAGTTCATATTTGATTTGAAGTAAATTTGGAGTAGGTATGATTAAAATTTTGTCATCTAATTAAGGACCTCAAGAAGTTAAAAAAACATATTCCAATTTTTTTTTGTTTATTATTAATCCCAATAGAAATATTTGACAATGCTAGTTGCCATTAGAGTGGACAGTGTCATTAACCTTACTGATGCTATTTTCCAAGGAAATGTTAGTTGGATTCCATATAGCAGAACATGGTCTTTATTTTATTGAAGTTTAAGACATGTCATATCAAATAATAAAAAAATATCACATTGACATGGAGTTGAAGTTTTAATGGAAATATTCAATGAAATTACAAATTGAAGTTTAATTCCAAAAATAATTAGGAAAATTTCAAATTTTAGATGTAGCATTTGATATAACAAAATGAAATTAGAGTTTTCTCGCTGAAGCCATAGGCTTTCAATGAATTTTAAGTCAAATCAATTTCATTATCTTTCAATATATTTTATTTTGCAAATTTCATTTTCACTTTTTAATTATATATATATANTTCACTTTTTTTGGTTTCCAAGAGCTTGTGTTTGTAGACTTTCATGCTACTTAAGTTCCTACAATTTGTTCGCCATGAGTGGAATGCTACTTAAGTTCCTTCAAGACTTTGTCCATTTGTCCATTTGTATATTTTGCTAGCCACTTATAGCCACCCAAAAAGACAACAACCTCGACACTATTTTTTGCAAAAATATACTATTGTTTAAGAATTATGTTTTATAGTTTACATATCTTAAATGTAATATAAGACACCTCGATCGTTGGGAAGGATTTAAAAAAATACTATTTCAAATTTAATATGTTAAAATACAAACAGTCTATAAACAATATTTCAAACTCGTGTTTTTGTACAAGTTTGAACCATTTTCCCAGCTTCTGATATTCATACGAGTCTGAACTTTTATCCTAAGTTTGGATTGTTGAGACATGTTTAAGTCATCTAATCATGTTTAAGGGTTGATAAGCATTATTAATTATTTGATTATTGTTTTGATCTATAATTAATGAATTATTTAAGTTGTTTCAATTTAGAGTTTCTGCATTTTTTAAATTTAATATGGATTATTGTTGATTGTTTAATTGGTTTTGATTAAGGATCATTGTTCACTCCTTAATTGATTTTGATTAATTGTTTAAGAAATTTTGGATCCCATAAAGTGCTTAGTGAGTGTTTTAGCTACCAATGTTTTCCCACGTGGTTGTGTACCGCAGAGGTGCATTACACTGTGGTATTAGAGTTGGAGGTACATATAACTCACAAGATGCATTTTCATTACAAGAAAGTGGTTGCTTGATGTTATGTGTATCCTTGTATTAAATATTTAGCTTTTAAAAGCATGGATGGTAAGAGACTTGGTTGCTACAAAGAGTCTCTAGTGTACCATTGAATTTTGGTTGATTGAAAACCTGGTCATGATCTCTGAATTCTTGTGTATGGTCACTGTAATACCGTATGGTTTATCTAATAGACATAATATTATTGTTGTTATGTTGGACAGTGGCACAAGGTGCCTAAACTATGGTTTGTGATATTTTATTATCTTTATTATGTTGAACTTATAAAATAATTAATAAAATATAAATAATCGGACGACCGATGCCATCAAAGAGAGTATGAGGAACCATGATGTTACGAGCAAGGTGTTGTAAAAAATCGTTTAACTATGTGTGTTGAGACTATGTTGATGTTATACACCCTTCTTATGTACTTACGGACCCTCTTGGTTATGTACCCTCACTTGTTATGCCACTCCTTGGTTTTATTTATTTTGAGATTAATTTGTATTTGAGGATTGGAGTCCCTCTCTCACCTAGTGCACCCTCATGAGTTGGATTAGTGTGCCTCTTGGTGTAGCCACTTGATGTGTAATTCATATTTTCTATTTTTTGAATGTAACTCTCATGCTTGTGTCCCTTTCTCTCCCAATTCAAATTTCTCATCAAGGAATTCGATTTGCTTGTGTTGAAAGTCACCATTGTGTGTTTTTTCATGTTTTTTTCTCTTGAGCATGTGTTTGGCACTTGTGGTTGGATTTTTTTACTCTTGGTATACGATGCTTGATGAGATTACGGCCAATTTGATTTACTCTGGAGCCATTGGTATTTGTCCTGGAACCACTAGAATTGCTATGGATTGGAAGTGATACTTCCCATTGGGTTGTGGTTGGGCTGTTGTCTTGGAGCCACTTGAATTTCCTTGGAGTGGAAGTAGAGGTCATACTTGCCATTGGGTTGTGGTTGGACTGATTTATCAAAAGAATTTGTGGTTGATTGCACCCTTTCTTGTGGCATGATGGTTTCCACCAAGTGGTGACCATTGCAAGTTGAGTTTTGTCTTGCATTATATCTACAACTAGATGGAATGTGGAACGGTCAATTTTGGTTGTGTATTCGGAAAAGATAAGTTCTTTGTCTCATGTTTATTTAATTTATTTGGATTTAATATGATTTATTTATGGATTCACATGAAATGTTTGAATAAACGTATGAGATATTTGTGGAAGAAACCTCTCATGGAATTCCACAACCTCAACTAGTGAAAATTGATAACTAGTTGTGGATTGAAATCTTTGTTTTCGTAAAAATAGAATGCTACACCGATATGATATGCTTCTAATATGTTATTTTAATTTAGGTGGCTACTTATAAGGTGTGATCCTTTACTTATGGATGGATTTAATTTTGGTTCAGTTGTTTAGACTCAATTCCTTATGGTGAATGTTAACTAGATTTATTGGAATTGATGGAAAAAATCATCTTATGTGTAATTGGAATGATTTGCAAATAAACATTAAATTGAATATACGTGTCCGATTAAATATGGATTTCTTGGATGTATTGTTTCTATTGGGTTTAATGACATGGTTGCAAGTTCATTTTTTACAAGATTAACTGCTTATATTGGAAAACTAGTTTACTAGTCTCGTGGACTCTTTTTCGTAATTACCATCATTAAATATTGTAATTTTGTAATTAGGCATTATTTACATATAATAATATTTTATTAATCCATTTGGATTGATAATATATGTTATTTGTTAAACAATTTGATTTGTGATAAGTGTCATCATTCTGCACTAAGTGTTGTTAAGTGTTGTAATTGGCACCTTAATTACTAGTTAACTGTGAATAAGAATAATTATCCTCTAGAAGTGGTTATTATATATGATATGGATGATATTGAAGGTTTGATGATGTCATATGATGATAATAAACTTTCCCATCCCTTTGATCATTTGTTGGAATAGTTATTGAATTTATTTTAATTTAATTGTAATTAAAGGAATTTTGTCCAAATTAAATCACAAAAAAATAAAATATTTCTTTGACTAATACACTGTGCTAAAATTATATAATTATCATTATAGAAATAATGATATGTCCCTCAGACCCTTTTATATCCCTGGGGAACATTATAGGTGGTATCAAAGCTTAAATGTTTCTTGTATTAAAGTTTTAATTATGAAAGTTCTTCTATATTTGTGAAAGATGAAAATTTATTTGTTATTTTTAGTATTTAGAATATGTTGAAAAGAATCATATCTTTTTATGCATTTTTCTTAGTTATTTATTTCAAAAATTGAAGACTAGTATAGTATGCCTTGTTCTTCTTAACTTGAAAATTAATTATTATTTGAGTAAATAAATAAATATGATAATGGAATAACAACAAAACTTAGAATGGACAAGTTGCATCTCACAATAAATAATTTAACCCATAGAATACCCACCATAGAAAAACAGTAGAGCATGGAATTTAAACAAACAATCCCTTATGGCCCTGAAGAAGAGTTCGTATGAAGGATGAATAGTAGTTCTTCCCTTGACTTGGGAGACTCGGTTAAGAAATGTAATAAAAGGATCACTCATTTTTCAATAATGTATCATGAAAGAACTAAGATCCTTAAATACTACCCAAGATAATAAAGAAAGGAAAATCATGAAAACATACTCTACGATGGACTTTCCACCAGACAGTTGTCGTACACCTCCCTTGAGAAAAAGAGCTAGAAGTCTTGAGACTAGTCCAAACATATTTTCAGATGACCATCATAGTAGAAGAATAAGTTATGAACATTATCATTTGATGTGATAATTAAGAAATATTAAACCTCCAACCTTTGATGACAAAGTTAGATAGGGTTAAGAAGCAAAAACATAGTTAGTAGGGATCCAAAAACATATCTAATTGCGTAATTATTCATTAACCATGGAAGCAAGAATATATATATATATATATATATATATCATTTGTAGGGAAGATCCTCTCTTTGGTGGGAACATTTGGTTAAATTGAAATATATTGATGAAGAAAATATCACTTGGAAAATTTTTAATATTTATTTTCAACAAGAATACCTTTCAGAGAAATACTATGATAATAAGATGGAAGAATTCTTTGAATTGAAGCTGGGAAATTTAACCATGGATGCATACGAGAAGACGTTTATTGAACTGTTAAATTATGTAGACTATATGAAATATAAGAACTTTATAATTCAAATATTTCTAAGTGGACTTCCAACCTTTTACAAGGATAAGATTCGATGTGATATGCCCAAGACCCTTAAAGAAGTAATCAGGAAGGAAAAATATTCGTATAAGTTGGATAATCATAATGAATATAAGAACTTGAAGGATAAGAAGAGTGTTACACGAGGCCAATGAAAGAAGGGAACCAAGGCTTCTGTCAATAGAAGTGGTAGTTTTCATAGGAAACAAGATACAAATAAGAGACATCCAAATAGATGTTGGATTTGTAATGAGAATCACTATGCAAGGATTTTTTCACATAAGAAAGAAGACAACATTCACAACATTCAGAAAGCAACAGTAGGTGGTGTTGGTGAGACTCAGAAGATTTATGTATCTTTGGAAGGTAGGAAGGAATATCATTAGTCTCACATGATAGAAGTGGCAAGTAAGATTGGTAATAGAAGTGTTTATTTTAATTAATTTGGGAGCTAGTAATAATTATATTGCACCTAGTGTACTTTTGAATTTTTCTTTTAAGAAGAGTAATCTTGAGGTAGCAGGCCTTATACAAATACAAACGGGAACTAAAAGAAAACTCATAAAAATAGTAAGGCAGTGTCCTTTGGAAAATAATGGTTTAAAAACTTAACCAGATTTGAATGTTACACACTTAGGCTCTTACGAGGTTTTTATTTGTGTGGACTGGTTGACTACACACCGAGCTATCTTGGATTGTTACAATAATATTTACACATGTATAGATGATGAAGTAAACAATGTAATAGTTAATGGAATACATAGACTGATATCTTTAACATAGGTGACAACCTTACAATTAAAGAAGTATTGTAGAAAAGGGTGTCATATTTATGCAGCTCACATAGAAGAATATAAGGAAAAGGAACCTCAGTTACAAGACTACCCGGTATTACATGAATTTGCAGATCTATTTCAGGAAATGCCCATAATGCCTCGTTAAAGAGATACAAAATTTACTATTGATCTAGTGTCCAATACAATTCCTTTGTCTAAAGTCCATTATAGGATGAGTACGCATGAATTGAAAGGGTTACAAATGCAGGTAGAGGAGTTATTAAAGAAATGTTATATCAAGCCTAATGTTTCACCTTGGGGAGCACCGATTTTGTTTGTAAGAAAGAAATATGTTACCTTCATACTTTGCATAGAATACAGGAAATTAAATAAAGAAACAATCAAGAACAAGAACTCATACATAACGAGAGATAAGTGACAAAAAAATGACCAAAATCTGCATATAAATTACCACTTTTGATTTGGCGATAGTTGGTGGCTAATTTTTGGTCTCTTATTGCATGACAAAAAATATGGTCAAATTTAGTTTGGTCATTTATAACTTGTCTTCTGGTCATTAATTTGGTCGCATATTTTGTCATTAATCTCATCATATGTTTGGTCATTAATTTGGTCATAGATTTAGTCATTAATTGTGGCAATTAATGACTAAATATATGACCAAATTAAAGACTAAACATATGACCAGATTAATGACCACAAGACAAGCTACCAATGACCAAACTAAATGTGACCATGTTTTTGGTCCCATGATAAGAGACCGAAATTAATCCACCAAAATTGTCATCTGGTCATTATATGCGAATTTTGGTAATTTCTTTGGTCGTTTATCTCCAATTTGTTGGTCACTTATCTCTCATTTTTTGGTCACTTATCTCTCATTTTTTGGTCACTAATTTAGTCATTTTATATGCAAATATTCACTGATTTCTATAAATAGGGTATGGAGGAATCAAACCACCAATATCCTACCTATAAGGCGTGTTCTCTTCCATTGAGCTATTACCCTTGAAGACTCTACAATACTTGTAGAGACAGTGCATACCACCAAATTACCATTAGCAGAAACAACACATACATTCGACTAATCCAACCATTTGATATATAATAGTGTTGGTGTCCATATTCATATATAATGTAAAATAATAAGCATACTGCAAATCTCATTTAATGAGATAAGAGATATTTTCACTGTGGTTTGATTAGGTACAATTGCATTTGAAACGGGCCCTCCCTTGTGCTATTTGTTTCATTTTTCTTCTTTTAGAGAAAAGAACTTATTGAATAATTGACCGCAACATTCTGAGATTTCTATTCAGTTGTAGAAGTAACAACCACTAGATTTGTCTAGGAATGAAAACTAGGAACATACCACTATCTGAAAATACAAGGTGTCTTAGAACTGCGCCAGACCACCTATTAAATTAAATCCAAATTTTCTGATTAAGACAACACCCTACTCTAGTCACTAGATTTGTTTAGGAATGAAAATCAGGCACATACCACTTAATTTCTACAAATACAAGATGGATTAGAATTGCACCAAGATACCTATTAAAGTAAATCCAAATATTTTGACTAAGATAACGCCCTCCCTCCAATCAGCTTAGAAGTTAGAAATAACTAGTTAATAAGAACCCTTAATCAACAATTGTTTCAAATGATTATGTTCATGGCTTTTAAAGGAACTAGATGAAACATACGAATCATCATATTTTCCA
This sequence comes from Pseudotsuga menziesii, assembly GCA_001517045.1. Lineage (NCBI taxonomy): Eukaryota > Viridiplantae > Streptophyta > Pinopsida > Pinales > Pinaceae > Pseudotsuga > Pseudotsuga menziesii. The sequence continues at coordinate 135,688 of LPNX010742495.1, forward strand.
TTATTGTGATAGAGATGGTTACAATTGGGACCAAAGAAATTTAGTTACCCTATATAAGCTATGATGCAATCTTATTCATGTACTTCATACATCATTTGTAGGGATCAATCATGAAATAAATAACAATAGACTGTTAATATCTATGATGATAAAAAATGTTGATAAACATATATCATGATTGATATGAGTTAAAGAGTTGAGGATATCATTCTCTCAATGATAAGGCCAACATAGGGCTTAACATATTTATCAACCTTTCTCATAAGTTGAACAAAAACAAGAAGTGCAGAATGAATCACAAAAGCCTCCTTTCTTATATCCATTTGAATTTCATTTAATATATGGAAAAGGACCTAACTACTCTAGAACCATATGTAAATAATAAAGGATAGAACAATTCAGGGCATATCTATAGTAAAATGACTTCATATTGTTGGATAACTTCCATGTACACTATGTAGTCAAGTATACAAGAAAAATGTATTTAAATAATAATAAATTATCATAAATTAAAATGGAAAAATAAACCAAATAGGAAGAGGATTGAGTTTCATTGCGCACCTTTAAGTTGTTCATCCATCTCTCGATTTCCAATACCCTCTGAATGACCATCCTTTGTTTTTCTAGTTCATGCATTGCAGATAATAACTAATGGTGGCCATAATTGTTTTTCGTTGTTTCGAGTGTTGGGAATGACTGATATGATTTGTCAGTATCTAGTGGAGAGGCATAGCTCCATCCCATCATGAAAACACGTAATGCTTTATACAGTTCCAAGTGTTGTGATCGCAGAACAATAGTCATAAAATTGTATGCATGCATAACAAGGCCGTGAGTATTAATAAAATATTTGGATTGACTGCAAAACATAACTTGTCCAACTTAGAAAAATGTCAAATAATTATCTGAGCTAAAATTTGAGGAACAAAATATTAAAAATACATATATAATCATAATTCCCTTTATGAAATGCTAAGAGTTATTTGAATTACCCATTCTGAGAAATGTTGAGGCATGGCAATGAAAATGCCTCAAGCATTGTGTATTAGAGTGGATTAAATGATTTTGTAATAAGTCATGGACTAAGGATTTTGAAATTAGAAAACATGGTTGATGACAAGAAGGATAAACTTCAAGTATCTCGATTGAAGAAAAGTCAAAACACCAATCATATAACTTTCAAAAATAATTAGCAGCTACAAAATACCCTTCGCAGAACCATCATAACAATACTTTCTCACAAACAAAATTTTCACTTGTAATTGTTTTTATTTTGATTTGTTCTGCAACTGCTACTAATCAACTTCGACCCTCTCAATCCTACCCCGGTGTCATCTTCACTACCTGCAAACTTTCCTCCGTAGTAGTTGACCTCTTCATCTTTCTATAACAAAATGCAAATGCAGTCACTACTTAAAAATTACTATTCACCTTCATAGTTCAAAATTGTATCCATTTGATTCGATTTCAAGGGATGTGCACATAGAAGAATTCTCAAAATATATAATAATACCATTTCTGAAAACAAAGGTTTTGGCTTGCCAATCTTGTGACCAGCAGGAACAATGTTCCAAGGCTTCCCGTCCTGTAATATCTTGAATTTTGACCTTAACTATAATGGGCATGAGTCTCATTGCATATGAGTTACTTTAATGTTTATGTTTATATATTGGGTGTATGCCCCACTACACATGAGTTATGTTGATTAGTTAGATATATTGGGAGTAAGCCAATGCATATATTTTATTATCTTGTATATGATTGTATATTTTGGGCGTGGACCCTGATGGATAAGGACTATTGTGATGGTATGATGTACTGGATGTATTATTATGTGATTTTCCTTAATACATATTTGAGATTATTATTGTGATGAAATGTGTAGATGACTGAATGCATGATTGAGTTCTATAATGTGTTGGGTATAAGACTTAAAGCACATGAGTGATGAGATTTTTTGTTGAGCATAATATATGAGCACACGAGTTATGAGATTTTTTGTTGAGCATAACCTCTGGAGCACATCAGTTATGAGGTTTTGTGTTGAGCATAAGATCTGGAGCACATGAGTTATAAGATTGGAAGTGTTGGGCATAAGCCTTGGAGCATTCCAAATTGATGTTGAGCATAATCTCTGGAGCATTGGATATTTGGCTATTGTATCTCCCTAGGTGTATTATACAAGTACATCCTAGTATTAGTTTTGAGCGAGAAGCTATGGAATTGCACTAGTGTAACTCCCAATTAATAGTGTTGAGCTTGGGCTCTGAATAGCACTAGGAGTTACTGAAATTAGGTGTGTTGAGTGAAAACGAATCTGAATAGCACTGGCCCTTATCATACTTATTTTGAGTTGATTAAATAAAATTTCAAATTTACTTCATCAAGTACTGGATCAGGTCGACACAGATCCTCACTTCGCCTGTTGTTTTCTTATCTTCGATAACTATAGGGCTGATCCACTTTGATTCCTCAATAGGTTCAATGATTTCTACATCAAGCATGCGATCCAATTCTTCTTTTACCTTCTCTTTATATCTTGGATTTAATCTATACAGACATTGTTTACTGGGTTTAGCATCTGGTCGCAGGGGTATTTTCATCTCCCCTAGGTCGTCGACTATTCCCTTCATCTCTGAGAAATTGGTAGGGAATAGATCCTGATACTCATGCAGCAAGTCTGTGATCTTCGCAACTGTCTCTTCATCCCAATAATCTCCTATATTGGCGAACTTTGGGTTCTCTGGCGACCCAATGTGTACTTTCTTGATTTTCAACGGCTTAAGGAAATGGTCACTTGAAATACCACTTCCTTCTACTGCACGCGTGCCCTCCGATTCTAGTATGTTTATGTTAGTCAGGTCATCGTCTAGGTCTCCAACTAGATTATAGCAAGACATCCATTGTTGAATGGTCACACTACATTGGTGAGCATTGGCCTCCTTGACAGGAATTTCATCAAATATCTTCTCCTTTATTGTTTGAAGCGCAGCATCAATTGTAGGTTTCTCATCAGCAAATTCGAATGTCTGCCTAAACTACTCAGCGAGCCCTTCCCACTGTTGGGTTCCTTTTCACATCTCTATAGATGCATACCACGTTCTAGGTGTCATTTCCAATGTATGAATGAAATGATGGACCCATTCCTGTCGCGAGTATTCTACAAATGCGGCGTGACATTGATATATGTGCTCAATAGGGCTTGAAAATCCTGTGTATTTGTGGCTCACGGTGGTGACTTCTTTGTCGAACCTGACTTCCATCAACCTTTTTCATTGTGGTTAGTTTGTTATGAACTGCTTGTGTGTACCCCACCATCTAGTGGGTGTAGCCTGTAGTACATGGTCTAATGAAGACAAGCACTGCAACTCTATTACAAGTCCTTCAAACTCAGTTAGGAAGATCGCAAGGTTAGGAAATCCCTCATAGGTGGGAATCTCTCGCAGCTCGTTCTCCACCCGTCTCACAGACCTTGTAACTCTTGCACACCTCCTCATAGAGACCTCATGCATTCTGTTTTGCTAGTTCTCCAACACCTCTCCTGAGTCAGATGTGCAGGAACTAGCACTCTTCCAGCTCAAGTTTCTATCTATTGTCATATTGATATAGTCTTCTTGTATGGCAGTGACATTGTAGATCTGGTCAAGATAGTCACCCTGTCCGTCATTATAGACAGGCTCAACATACCTATGTCCTTCCAATTGGTTAATGGGTGACACAACTCTCATCTCATTATCCTCGAATGAGAGGATCCTTTTCTTGAAATTTATAATAGTATGATTGTTTATGACCCAAGATATCCCCAATAATGCGAGATAGGAATCCGTGTCATCAACAATGTTAATGACTTCAAAGTCTGTAAACGAGTGCAACCCTTCAATGTTGACAGGGACTTGACTCAATATACCAATTGGTAGAACCTTTGCATGATTTGCAAGTCGTAGCTAGACAGGAGACCAGTCTAAGTGAGGCTTTCCCATACTCTCCCAAGTTTGTCGCATCAAGATATTAACATTAGAGCTCAAGTCTAAAATGATATAATCCATGTCATAATCCCCTATCTGCATCGTCATTCTTAACTCGCATTGAGTTTTTAATTTCTTGCTGACCTGGTTAACTTTATTTTCGGGCGACGGCTCTACCAATGTTTCTTCTATCAATGCTTGTAGTTCTTTGATAGCATCTTTATCTTGTATTAACACTAAGCAACTTGACATAAATGACTTGAGCTTACTAATATTTTGTGGAGTCTTCTTCTGAAATATATGCTGAAATTGTCCAGGCATCTCTCTAAATTCTTTCAATGTCAATGGTTCTTCTGGCTCCACAAACTCACATCGCATGTTCATGAATACTTGCTTTTGTTTCTGGACATTGAATCGTACCTTCTTCTACATCGCAGGTCGTACCTATGGTTGTAGTTGTTCTTGCGGGTTTTCTTGATCATCTTCATTCGCAACACCTCCTCGTGTTACGACAGCAGCACTCGAATCTCTTGGCTCAACAACAATCATCTGAATGTTCAAGTTTGGATTCAGGTTTGGGTTCAGATTTTTCACAGGGTTAAGACCTATAATGGTTCTATCCTACCACTTTGCGATCAACTGGGGACATTGCTCCACATTCTGGTCCTATCCCTTACAGTATGAGCATGTCTTCATAGGTTCCAGGAAATCTTTGGCAAAGTGATCCGGTTGTCCACAGTTATAGCATGTAACCTGACCTCTTCCTCTACCAAATCCTCCTCCTCCTCCTCTACCTCTGAATTTTTCATCACCCCTTCCTTGAGGGTGTGGTTGCTGCGAGGGGTACTAATTTTGCTGATATTGCGGCTGATAGTGATTATGCTGCGCATATGGTTATTATGGTGCATACTGAGGATGATACTGGTTCTAATACTAATTGGGGAGGAACTACGCAAGCTGATACGATGCTTAGACCGGTTGGTCCTGAGTCTGCCCCTCATTCTTCATCAAATATGTATCGACTACCTTTTCCTTCAGAAGCTGGTATGCTTTGCAAACCTTCTCTTGATGCCCTACTGACTTGCAGAATTTACAGAACAGGTTTGCGGGAGTGCTTACAATATTTGTCAAGTATAAACAGTCCTCGTTGTGATGTTCTCTCATTTGGCATATGTGACACCAGGGTAGTCCATGGGCACTTAATGGGTTTGGCGCACCAGATAAGATGTAATTCATGAAGGTCGGACAATTATCCTTGGTGTGTCCGTCCATTCTACATTTCATGCACCATAAGTCTTCATGGGATTCCTTACCCTTCTTGGTTCCCTGCAGTTGTGTCGTCAAGTTAGCCAACTGTGACTGAATCTGCACCATTCCTGTGGCACCATCGCCAATTGGATAGGCCTCTAGCTTCATAGCCAATTCTAGAGCTTTCATCTGTGACTTGATATTTTGTTGCATTAATGGGCCTCGGATGTGTGGTAATAGAACAGCAATAAACCACTCTTTATGATGGAAATCCGACATCTAGAAACTTCCCTTGGCCATCAAAGTCTTGAACCGTTGGTCAAAGCCCTATACTGACTCTGCCAATGCTTGTTTGATTTCCTTGATCTCAATGATACACTGTGACTTAGATTTAGGTTTTCTAAACTCAGAGATCATTGCGGCTCATATCTCATCAAGGGTCTTCTGCAGTGTTCCTGGTGGTACTATGTAGAACTTCATAAACCAGTCAAGCGCATGACCCCTTAGAGTCGTGATCATCTGCGCTTTCTTCAAGTCCATGTTCTGAAATAAGCAAACCATCCAAATAGCTTCATAGATAAACCAATGCTGCTTTGGATCTTATACTCCATTACCATTGAATGTAGGTAACTGAATATCCACCCTATCCATTGTGTTGGCGTGGGGATTATTTGATGACTGATTTAGCAGAGGTGTTTTCTCTTGCGCACTAGTTGCAGTACTAACACTATTAGTATTGACAACTCTTTAAGGAGATGAGGCTCTAGATCTTACCTCTGGCGATACTCCTGGTGTGATGTAGTGGCATCTAGACCTTGGTGACTTGACAGTCTCTTCATAGTCTTCTACTCCTTCCGATATAGGGATATAGTACTCCTCTTCTTCGCAAGACCCTTCGTCTACCTACGACCAAAGTTCATGTTCTCTCTCCTCGAACAGACTAGGATTTCGTCAACCTTCCTCTATCTTTCTTCTTTTCCCTGATCTGAATTTCCTTTCACTCCTTAGGAATCCAACTTCTAGTTCATGTTTTGTACTTCCTAGGAACATCTCAACTCACCATTTCCCATTTTCTTGATAGGTCATCTGTGACATAGCCTTCCTCTGGTGTATGTGACTCAACTACTCAACTGCAAGATACCCTTCTCATAAATGAGCATCTTGATCCATATACTGATAGATAACATATATCTTCTTCGGGGTCCTTGGAAAAAATTTCTTTTAGCCTCACTATATGAGGTTATAGCCTCTACTGCAAACTCAGTAATATATCCTTGCAAAATACTATCAACCCAAAAATCAACAGCTCTAGAGATGGTGTTACTTACACTGGTTACTTCGTGCACCAACTGATCATTCAACTTGACTGCTTCTCTTCTCTAGAAATTTGTCTACCTTCTTGCCAATCTTGACAACCACTCATGCAGTACAATGGGAAACTCTGCAAAGAATATCTCATGAATATTCGAATAGATGTATTCATCTACCCAGTTTTATGTGCTCAACTGAGATCATGCTCTCCCTTCTTACGCAAATCCTAGTGTCTTAGACTCTAGCCAGTCCTCTATCTCATTCTTTGCCGAATGCCACAACATTTCCCTCAACTCAAATGGTTAAGGATCCCAGTAATGGAACCATTTGTTGGCCTCTCTCTCCTTCTTGTCTAGACCTGTGGTTCAATCAACAACACAATACCAACATAACACCACAATACATCGGCCCGAAAAATCAAGCTCACTCGAAAACACTTGCAAGGTAGGCGCAGTCTCGCCCGAGATATATTAATGTGTAACTTCCAGAACCATGTTTCTGCAGTTGGTGAGGGATTATAGTTCCTTGGCGCGTGGCCAAGGTGCTCGACGGAGATGATGGGATGGAGTCTTTCACTCTATGATAGCGGTGCAACCACGTGCCATAGATCACCTGTGTGACACAACAGTTCCCTTAAACCTTAATCACTAGCGCAACGGTGCGACACGACCAATTCCTTACACTCTACAGACAATGCACAACTTATATTTATACTTAGCAAATTAACCATGAAATCATACACATCAGTTCAACAATACTTTTAAACAGTCTTGCATTCATACTGCGACATACATTCAACAACAACTGTAACTGTAATAATGTAAGATAAGCAATCATTCACGTAAACATTCACCATTCAACAACATTCATCCATATAGCACAAGAAATAACGTGGAAACCCATCTAGGAAAAACAACCAAGGTGCTCTTCATCTAGCACGAGAAATATAGGTAACACCTTGCAGCCTGCAACTTGCAGACTATTCTTAAGATATGTCTTTTTGACTCAATCTTCTTGCTCTCATGCTCTATGGTTTATTGCTTCTATATACTCCTACTGATCCACACATAGCCTGGATCGCCTCTTCTACTTTACTAGCAGTCTACGCACACAACTGCAAGATCCATGGCTCAACGGCCTTCTACTTCTTCCAGACTCTTCTCTGAGTCGACTACCGAATCTACTACTAAATATACCTCTCCAAGCTAATAACAACAACACTGAAGCTAACCCTTATACAGAGCGGGTTCCTCCTATTTATACTATTTCTAGAACATGCAGGGCCGACTGAGTATTGCTCAGTTATTACAGGATTTGGTAGCTACAAGATATCTCTGTTACATTAACTGTCAGCCCATACCTAGCCACAAAAGTCCTGGATGCATTAACTGCAGCCTTAACTAGCCGCGGAAACGTCCTTCAGCTCATCTGTACCAGTCATAAATAGCCGCAAAAATGTCCTTCCATATTCCATTGGTTCGTCCTTCAGTTATCTTCCTTGACTTCATCTTGCTCAGCATTAACTCTTCTACCTTCCTCTCCCACCAACTCGAATATGATTTCCTCATCGTAGCTATCCTGTCGCAGCTTTCTCTACTTTGCACTTCCTTTCCTGCCTTTCTCCGCTACATGCATGTTTTATCTTTCTGTGTCAATTCATTTGCTTCCTTCTTGACCTGCTTTTCCCTTGTCGTGCAGGCACTTTTCCTTCCTTGCTTGTGCGTCTCATTCTTCCTTGTGCACTTTTCCTAGCCCAACATGTAGCTATAAATTTTCCAGTTGGTTCTAGATTTGGTGGTTAGGGAGGAGAATGTTATCCTCCTTGTCCAGGTTCAAGTCCTAGTTGTGACATGTTTACTCTTCGTGAGCCAATTGTTGTTAAGTTGTGAGCCATGAGGAATATCTTGCCTTTGGTTACTGGTTAGGGAGTAGAATTGTTATCTTCCCAACCCGGGTTCAAATCCCACTTGTAACATGTTTCACTCTTCATGATCCAGTTGTTGCCAAGGCTGTGAGTCATGAGGAATAGCTTACCTTTGCTTGCGAGATGATGTTTGAGGTGATTTCTTACATATAAAAACCAAAAAAACTGTAGCTAGAAATTATATAGAATTATAAAATCTAGAATTTAATAGAGGTAGTTTATTAGTTGTTTATTGTACATGTTCCTGTGGAGTTTTAGGTTCTGCATATTTATTTTAACATTTCTGTTTTTTATTTTAGCCAAGAGATGTGCAATATATTTCCTTGGATGATGGGCGTAAACTATTCTTGGAGTGCCTGGATTCATCAATAATGGATATAGGGGAATGCCAACTTCTTTACCGTGAAATTAGGGACTATTACGAAGGCATGAATATGAGATTAGACCAGCAAATACCTGTGTTGTTGGTTGAAATACAAGCATTAAATGAATCTATGGAGGGTGAAAAGGATGTAATTATTAATGTAGTGTTACTATTACTTTTTTGTTTTCTTATCTCTTTTATCACACCTCAAGGCTCAAACATGTGCTTGGTTAGAAGATGTTTTTTTTGTTCCCAGGGACACCATCATATGCCTCAGACTCGAGGACCGTTCCTTTCATAAGAAGAGACAGTCATCATTGTAAGAGATTACTACTTTGTTTCACTCAATACCTTATATAGTGCTATGCTTGGTAGTATGTTATGTAAAGTGTAACTTTATTGTGTGTTTCTTTTTTCATCCAGATTCTTAGAAGTCCAAAGATTGGAGTAGGAAATCGTATTACAGGCACGAGGACTGGGCCTCAGAAGCTAACTTGAAGATGCAAGGTCACATCGATTCTCATCCTTTATGGCCTTCCTAGGTACATAAGTTGCACGCTCATGCATTTTTATCTAGTATTTTCACATTTGATTTCAATATGTTATTAGCTTGAGTTGTGGCTTTAGTCCCACTAAGTTATAACAATGCTTAGACATTGATTATTTAAACTGGTCATTCATGATATTTGTACAACTATAAAACCCTTATTTTATCATATAGATATATGTTTAGAGTTGAGGATTAATCCATGCAAATTTAGTACATCTTATCTTCATTGAACAACTACTTTCTTTCGGTTAGTAAAGTTTTAACATTTGCCAAAATAATGCCTTACTAGATTTCATCTATTTTCTTCCCTTTAAAAATTCATGTATCCATACTATAATGTATTCTCCAACTTTAATCCCTTTAAGTGATGTAATGTTTGTTGTCTCCATCTGTCCTTTGGGCTTTATGGCAACGTTGATTCTTGATTGTTTAGGTTACAGTGGAGAGTAGTTATCTCATGTTCACAGAAATCTTGTTTACATGCATTGCATAATATTGTGGAGAGAAATAATTTTGATGTGCAGAATAAGTAATTACACATTTACGATTATAATAATCAAATAAATGTAAATAATAGGTAATCTTATAGCTTGAAATTGAAAAAAATGTGTACCGCATAGGTGAGCAGTTTATGGTGTCATGCACTTGTGAAATAGATAAATTGCTTCTGTATATATTATTATACAGTATGATAAGTATATAATACATATAATACGATATCAAGTATAAATACATACTGTATAATATATGCTGAGTATCTCAGTAAGTGTTCTATATTGGTGCACATAACAATAAGTACATATAAACCATAAGTGCATTTTCATGTTGTTGTTTCCCATTCTTATTGATTTTTCCAGATGATGTACCTTGATTAAGTATCTTACATGGGCTAGCATCAACAATTGCTCCTTGCAAACTGCCAAAATACAATCTTTCTGTTTGGAAATATCACAAATGGGGCCAGTTCCTTGGAAACGATCCGGAAGCATTTTCCTGAACGGAAAAATGTTAGAAATTTTTTCCAGAAGTTTCCCCAGCATTTCCAAGGTGTTTCCTTTTTCATAAATGATTATGCTTTATAAAGGCCCCATGGAGGTGTCACATTTCCTTCCATGTAGAAACACGATCTTCAATCATAATAGATGGCTTCTAAAAACTACAGACATGAACTACAGTTACAACTCCCAAGGAAATTTTGATCAATATCCAACACATGTTTCATGGTGGATTGTGTTTATGCCTCCATGGTAAAGTCTTCAAGAATCCAAAAACTATTAGTGTATCCATTACATAGGACTAATTTTCCCATATTTTATTACCTGTTTATTAATAAATATTCCATTTTGCAATGCAATATTTTTGAAGCAATCCAATATGGTTTCAGAAACTAGCCTCCTGAAAGAAAAGATAACGTGGCCTTATAATTTTTTCATTTGGTTCCCTACACTGACTATTTTTGTTTGTTTCCAACAATATGTTATTTGTATTTTTGTTATCATTGTCATTGCATCTTCAAATTGGCCCTTTGCTTTCTTCATGTTTTCTCATATTCACATACTTTGTTGACAAAGAGGGGTATTTTTTTAATTTGTAACATTTTTTTTTGTAATCTAACTAATTATCTATGAAGTATATAGAAAATAAATTACACACATACTAGACTGGGTGGGTAGTACTCAAAGGAGACTACACCAACAATTATAAAAAAAATATGAGCAATTGTTTGGCGTTGTGAGTCTCCCCCCTCTGGGGATTTTCTTATGCACTGTAAAATGAAAAGTAAAAGCCGGTACCTAGAGTCTAGACATTGACAGTGACTGGTAAGACATCCAAACCGAAATACTAGGGACAATTGGATATCGTTCCTGAGAATATGATTCCACCTCAATTAAAATTTGTGAAGTGGCCTTTATCTATTGTGCATGAGCTGCATCTTTTGATTTTTTTGCATGAACAACAACTTCTTGTTGCATCTTTTGATGTTACTACATGAACATCAACTTCTTCTTATACCTCTTCTCCCCTCCTTGATTTTTTTTATGCTGCCTCTGCATCTTCTCTAGTGTCCACAATGTTTTTATTACCATCCACAGAACCCCAGATCTCATTAATAATGATTTTGTATTTGTTGTCCAATTGGTCTAGCATGTTTAAAATCTAATTCTTCTAATTACCATTATGTTCCTTTGCACATGCTATATGTTATTTTATGTGTCATTCTAGATCCACTGTCCCAGAGTACTTGGTCTCTCTGCTCCTTGAATAGGAAATAGCTAGTATCAGGAATCCATGGTGTAATTTTCTCATCTATCCTTGTGCTCAAAGTGTGGTCCCTCGTCACCTTGACCTTATTTTCCATGGCCTCCACATCCTTTTCAACAATATTTGGAAATATACTATGGTAGTTTGTAGCTAAAGTTGAATATTTTGGCTCTCTCTTCCTAGACCAAGATGGACCTGCCCTTATCTATGGAGGATCCCTGCATTGGCAAGGCCTCCCATGCCGAAATTCCTGTCCAAATTCCATGACCACAACAGCAACTCTTCCTCTCTTTATCGTAGCTACCAACTTTCCATCCACCCAAGTATACAACCAGAGCTCCCTAATTGAACAAATAGAGTTTCTTGTTTGATTCCCTGTGCCAAATCAAGCAGTCCAAAGTCCCAACCTTTCCTGATAAAATTGATGTGCTTCATTATGCAATTCAGATACATATACTATTGTACTATATGGAATATGGAGAGATAGGAGGAGAAACACTTTTTCTTACTTTAGTTAAGGTTGTTTATATGTATTATGATATTATATATATGTTGTTGTTATGCTGGTTGTGTCATGTTCTTCATATTTGGTACATTTTCTCTATGAATAAAATTTAGAGTTGATTTGTAGGAAAAACAATTGCAATATTGTCTGTGTATTTATTTGACTTGTTATGTTTATGAGTTGCACCATAATTTTAAGCTTGTGTATGATTAAATGCAACACTCTGTGATTTGTATTGTGGTATTGCATTCTATAAGCATACTTGCATTGGATACTTTTTTGTGTATTGAGTGGTTTCTCTGTAAGTGTCACTTATGTTTTATTATATGAAATATGCTGATAACGCAACGATATTTGTGTGGGTGAGCAGGATTTGGTCATTTTGTGGACAAACAAGGGAAAATGGTGAAGATGCCCCAGGTTAGAAATATTTCTTGTCAAAGTCTATCAAAACATTCCTTCTCCTATTTTATATTGTTTGTCATTTTTCTAAGGTCTCGATATTTATTATTTAATGCAGTTACTATACGCCAAAATAGGAAACAATGTCGAGTTAGGTGTCAATGTGTGCATTGACAGGGGCAGGTAGACTACCCTTAATTTTTTAATTCCAAAAAGATTAGTGATCATTAAATTTGTATTGATCACATTGCATCATAGTACTCTTTTATGTTGGTTAATAGCTTCTATGAATGTTTTTGAATGGTCGTAGGCATCCTTCTAATTTGTATGCATTAAAATTACTTATATGTTGTTGTCATAAAGGTATAATTTATTGGTAATGGAAGTTAAAGCCTTTTTATAAAGGAAATGCGGACTATCTAATGTCTCACTGGTTTCAACGAACGAGGTATAGAGGTTGGTGATCACACAATGATTGATAATATGGTTCAAGCACTCCAATTTTTTATGCATGGACTTTATGGGTTGTTTATATTGTGAACAATATTTGTTTCCCATTAAATAGGATGGATTATCAAAATGCTTCCTTCCCAATATTATGAATGAGAACGCGTTGAATTTACAAGTTGGACACAATGTGGTCATTGGACGTTGATGTTGCATGCTTTGTGGTCAAGTTGGTGTTACAGGATCTATGATGTATATGACATGTATTTGATCCCTTCTACTTTGTTAAGTAATTTTTTGTAAGAATGGTAAGGGATTTTCTCTCTTTTGAGAAATGTCAAAATTGAGGGCACCTCTCATACGTCCATTAATATACCATTGTTTATGTTTATTTCAGAACATTGGAGTGTTTATTCTTATCAAATTCCATTTTTTATATCACAAATTGTAGAATGGGTGATTATGTAGTCTTGGGAGGAAATTCGTTTTAGTTGTATATTGTGTAAATATTCATGGTTGGTTTAGGGTTGAGGAGGCACTTTTCATCATAAAAGAAGAGTAATAAGTAGATCTGGGCAGTCAAAATCAGCCCATAATGAATTTTGGGAATAATGCATCCTTAATAAAGTGATGAAAAACATCATAACTACTTCTTCTAAGAATTATGGGCACACTAGAAGGAAATCTGGGCAATGTTTGTGGTAATTTCCAGCCTGGATGGGTTTTTTTAGCAGTTATTCATTATTTTGAAAGGGTTTTGTGTCTAGAATAATTTAGAATTACATTACAGCCAAGCCTTATTCCCAACCCAAGAAACCTCGTATAGACTCATCATTGAAATTAATCAACCAGAAGTCATAAAAGCCTCGTTCTTCATTATCTTGCTAACTGTCTGAGTTACCAAATTCCATCCTTAAACCAGAAATTCAAACTGAATGTATCAAAGGAAGTGCATTCAAACATGAGTTTCATGTGGTTAATCCCTTTTCAGTAATTGTTTATGATCCACCCCATCCCACCCCACCCCATCCCAAATAAAAACCGAATCAAAAGAGAAAAGAGGAAATAAGCACGCCATAAACTTCAGGACTATCATCAATTGTCTTGGGATCCATTTTACTTAATTGTAAAAACCAAATCAAAAGACAACAGAGTAAATAAACATACCCTAAACTTCAGGTCTATTATCAATTTCCTTGGGATCCATTTTGACCTTTACTAAAAAGTTAATTCATGAAATTGGGATTCTTATCTTGCTTTTCCTTTTCAAATTTCCCCCACATTTGAAATTTATAGGTTTTTCATGTCGAACTTATTTTTGAGTTTTCTGTGTTTGGTAATATTTTATCTAGACTACCATTGAGCACTCGTATATGAACAAGTATTGTTCGGTTTATACACATATATGCTATAAGTGATTGTCAAGGGCCTGTACTTGGTAGCTAGTCCCTGATGAAAACATTGTCTCTTTCAATTATTTTTGTGGGCAATTTGATTGGAATTTCTTAGAGGAAGCAATATGGTCAGTTTATCTGGTAGAATATATTTCAACTCGGGGTTTCAGTAGTCAGTTGGGACAGAATATTTCTCAGTTGAAGCTTTTGAATGGCGAGTAATATACCATACTACCTTCCACAAAGCTAGCAATTTTGTAGTTTGTTTGCGATGATATCATGGAGGTTGAGGAAGTTCGAACATAAATCAACATGCGAGTAAACTTTGAACAAGATACAGATGCAGTTGTGAAAATGAAATTTTCTTCTAGTGCAACTGGATTGATTTGAATAAATCACACAAAAAAAAATTATGAAACTAAAATGTCTCAGATTTGGGGTTAGTCCTTAGTTATCTTTGTTGAAAATGTAAGTTTTATCATTGTTTCTAGTTTATCAAATTCACACAAGTGTATGACAAAGAGCATATATAGTAAAGAGAGCTCTTTATGCTATGTTTTTTATTTGTCGAGCTCACATAGAGAACATGACAAAGAGAATACACATATTGAAAAAGGTAAGAACATTAAAATAAAATAAAAAACCAAACTAAAATATGAAAGAATATGAGAAAAAATTAAAAATGCGTAACTAAAAACAATATACCTTTGGATATGGTAAAATGGATGTATCTTGGGAAAAATGACTACCTTTTTCGATGAAAGAAAAAGTGTTTCCAACTAAAATTAGTGCTCTAAATGCAATATAACAGCTCTCTCAACCCAAAATTGCACATAAATATTAGAAACCATAAACCCTTTTATGCATATGGAAACATCGTTCAAGATCTCGATCATCAACGAAAGTAGAACTTTAGAAGATATTTGATACATGTTCAACTAACACAAGATATTTCCAAAAGATTGAACACCTTGAGCATCCACTCACATAAATAGATCACAAATTAACAAACCTATGTTTTTACTTGGTTAAAACCCTCGAAGAGGGAAACGGTCCACCGTCGTAGATAATAGCTACTTGAGGCAATAAATTATGAAAATGAAAAATAAAATGTTACAATGGGTTTCTCACAATCAAGAATCGAGTAAATGACTCTCCATGCTATTTAAATAGAGATCATGGAAAAATCAGGTGGTAAGCCAAGAATCAATGAACGTTAAGATCGAAGTGAGAATGAATCGTCTGATCACTCAATGTCTATAACATATCGTGATTGTAATATTACAAATGTACAAATGCATACTAATGCTTAATCAATAAACACACTTTACCTAAAGATACATTAAACCAATTTGATTTTAACTAACTCCTAAGTGTCTTAATATCCTAACATCAAAAAATCTTATCATATAAAAAAGGAAGTTTAAGAAAATATTATCAAACATTAATTGGTCTAAAAGGATAAAATCCAAGTTCCATTGCATTCTTCATAGACTTCTATGATTTTCAAGAATATGATCTATTAAGGGTGGTGGAACAATTTGGAAAGATCACGAAGATCATAAGGGATATTAAAGCAAATTTCCTAGCAATTATACTAACAAAGGTAACCCTTCCACTTTTGAGGTGTTTGTGGAAATTGAACCAGGTGATAGATTAATTTTACTCACAACAATTAACAATTGATCATGCAAAATCACTCACAAAGAGACTGAAAATTGGAGCTGAACACTAAACTGTATTAAATCAGTGTACAATATCCAACCCTGTAATAACATAGGTTTCTGAATAAATAAAATACATCAGGGATTCGAATGCATGAGGAGAAATTCGAATCTAGCATAAAGCAGGCTTACTAAAAATAAGCAAATCCCCCATAGGTGTAAAAAGTTGATCCCAAATCTGTCATGGAGCTCACGAATTAGCAAAATGGCTTAGGCAAGATAAAGAGTGGTGGAATTGCAGCTCATACATGCTTTTGCATGGAGAAAAGAGTGGAGGATGAAGAGGACAAAAAACTAGTTCACCTCACCTAGTCTAGCTTTTCTATTTGCCTTAAAACACTGAAAAAGCAGGGAATAAAGCAGAAAAAGCAGAAGGGTGCCTAGGAGGCCAGGAATAAAGCAGATTTGATTCCTTGGGATTTCCCATGTGCTACATGAGTCAAATGAGGCAAGTTTGACCACTATGGATAGGTAAAAGACAACTTGCACAAGGTGGGACACATGAACTAGGCTAATAAGACAGAAATAATTAAATTAATGTCTAAATGGGTAAACTATGGGTTGATTATTCTAACAACTCCCCTTAATCCTGACTTATGAGTAATATATCAGAAAATTATAGGGCCTAGCAACAAGGCTTAGTCACCCTTTACATACTGCATGTCCATTTAAAACAAGGAAAGAGGCAAAACCAACTTGGGAAAATCCTCCCTTAAACATGGACTGTAAAACAAAATTGTAGAATCATGTCTTCACTCATGCTTCACAGCATGATCAGCAATCCCCAGCAGTGACTTGAGATTACTGAAGGTCTTCTCACAAAATGCTTTGGTGAAGATATCATCTACTTGTTCTGAAGATGAGCAGAAGAGTAGATGAACGGTGCCATCATGCACAAGCTCTCTGATGTAGTGCATATGGATCTCAATGTGTCTGGTTCTCTGCTTCTAAACTGGATCTTCGCAAATTCGAATGGTACTCTGGTTATCACAGTAGATGGTAGTTGAGTACTCTGGTTCGAATCCACACTCTCCAAGTAAACCCTGCAACCATAAACATTGAGTTGCTGCATTAACAACTCCTTTGTACTTTGCTTCTGTAGATGAGAGTGCAATGGAACTCTGTTTCTTGCTTGACCAGCTGATTGGCCCTTCTGCAAGCATGAACACATATCCTGATGTGGACTTTCTATCTGTGCTATCACCTTCCCAATCACTGTCATTAAATCCAATCAAATCAAGATCAGATTTTGCTTTATAGAAGATCCCATGTGTCCTTGTTCCCTGAACAAAGTTAAGGATCCTTTTGGCTGCTTTCCAATGGATCTCTTGAGGCTGATCCATGAATCTAGAAGCCACACTTACTGCATAACAAATATCAGGTCTAGTATGTGTTAGATACAACAAACATCCAATCAATTGCCTATACAGTGTATTGTTTACCATCGGTGAAGAATCAACTTCTTCCAGCTTCACTCCCGAAAGGAAAGGAGTTTTGCTTGCTTTGCAATCCTTCATTTTGAATTTGTTCAGCAAGTCCAAGGCATATTTGGACTGGTGCACCTTGATTCCAAATTTGGTTTGAGCAATCTCAAGCCCCAAAAATTGACTTAAGAGCCCCAAATCTGTCATGGAAAAGGCTTGGTTCATAGCTCCTTTTAAGGAACCAATCTCAGCCTTTGAGCTTCCTGTAACACAACATATAACACAATGATCATTAATGAACCATTAACTAACTTCAAATAGACATTTGGATCTGATTTGCACCGAACAAAATTCAGTGATAGCAAGAAGCTATCGATCTTGGCATACCAAGCCCTGGTGGCTTGCTTTAGCCCATACAATGACTTTCTCAACCTACACACAAGAGAAGGGTTAGTAGCAAAACCTTGAGGCTATTGCATATATATCTCTTCAGTGAGATCTCCATTCAGGAAGGCACATTTTACATCCATGTGATGTACCTCCCATTGCCTTGAGGCTGCAATGGCTAGAGCTAGCCTGATGGAATCCATCTTTGCCACTGGGGCAAAGGTCTCATTGTAATCTATGACATGAACCTATGAGTAGCCCTTGGCTACCAATCTGGCCTTGTACTTCAGTGGTGAACCATCAGCAGCAAATTTGGTCTTATAGACCCACTTACACTGTACTAGTTTTCTCCCTGGGGGAAGATCTACTAGCTCCCATGTGTTGCTCTTCTGGAGTGAGCTGAACTCCTCCTTCATGGTTGTTTGCCATCTTGGATCTCCTACTGCTTCTTCATATGTTTGAGGATCAGAATACACCATAAAATAGCATTTTTCAGCAAACATAGGATCCTTCATGCACAGACCACTCTCAAACTGAGATCTAGTCCTTCTTGGGTCATTGGGATCCCCAGCTAGCTCTCCTGCTGCATGTAGTATCTTGGATGCCCATTTTGGCCTTGTAGGGCTGTTAGGGTCTGCAATAAACTCATCTACATTAGACAAATCAGAATCAGCATGTTCAACAAACTCTTTACTTACTTCTTGAGGTTCAGGTGGTGAAGAGGCTTCACCAACTTCCAATGCTGCAAGGGGTTCTTCTTCAAACTGAACACACCTTTCGATGAAGACTTTGTTTGTGCTCAAATTTATCAGTTTGTACCCTTTTGAATCTTCAGAGTATCCAACAAAAAGACACTCTTGGCTTTGGGGCTGCAAAGCCTTCCTCTTCTCTGTTGGAATTCTAGCCCAAACCTTTGAGCCAAAAATCCTGAAATGGGTCACATCTGGCTTGTGCCCACTCCATGCTTCGAAGGGAGTCATGCCATCAAGATGTTTGTGAGGCACCCTATTCTGAATATAGGCTGCACAGTTGATAGCTTCGTCCCAGTACTTTGGTGACAAAGTTCTGGCCTCCATCATGCATGTTGCCATCTCCTTCAGTGATCTATTATTCCTCTCAGCAACACCATTTTGCTGTGGTGTGTAAGGGATAGAATGCTGCATCTGAATACCTGCATCTGCACAATAATTAATAAACTCAGACTTGACATACTCACCACCATTGTATGATCTGAGGGCCTTGAGTTTCCTTCCAGACTAGTTTTCAACCAAAGCCTTAAAGACTTTGAATAGGCCAAAAACTTCAGACTTGTGTTTCAGGAAGTGAACCCAGCAATACCTGGAAAAGTCATCAATGAAATTCAATGCATATTTGGCCTGACTCATGGACATATGAGGGAATGGGCCAGCAACATCACCGTGGATCAGCTCGAGGGGTGCAGAGGTTCTCTCATGACTAGCTCTCTCAAATTTGTGCTCTGGGTGTTTTCCTAGGATACAACCTTGGCAGGCTCCTTTGGAAAAATTTATCTTGGGAAACCCTATGACCATCTCTTTTTCACTAAGATCAGAAAGATATTTGTAGTTTAGGTGGCCAAATCTTTCATGCCAAAGCTTGCTTGCTTCATTAGCATGAATCAGAAGAGCAGAGGGGTTTGAGTAAGGTAGGAAGTGTGAGAACATGTATACCTTTTGAGCATGATTCGCAACTCCTTTTGCAATGACTCTACCAGTTGAGATTTCTATGATCTCAACTTCATCGGGGAATAATATGACTTTCTTAGGAGACCCAGTGTGGGTCATCTGGTACAGTGATAGGAGGTTGGAGGCGAGACCAGGCACATACACCACATTGCTGAACTGACCATGATCAAGATCTATCCTTCCTTTGCCTAAACTTTCAGTGAGAGAGTCATCTCCCAGTACTATAGATGGTCCTTTCAACTTGTCCAGTGAGGAGAAGGCCTCCTTAGTCGAAACCATGTGTCTTGAAGCTCCAGAATCAATGATAAAACTGGGTGAGCTTGATGTGCCAGCAACCAATGCATGAACTCTCTCTCTGTCATCTGAACTTGATCCTGCTTCTCTGTTCTTTGAGCTTTCTGGAAGGGAGATGCCATTCTTCTCTAGGAGTTGGGTCAGCATATCAATTTGCTTTTTCATACAAGAGATTTCAGAGTGATTGCCCTTATTGCAGTATGCGCACTTGTTCATTTCACCTTTGTTTTTCTTCTTCTGGTAGTTCTTCTTGGGACCTTATGGATCCTCCGGAGACTGTTTCTTGTCTCTCTTTTTCTTAGGTGGATTTTTAGCTTTCTTTTTTCCTTTTGAATCCACCTTCGAATCTCTAGCAATCAAAGCTTGATCTTTGGATGGTTTGATGGTGCCAATCATCACCAGCTTGTCCTGTTCTTGTGTGAGAGATTCCATGAAATCTGCAAGACTGGGCATCTTCCAGGTTTGAGCTGTCAGTTTTGTGTCATAGAAGGTCGAAACAAACACTGAATAGTCAGGGCCTAGCTTCAAGAGGATGGCCAGTACGATCTGATCATCTTTCTTTTCGATCCCACACTGTTTCAGCTGCAAAACTAGTGCTTTGAACTTGGAGAAATATAGCTGCAGGGATTCAAAACTATTTGGACTCAGAGAAATCAGCTCATTTTCGATTTGATTTCCCCTCATCTAATTTGTCTTTCCAGAAAGATCAGCAAGCTTCTCCCATACTTCATTCGGTGATGTCAATCCATCAAGATGGAAAAGGAGGTCTCTAGAAATACTCAGACACAGGAGACCATAGGCCTCATCCCTCCTGTTGTGCCATTTTATCTTCTCTGCAGCTGCATTGGGCTCTACTTTTGTTGCCATAGTCACCCTGTAGAGGCCTTTTTCTCTCAACAGTATCTCCATCTCTGCTTTCCATTCAAAGAAATTGAAGGGAGTCAAGATAGTTTTCTGTGATTGATCCATAGATTAGAAAATTTGTCCCGGTTGTCAGTAGAAGGCTCCCAGTCACTGATGTCAAACCTGCAAAACAATTTTGGAAGGAGAGAAACAATCTACAATGGCTTTGATACCATGTGGAAATTAAACCAGGTGATAGATTAATTTTACTCACAACAATTAACAATTGATCATGCAAAATCACTCACAAAGAGACTGAAAATTGGAGCTGAACACTAAACTGTATTAAATCAGTGTACAATAGCCAACCCTGTAATAACATAGGTTGCTGAATAAATAACATACATTAGGGATTCGAATGCATGAGGAGCAATTCGAATCTAGCATAAAGCAGGCTTACTAAAAATAAGCAAATCCCCCATAGGTGTAAAAAGTTGATCCCAAATCTGTCATGGAGCTCACGAATTAGAAAAATGGCTTAGGCAAGCTAAAGAGTGGTGAAATGTCAGATCATACATGCTTTTGCATGGAGAAAAGCGTGGAGGATGAAGAGGACAAAAAACTAGTTCACCTCACCTAGTCTAGCTTTTCTATTTGCCTTAAAACACTGAAAAAGCAGGGAATAAAGCAGAAAAAGCAGAAGGGCGCCTAGGAGGCCAGGAATAAAGCATATTTGATTCCTTGGGATTTCCCGTGTGCTACATGAGTCAAATGAGGCAAGTTTGACCACTATGGATAGGTAAAAGACAACTTGCACAAGGTGGGACACATGAACTAGGCTAATAAGACAGAAATAATTAAATTAATGTCTAAATGGGTAAACTATGGGTTGATTATTCTAACAGTGTTTAGACCTATCTATCTATGCAATTAAATATAGAAAATCATTTCAAACATAATTTCTCTATGTCTAAAGAAAATTTATCTACTACAATAACAAAGGAGTAGGTTGTTATATGGAAAACAAATCCACAATGTAGTGGGTATTTCTTAGGAAGGCCTTAACTCTATCAAGGTCAATAAGACTCATGATTTTGTGGTTAAATTGGATTTGGAGAAAGCTTATGATGGGATAAGTTGGCTCTATTTAAGGCTTCTCCTTATTCGTATTGGTTTCAAGTTAGAGTTTGTAAACTAAAAAGAGGCATCTTTGTCTTTTGTCTCCTTTTTAATATTGGTGAATGGGTCAACCTCAAGTTTATTTAAGCCTACAAGGGTCATTAGATAAGGGTGATCCTTGTACCCCTTGCCATTATTACTAGTGGCTGTGAGCTTAAGAAGGTATGTGATAACTTTGAGGTATTTTGGAACTTTTAAAGAAGTTCATATAACAAGGATATTAGATTGAATCATCTATTATTTGTGGATGTTATTTATTTTTTGTGAATGGCATTAGTATGGATGCAAAAGATATGGACCAATTTTGAAGATATTAGAGAAACCACATGAATAGAGTTCAATACTCAAAAGTCATATATTTCATGTTTCAACTTTCCAGGCTCTCCCTTTTCTTGAGTACATTATTAAAATAATGCTACCCTTCAATGTGATTCATCTAGTACATGAAGTATATAGGCTTTGAGATGAAGCCCAATGATTACAAGGTCAAGTACTCACTTTATATTTTTTTAAAATTTAGAGAGAAGAGTATCCAGTTGGTGCAATATGTGGTTTCCATTAGGAGGAAAACTCGCCCTAGTTAATACACTTTTAAAAGCCACCCTTTACATTGAAATATGCTAGGTTACATTAAGCATCCTGATAAAAACTAGAAAAAAATGTTTTAGTTTCATTTGGACTAGAACGAAAGAAATGGAAGTTATGCCTTTGGTTAAATGGTGGGAACTATAAAATCTTGAGAACAATGGCGGTTGGGGTTTAAAAATTATATATATTTTTGGGGAGGCATTAATAACAAAGAGCATTTGATTGATCACAACATAAATTTTATGGATGCTAGTTACATCCAAAAATTATATTGGGTCATTATCCGTAGAAGCATGGATTACAAGCCCAATAAAGAAATTAAAAAATGGAGATGTGTTTCGGGAAAGTGATGGGGATCATGTTGTTCCCACTAGTTGGTATTATTTTGTCTTCATTGAAGGTCGTAAATGGAATAAGGGTATAATCAAGTTTGGATCCATCGATAGGTGGCTTGAGTGTTTACAAAATTTCATAAGAGTTGATGATAAGACTTAGTCAATAGGGGTACTATGTCTTGACAAATGTTTATTTCCCCTGCACATAACAGTTGGTCAGGCTTGGGATGGAAATCATATATTGGTCTTGGGATCAAGGAGGGTCTAACGGTGGAATGGAATAGTTTCAAACATCCTTTAATAAATCCATATGTTAAGATAAGAGATGAATCTAAATTGTTGGTTTGGAATATAAACCCTTAAAGGGGTCAATATATAATGAGGCTTAAATAAGGTAGTGGCTTTCCCTTTTTATGAATGAAGAAGAAGGATGTTGGTGGTGGATAGAGGTGTAGAAGGAAACTCCAATGAAATCATACATATTCTTATGGATAATTTTAGCTATTTAGGTTTTTGACTTGGGGTAATCTACAAAAATGTTCTTGGTATGGCCCTGGAATATGCTTGATGTGTAAGGAGAGTGGGGAATTGATACAAAAAAATTTCTTAAACTATCACTTTTATAGGTTTGTATGAGATGTAATAAGGACCATTCTTGGGGGTAAAGGTGATTGGAAAGGGGATAACTTGGAGAGTACACATAAACATTGAATGGATGATAAGGAGGTTTGTGATCATTATTCTCTGCTAACAATAGTCCTTTGAGCTATATGGTGTGTTAGGCCTACTTGTCATTATCTAGAATGTCTATCTATATCCAACATAGATGTTCTATAAGTTCAAAGACATATATGTATATTTTCACCAAGTTTCAAGGGAAAAGAAGTAGAGGTAGATGGGTGAGGTAAATATGGAAAATTTGTACTTGGGGCTTAAAAAGGGAATCTTGGGGTTTATGGAGCTGGAGAAATTTTATTCCTTTTAAATTTCATTAGTTCTCCTTCAGTTATGGATTGCAGAGAGGAAAAAAACCACTGGGTTGAGCTAAAGGCATTGTTCATTCATCTCTCATTGACAATTGAGAAAGGGATAAGGGAAATCTAGATATTCAAGCACTCTAGGATTGTAGTGGAATGGATGAATGAAAGGTTGAAAAATAAGAATTTTTTTCTTCAATACTTTATTTTTAGGTAGAAGAGGTGAAATCAAACTTCATCAACATTTATTTCAAACACATTTTTTTAGAAAACAATGCAAGTGTAGATTATTTGTATAAGAGAGTAGTAAACTCATGCACATGTTTGCATGTGGTCACTGGCCATTATGAAGATGCGATTTCCTTTCTCATCACCATACATATGTTTTCTTAATATTTCTATTAAACATTCTCCATGATGAATTGAGCTTTCTTTCTTCTATGATATCTAATGAAGACATTGTGCATAGGAGCATTGGTTTTTTTGTTGATTCTTAAGAGCTTTATAGGTCGTGGGAATTTGATCCATAGATATTATTGTTTATGTGGGAATGTTTCTTGATTATTTATCTTATTGTATGTTTCAAGACACTTCAGCAATGAATACAAAGCCAAATCTCTCTAGTCCAAATGGGTTCGATCTAGAACAAAAACACGATAGAAATGCAAACTCTTTCCTAGATCAATCAAATTACTTGAGATGTAGAATCAACACCTCTTTCCAGAAGAAGGTTATTGTCATCTTCAAGATTTCATTTTCCCTCTTGTTGAGAAGGAAATAACCTGCAACAAATTCAAAGAGAATAAGAAACAAATAGAAACTCCAAGATAATTTGATAGCTCTAAGCAAATAACCAAGAATAAATTCTATAAATGAGATTAAACATCATTTATCGAAAAAGAAAGTCTTACTTGTATTAATAACAAAGAGGGATAAATTACATCCATGGTTCCTTGGTGTTGCACTTCTTCCAACTTTCCCTTTTCCTCAAAATTCTAACCTTGCATGTAATGGAATTTCAGTTCTAGGAATGTTTCAACAACATGTGGGTGCTTTCATGTTCCTCCCCCAACCATGAGGATAATATTGTATTTTATAGGACAAATGGGATAAAGGGAGTTGAGGATTCCTTGGAGAAGGTTTAGAGATCATCCCAAAAGGTTAGGGGTTCAACTGCCACTTATGCTAATCTATTGGGATAAGCCTCCACGAGAGCTTTGTTCTATTAGTCTCTCAAATCTTCTATTTTTGCCTTTCAACAAGCACCGAGGCACTTTGTCAAAGAGAAGGAAGCGTCACTAAGGTATGATGCATGTTGTCTAAAGGTAGGAGGTGTCACTAGGACACATTGTCAGCGTGTAGTGTGCGTCACCAAAGGTATAACACATGATGTAAAGAGGCATAGTGCGTTGTTGTTGCCAAAACTAGAAACCTAAAAGGCATGACCTCTTTCCCAAGCCATTTGGGACTAATAATTCAGTCATTAGGGTAAATTCAAGGGTACATAACTCATTATCAGGGTGATAACGATATTTTGGTGTAACGTATGTCCCCCCAAAGTATGAAGCTAGAGGGATAGGATAGATGAAATACTTTGATAGATGAAGGTTGAAAGTTGAGGAAAAATACCATCAGTCGAAATGTTGAATAGGGACTTTGCAGTACAACATACTCTGAGATATGTGTCCCAACTGACTCATAACATGGCTACCAACCAATACATTGTAGATCCATGCATAGAAATACAGGTCATGGCTACCAATATACAACATAGATCCATGATAAACAAGACTCAAATTTATACATAGCTACCAGACATACAATGTAGATCAATGTCATAATGAATCAAACTTGAGAATAGCCACCAAACATACAATGTGTAATTATGCAATGACTCAAATACTCCATCGTATCTAGGGAAACATATAATAAAAATGGGTGTTCCCACGGTCTTCATCCCAAACCCAAAAAGGTACAATTTTATCCATGTGAATAGATGTTTTGATGTCGAGCATGGTAGAAACCACTTGATTACCGGTCATTATGGTATACCGTTAACAAATGCAAGGGAAATCACCATTGATGTCGATGATTCTCAAGGTACACTAGTGCATTCCTTTGAATGTGAATTAATGAGTTGAAGTCGAACATTCGAAGGAATATTCCAAATAGATACCAATGATGTAAGTCTGTTGTTGAAAGTGAGGTAACCTTCCATTGAGGCATGCAGGCCCAAGGTACTTATTTAATTTCTAGGTCTAATCCTTGGATGATGTTTTGATGTCGACAAAGATAGATCCGTCAAAGGAGGGCCATGATGTTTCCCCCATCATCGACAAAAAGAAAGACCAAATATTTCAGGATGAGATTGGACGGTGGAGTGACTTTGGGACTAACTCAGGGATGACCAACACAAATCAAGACAAGATGATTGCAGAGGATAACTAGGATGGTATACCTCTCTTAAACAATTACAGTAAAACATGTGACCTGGCAGCATTGGCTTAACAATACTGATACCAAGACATAATGCAATGAGAGACAAATGTATTATTTGAAATACTCAAAGGAGTAACATGACTCATGAAAGTGGATCGACTTGAAGACAAGATGATGAAATGCAGGAAAGAGCTATATTCATGTTCAAGGATAACGACTTGCTTCTATGCAAGCTTAGACACATTCTTTTTCCAATAATTCCCCAGCATGATTGTAGAGTTTCTCTTTTCTTTTTAACAATCAGGAAGAGGGTAACAAATGCTCGATATATCTCATGTTTTTTAGATGAGTCCAATCTCACATGTTTTATGAATCTGAGAGAGGAGGGGTTCGGTCCCAAAAAGATTCCTTTGATGTTTAATTTTAACGATTCCAAAGAAGGTAAACTCAGTGTCATTCCATGTATAGTTTGTTTGAAAAGAAGACTCCAAGGTGGATTTTTCATAAATTTAGTCCCCAAGGTCTGAAAAAAGTATAAAATAATGCCCAGGAGAATTCTTCTAGTCAAATGTTGACTAGAGTATTCCTTTTTTGTAAATAGTCCAACCAGTCAGAAAAGGGGTAAACTATCACCGAGAATACGATATTTTTAATACTTTTACAAGTGTGAAAGAATCAAGTTCCCTTGGCAATAAACTATCACCGAGAATACGATATTTTTAACACTTTTACAAGTGAGAGAATCAAGTTCACTTAGCAATCTTTTCTTATTTTGGGAGTCTGAAAAGAGCTTAAAGACAACTCCAAAGGAATTCATTTTTTGTAAAAGTTTTATGAGCCCGAAAAAGTGATAAAAGTATACTTGACACCTTTTCACTTGGTTTTTAATGAGAACGACTATAGTATCAAAGGCACTCAGAGCCTTTTTCATATTTGAAAAGGACCATGAAAAAGTAAAAAATGAATTGTGCCATGACCAGTTATTGTATAGTTTGACCTGGGACCTCAATAATAAAATGTTAGAGATTTTAAAACTCAAAATATTAACAAACTATAACCAAACTGGTAATTATAATTTTGAAATATTAAAATATTTCTCCCTAAAAGCATAAAAGGGACAAAAGGTAGAAAGTTTTTACCATTGTGTTTTTATCATTTGGTGTGAGTGGAAAAATCCCTTTTTGGTGGGAATTTGTTGTGGATATTTCAGAAGCATTGAGCAACTATTTTGCATTTCGTCAGATCTAGGTAGATGTTCTCCCCTTTCTCTTCCTTTTCATGGTCAAGTTTTAAGCTTTTATTGGGTTTAATTGATTTTTAGGGTCGATTTTTTAAAGTTGAAGGCATACCTCTAGAGATGTGCTCCTCCCTTTTGGGAATGGTTTTAATTGGAAGTGATGAACATCTCGAAAGAGGAAAGTGCATCGTTGACGCTCTATTGATACAGATGGGGTGCACTAGCGGTTGAGAAACCCCAAAAATTAAAAAAACAAGATTTTTTTTTAATTCTTGAGATGAATCTCCTTTAAAGGTTGTGTATGATTATTTTCATGCAGGTTTTATCAATCAAAATGTTTCAATGGACATAAAGAGAGCATGAATTAGAGGATTTCCAAGCAACCAATGACCCTAACACTATAATGGATATGAGAGAGTGTGGGCTCTTAAAATTCTTTCTAGGTCCATGAATGAGAGCTCACATATTCCTGTTGGACCACTTAATCCAAATGTGGGATCCCAAACAACAACATTTTCAAGTAGGGACCCATATACTTACTTTGTATGTGGAAGATATTTACTTCCTTACGGGGATTTCAAGGCAAGGAGCTCTTGTCTCACTTTCTGGACCCGAAGCTGGTGATATGGAAATAGAGGATCTAATTGCTAAGTATTGGACTCCTAGAACCCAAATTCTAGGTGGGAAAATACCCATCAAACATCTGATGGACCATCCTTTAAGGATTGTTTTGTTTACTATTGAGAGGGTAGCAGGTAGCAGAGATGCACATCCGACTACGAGATATCATATGTTGTATTCCATAGAGTGCATGGATCCCACATTGTTTAACTGGTGCAAGGGCCTCTTGGTAAACTTGAAAGAACTACTGGCAAAATGCAAGATGGGAGAGTTGAAAAAGTTTGGGTATGGCTTAATCGTAATATCCTTCTTCCTAGAGTGTGTCCCTCTACTCAGTCCCTAGGTATCTATTAACAACCTTGAGCCATGAGACCCACACATGCTGAGGTAGGTTGAGGTGATGGTTCTACATGGTGGTGGTGGACCAGTCATCACTTATGGGCCCGCATTTTTCAGATGGTTGTGTGGCAAACTGCTCATGATTGAGGACATGCATATGCGAGTACTGACTTTGTAGGTGATCCAAACCTAGTGCTTCCAGGCGGAGAGTGGTTGGGTGATCTAGGTAAGAATAAATCTCTTTTTTGAATATATTTTTATGTATTTTACAATATTTCATTTTTTTGTTGTATTAATACTTTATACGTTATGCAGACATTGGATCTTCGACACAAGTTGGGTCTTCTCCTATTGAGAGGTGAGGAGTCGACATAGCAGTAGCTGTCAGAAACTTAGAGGAAAAGGAGGAACTCCAAGAGATCAAGGATAATATTAAACGATTGACTGTGGATGTTCCAGATATATCCATAGATGACTTGCCTCGATGTTATCAACACCATACATCTAGAGTCTTTGGTCATTTTGGTCGACTGCTTCATCGGGTGGCCCGAGCCATTATGTGTTATCATGAGAACCGATAGGAGTAATATTGGTTTCATATAGCGTTGTATTGAAATCCATGAGCTTCAAATTTTCCTAGCCTAGTATACAAAAAACTTTAAGCTTCATATTTTTCCTTAGTACTCTTTTTGTAAAACATTTTCTATGCTTAATATAAAAAGCAACTTTACAATATGTTTGTGATGGAATGTCTATACATGGATCTCGTTTAAGTCTTCTTATTTATATGAATCATTTACATGTGTACTTTTTAATGAATATCTAAGAATGAGATATATACCAATTCAAAACATAATTGGCTAACAAATCAACAATTGCATTCATTTTCCTTGGAATGTGTTGATACCAAAAGAATTTGAATGACCTTTCAGGAAGGCGAACTCTCCAAAAAAGACGAAGGAGTATGTGATAATGAATTGCGTAGATGCCATTTAAGTAGGAAACTGAAAGTTTTGATTCCATATAGACAAAAATCTAACTCATATCATTAGATTAATCATCAGTCAATAATCCAATCAATCACCATGTGATATTCAACGAGATTTTTAGTTGCAGGACCTAAACATATTCCACCCAAGCTTACTAAATCACCGACAGGGGAATAAAATACTCAGGACACTGATGCAAAATTTAAGGTATGTCAACTAGCACCATCTACGAATCCTGAATAGAAGACCATCTATGCATTCAAGCATGACATTATATAATCAATCATGACTAGGACGATATCTTAAACACACAAGAAAAAAAGTTCAAATGACACCAAACACACTCTATAAGAAAAATATACAAGGTACACATGGAAAATTACTTGAGCATAGTACCTCTTAAGGTAGAGCCCATCTCGAGGCTCACCTAAAGGTATCCCATCATAATCAATCAATTCATAGGCTCCTTTTTTGAAAAATCGACTAACAATGTAAGGGTCGTGCCACATAGACTCAAGCTTTCGACCTCCTAACTTATCATGTTTCTGTTCATAATTCAAAACCAAAACAACCTCATTAAAGACACGAGTTTGAATGGATCTATCGTATTGGGCCTGGATTTGTCTCTTATGTGCTTCATTAGCGAGGGATGCATCTCGACGAGTTTCATCAAGATTAGCCAAATATAAGAAACCTTCTTCCTTTGCAATGGTGTTGGGTAGAAGTTCGATGACAAGTTCTAATGATGGAATTTCACATTCAATGGGTAAGGTTTCTTCCAGTCCATACACCAATTGAAATGGTGTAAAATTGGTTGTCGTTTTTCTGTGGTTCGATAAGCCCATAATGTTGATTTTTTTTTATGTTCCATCTAGATTTATGTTCTCCTACCATTTGTTGAAGCATGGTTTTCAAAAATTTATTAATAGCCTCAACCTGGTCGTTGGCCCAAGGTTAGTAGGGCATTGAGTTTTCATGAAGAAAACCCAGCTTAGTACTTAATCCTGACATCATCTGGTTTCTAAAAGGAGAACCGTGATCAATACTGATGGCTTGAGGAACCCCAAACCTAGCGATAATGTGGTGAAACAAAAATAGGGCGGCAGTTTTTCCATCCTCGGCATATGTAGGCACATCATTAACCCAATTGGTAAAATAATCAATGATGACGATGATATAACCATGCCCACCTACTGAGGTAGGATTACAATGCATAAAATCGATACCCCATTTTGAAAATGGACCACCAGTAATGATGGGGTATAAAGGAGCAAGGCGGGTGCACTTTTTAGGATAAAAACGTTGCCAGGGTGGGAATTTTTTAACGACCTCAATACAATCTTTGAAAATAGAGGACTACAAATAGTCAGTGCATAAAGTTTTATGAGTTGTTTCCATCCCGGAAAGATGACCACCACATGCTCTAGAGTGACATTCATTTAACACATCTGTATCTCTTTGTGAGTTAAACATCGTCGCAATATAGATTCAATGCCACGACGATACAAAGTATCATTGATGATAAGGTAATTTGGTGTGGTGGAAAATATGGTGACAATCGTCACAAGACAATCCAGGCTGAAAACGTTGTGTTTGGAGATTCAAAATTATATCCCCATACCAAGGATCAAATGTACTAACGAGAAACAAGGATTTATCCGGAAAAGAGTTTAAGGGATCAGTTTATTCAGTAGTATCGGGAAGGTCACACATTAGCTCACCAAAAACTAAAGATTATTTTGAATTGGATTTAGCAAACTTTAGGTCAAATTCCTGCAAGATAACAATCCAGTGGGAATACTTGCCCCCCAGTACTTGACGAGTCAAAATGTAGTACATGGGATTGAAGTATGTGAGGATAGTTGTTGTGCGAAGAAAAATATAGTGATGAAATCTTTGGATGGTGATGAGCATAGACAAAGCTAAATTCTCTACATGTGAACATCATGTTTCAGAGTTGACAAGATTCTTACTAAGGTAATAGATCACATGTTCTTGGTTGATATTGTCTTCTTATACTAATACCATACCAACGGTAGAAGTAGATGCAACAACATAACGGAAATAATCCTTTGTATAATTAGGGGGATGTAACAAAAGTGGATGTGTGATGGCATGTTTAATATTATCAAATGCGTTTTGAGTTAGGTCATCACAAATAAACAAGATTCCCTTTTTTAACAAACACATAAAACCTATGTCTTGTATGCATAATTACATACAAAACGACACAATAAGTTTTATTTCCGTTGTAAACATTAAAGTTTAGATATCGTCATTGGTGGAGGTAGATCCAAAATAATCTCTATTTTCAAAGGATCAATTCGTATTCCATCTTTAGAGACAATGAATCTAAGCAGTCAGCCGGTTTCAACACAAAAAATACATTTGTGTGGATTCAAACTAATGTTATAGTGGCGACATCTAAGGAAGATGCATTTCAGATGTTAAATATGGTCTTCTCGACGTTGTGAATGAGTAGGTAAATTATCAAGATAAGTTTGACTATATGATTTATATCATGGAAAGCGTAGGACATGGCTCATTGAAACGTAGCTCCAACATTATTGAGGCCAAAAGGTAACTTGCAGTAAGCAAAGCTTCCCCATGGGAATATAAAAGTCATCTTATATTGATCAGAAGGGAGTATTTCAATATGATTATAGTCGAAGAAGTTGTCCATGAATGAAAAGATGACACTCGCAACACAGTTGTCGATCATTTGATCAATGATAGGATAGTTGTCTTTGGGACAAGC
The DNA here is from genome assembly GCA_001517045.1 of Pseudotsuga menziesii. Lineage (NCBI taxonomy): Eukaryota > Viridiplantae > Streptophyta > Pinopsida > Pinales > Pinaceae > Pseudotsuga > Pseudotsuga menziesii. The sequence goes on from LPNX010742495.1 coordinate 167,897, forward strand.
CCGATTAACGTCCCTAAAATTGATACGAACCCTGATTTTTCCTTGTTTCTGTGTAGCAAGAACAATCTTGGAAACTTGTTCTGTCAATGGTACGGTATAGATGAACCATCTTTCAAAAAAAATTCAACTTCTGCCTCGATGGATGCGAATTTCCAAGGATGTACTTGGTGAAGTTTTTGTCGGACTGGCTTCACGTCGGGGTATGTTTTGATCTCATGAACTATGATGGAAGGATCAATACCTGACATTTATTCATAAATCCATGCAAAAATATCAAAAAATTATTTAAATAGGATCATATAAATGCTAATTTCAGAAGGAGAATAATTTTGACCCAAATGTATGTGTTCAATGACACCAAGTTTCACTGATATGTCAATTGGAATAGTTTGTGTAATATTACTCAAATTTCCTTCAGACAAAGCATTCTATGTAAGAATAGGTGACAGGATTATTGACAATATCGGAAGAAACAAAAGATTCAAAGTCACTTTCTACAAATTGGGAATTCAAAAGGAAATAAGATCGATGATGTTCATCCTTCCACTGTAAATCATCCAAGGAGATCATTTCTATTATAGATTCATCAAATGAAAAAGTTTGTAGAAGATAGTCCAAATATGGTGGGGGGGATTCCAACTAATATGGTAGATGGTAAGGATCATGAATGTTGTAATTGTCACATACAGATTGGATTGCATGATAAATGGCTTCAGATGGACTAAGAGATGTTGAATTGTCAACTGATTTTCCTATTAATGGATCGTTATTGTTCGTAGAGATAATATTGATCATAGAAACCTATGAGGGAGGAGTAGGAGCTGTTAATGGAAAAACTACCATGATTTAAGAGTCTTTAAGGAGTCTCACCCCTATGTTCTAATATTGAGGGATGGAATGTACCAAAAGAGGAACGTTATTCGCAGAGTTGGAATTAATATCATGGGTACAAAAATCAAGGTGATCAATGGTAACAATATTTCCTTAGTGAGGAAACTGGACCAAGTGAAAGACAGATGATGCAACTGCGGTCATAACATAAAATAAATTTCTTCCCAATAAAAGGTTATAATCCAAAGGTTAGTCGACAAATTCGACATGAACAAATAAAAATTCCCCCCCAACTCTATGGACAAAGATGACACCAATCCATAAGGTTGGAATTTGTGACCGTTGAAATATTTTAACATGGTAGGGAGTAGTTGACTTCAGGATAACCAATGGCTCTCTAACAGGAAAGAGACATGACGAAAGTGGATGTGCCTTTGTCCAAAAATGGTACGATGGATATTTCTCCCACTTAATTTTGTAGTAATTTGAAAAGTGAGTTGGTGAGAAAGCCTCAACTTGAAATTTTCCAGAGTAAAATTAATGTTATTATAAGTCTCTGGATCCATTGCTCTAAGTGTTGACAAGAGATTTTTACGTTGTGTAGGGTAAGTATGGAGTACTTTGAGAGTATAAATAAGACATGATACATGAGCTAAGTCTTCGACAACATTATAATATTAGTCAACACGTGCACCAGGATTAAAATCTGACTTTCGAATAGTACTCTTTGGTCGACGCAGTACTGTGTCAGAGATTCTTTTTTATATTTGAAGGCCATTCACTGGAGAAGGAGTGGAAGAGTAATATTTATCAGTATAAAACTATTCATCTTGTTTTCTAGAGGTAAGTCATAACTCTCTGATCTAGTTGTTATGTGAACCATTTCACTAGACATCATTTTCATCTCTTCGGTCGAAGATGAAGGTCCATGTAAATATTTGTGATCAATCAATTGGTGTTATGTAGGGAAAGGGTCAGTTAACACTATCGGGGTGGATGTGATTTTTAGAAATTTATTAACCTATTCACGATGAGGACATTCTTTTGTAAAATGATCCCCTCCACATATAAGGCAAGGAAACTTATCCTTCCTCTTAGGCTTTGATTCAACATCAGTAGTTTGTGTTTTGGTGTTTTCCTGTTGATTCGTGGGTTTTTTAGATTTTCCTTTACCCTTTTTCTTAGCTCAGATCATTGGGAAGATTGAACTGCATTGACCTCAGTTGGAACAATGGGGGTGGAAGTAGTATTGGGATTTGTAGCAGTTTGATTAGATGTAGAAGTTGATGACTTTTGTTTCTTTATTGACATAATAGTAGATTGCGTTTGTGTTTTTCTCCTTGTTTTCCATCAAATTTGGGTATATCCGATGGGATCTTTACCGATATAGGAGGCCAAAATGGATCATGCAAAATGGGACCATTTATAAGTTTCGATAAGTCAGGCAAAGCTAATGTTTCAAAAAAGGAAGTTGTCTATTGGGATGCAGGTAATTATAGTACTGATAAGGTAAAGGAACACCAGTAGGGCCATAAAACAGTTTTGATTGAACATTGTAGCCATATTTTCCACCTGCAAACTTTTGTCGGTAAATTGGAGGATTAGTTGGTTGAGCAATTGCTTGTTAAGGGCCATATCCTACAACATTTTGTGTCCATTGATTGGTCACACCTATTGGATAAGGTATACTAGTATATGAATTTGAAGTAGGGGGGTTAGATGGTAATTGAGTAAATCCCCCCCCCAACAGGTGTAATTTCCCTTTTTGGAAATTTTGGAAAAATGCACATATTGGACAAAATTCGAGCTTAACTAGTCATGACTCTAAAGGGTTCCAACTTTCACCAAATGGTCCCAAATTTGAAAGGAAATGGCATGGTGAGTCTTAAAAAATCCCAATGTGGTTTATTTATAATTTGTATCAGACTTTATACCTCTACAAACTTATTTGGGGCTGATGAAAAAACGACCAAAAATTACTAGGAAATTGTGATGAAATCCCCCCTAGGGTGTAGGCCAACTGGGCTTCTCAACTCATGTACGAACCACTAAAATTTGTAAGAAGAGTATTGGGACTGATATAATACCTCATGGACTGTCATTATACATGGTTATTAGTCCTGCAAACTGGTTATATAGTTCCACATTTGTTTGATAAGTTTCAGTGAAATTGCTTATGGGGAAATTGCATAACTAGCTCAATTTTGACATATGAAAGGTAGAGTTAAAGGATCATACCAAGATGTGACATACAGAGACCATATAAAGCATAAAAAATGCTTCCCCAATAGTATTAAACACCATATAAATACCCTCATACAATTCTTTTATACAATTGATTCAGTATGAGTCAAATACATGAAAGATAGTGAATTAGTAGCATGGAAGTGCAAGAGTTTCACATATGGATTTCTTGGATTTAGACCCATAGATAATAGGGACATGAAATTACAGATTATCACATCATATATTTCTGTCACAAAATCATCAGACTCAAATAACATCCCTCATACAAATCCGATACAAGACTCCTTCAAGATTGAAGCCAAAGTCATGGAAACTAGTGACTCAATGCCATGGGAATGCAAGCTTTTCACACATGAGTTTATTGGATTTCGAGCCACATAGAATAAGGATATTAAATTACAGAGGAATACATCATATATCTCTATCCCAACATCATTCAACTAATATAATATCCCTCATACAAATCTGGTATAAAACTACTTCAAGATTGAAGCCAAAATCCATGAAAACTAGTGATACAATGACATGAGAATGCAAGCTTTTCACACGGGATTTTCTTGGATTTAGTGCTGCATAGAGTATGGGAATGAAATTACAGAGTGTTACGTGATATATTTCTTCCCCAACATCATCAAAATAATATAAATTTCCTCATACAAATATGATATAAAGTTACTTCAATATTGAAGACAAATCCATGAACACTAGTTATTCAAGAGCATGGGAATGTGAGCCTTTCATACATGTATTTATGATATTTAAACTTACAGAGAATATGGACATGAGATTACAGATATATACATAATACATCAGATCTTGGGCATCAACTATACTCATCAAAGTGCAATCACCACTCCAAGAAGTGCGCCATCAACATGAGAGTGTGGGGGAATGAAGAAGAAGGACTGAGAGAATCAGGAGATAGATGAGAATTCGAATGTATGGAAATTCAACCTGAAAATAAAAATAATTCATTAATCTCCCATGAGAGGTCTAAATGGCCTCTCCATCAACCAAATTGGAAAGGAATCCAACTCCCTCGAAATTGGTTCACAAGCAGGGAGAGTGAACACTCATTGTGCAATGGACAAGCAAAAGCTCTCCAATGCCAAAGGACAATTAAAAAATTATCAAAATCCATTCTCCTTCCTCATGAAATAATTTTATTAAATTCATGAGGTATCCTAATTTCTAATTTCACTCCATGGGCTTCCTCCAACTCATCTTAGTGGTTTAGCAACTCTCATGACACTTGTCTTCCTCTTCATGCTCTAATTCTTTCCCCAATTCGAATAGTTTCATATAACTCCCAATTCGACCTCTAGGTGGCTATTTTTAGCCCTGTCATGTCATATTTGTCATATGTCAGCAATCAGGTCTGAATTTTCCATACTTTTCATAGAACCTTCCATCATTTGTTGCCATAGAGTGCATAGAATCTCCTTCCAAGTGGCACACCTTGTCTTCTAGTCTCTTCCTCTTCCATGGGAGTTACCCTCCTTTACCAATTAGAATTCCTTGGCTCATTATATGATATTTTACACCACATCACCATCCAATAATTTTACATTACCCACATGTTCAAATTTGGATGAATATCATGCCAAGTGTGTGGGGAATCTAGTCACCCAAAGGCTCCACAAGCTTCCAAGTGTCTTCATGAATCCATGCCAAATTATTTTCTTAGAATTTATCATTTATGTGACCCATTTAAATGTGAATATGGTAAAATAAATTCCTTTTGGATCCCATAGCCCCTTATTACAAAATTTATGTCTCCATCTCAACCTAGGGAACTAGTAGGTTGGTGAAACATTATTTGCAAATAGTCTTATTTGGAAATTANTAGGATATTGGGTACCTAAAGTAGGTTGTTGTGGTTTCCCCAAAATAGGTGGTTGTTGATTCCCCTAAGGTGGTGGTTGCTGAGTAGCAACAAATTGTTGCTAAGGAACATTAAATTGAACACCATTTCCACTCGGTCTTGAGGCTGAAGGCATTGCATCGGGGATATTATGAAAGAAAAGTGTATATCTAGTTGCAACTATAGGATTATTTGAAGCTGAAACATAACCTACAATTACATTTGGAAGACTTATAGAAGGCATATATGAACTTCAGATTGAAGCATTATGTTAAAATATTGTAACTTCAGAAGATATTCCAGATGTATTGTTTGTATTCCTCCATCAAGAGATGAGTTTGGTCATGTAAGAGTCATTGAAAGAATCAATGTAAACCTATGGATATAATTCGGGTCAATAGTACCCAAGTGTTATTATAATAAATGTTATTTTTGATGTCTTGCTACACAAGTCAACCTTGTTAGGTCCTAAGTCAAGTCAAGTGACAAATATAAAATAGGGAGGTGCTCCCCTTCATTTATACACACTCACTCAAGCAATTTTGTAAGAGAGAGAAGAAAAAGTGCACCAAAAAAAAGAGAGAAGTCGTTGTCTGGGTTTTACACTGCTATGGGTGAGTTCTATACTGAGGAATTTTTGCAGGGTTTTCTCCCTTGTGGTTTCCCCGAGCAAAATCTTTGTGTTCTTTGTGTTTCTGTGCTTGTTGTTCTTTCAGTGATCCTACTATTGAAAGCTATTTTAATATATATTATAAGCAATTAATGAAAACTTAACACGGTATCAAGGCCACCCTGAAAGGAGACACTGCACAACTAGGTTTTGTTACTCCAAAAAAATACCTCGACATATCAACCAGAAAAGAGGGCTCACTCAACTCACCCAAAAAGGGTGCATCTTTCTGTGAAAACATAATCTAATTCCAAGAAGTTTCTATTTTTGACCAAACACCATTGCCGGGAAGAAATAAGGCTTCAGTTTTCCTAAAACTCCATCATCAATCTCATAAAAAGAAATATATAGTCTAGCTCACCCAGGGAAGGCACATCTTTTCCATCACTCATCCCTACCAGTGATCCCAACTGAAAAATTAGGGTTTCTACATCGAACCCTAGGTCATCTCAAAGAAAGTCACCAAGAAGTTGTATTCATCAAGTAAGTACTACTCCTTCTAATTCCATTTGAATTTCTCATTTTGTTAAAATATGACAAAGAATACCAATATAGATGAGAAGCTTGAAGGTGCTGAAAACTTCAAAGCATGGAAGTATCGGATCGTGCTCATCCTAGAAGAAAATGATCTAGAAGGATTTATAAAGGAGGAAGTTGCAAAACCAGAAGAAGTTAAAGTTAAGTCCAAATATAAGAAGGATATGATCAAGGCTAAGAGGATCATAACTAACTCTATCAAATATAACTTGATTCCTCAAGTATCCTCAAGGGAGACACCAAAAGAAATCTTTGATGCTCTATCCGACCTATTTGAAGGAATAAACATCAATATAAATATTACCTTGAGGAATCACCTCAAAAGTGTAAGGGATCAAAATTCATAAACCTGCAATCATATTTTACAAGAGTATCTCAAATCAAGGAGCAATTGGAAGCTATTGGTGATATGGTTGAAGAAGCAGAAGTTGTAATGACCACCTTGAATGGTATTCCAATAGATTGGGAATCATTTATCAGAGGAATTTGTATAAGAAAAAGACTAACCAAGCTCCGACGATTATGAGAAGAATGTGTTCAAGAAGAAGAAAGAATAGCAGGCAAAGAAGAAAAGCTAAATGAAAATGAGGATCAAGCCTTGGCAGTCCATACCAAAGGCAAGAACAAGAGAAAGAGTTATGACCATCCTTCTAGAAAGACTCAAGGGTTTAAGAAGTCCAAGAAAGACTTCTCAAATTATGAATGCTTCACTTGTCATAAGATGGGACACATTGCTATAAATTGTCCCATGAAAGTATAACGGGTCAGGAAGAAGAAAATATTTTAGGCCCATGCTGTTGAATACAATGATAAAGAAGATGAAGAGAAAGCTAAGGAGAATGAAGACTCCCGTGAAGAATATGTCTTGATCTCTACACTAACAGGTTCAGTCTCACCAGGGAATGAAACCTGGATAGTAGATAGCGGTGCCTCCAAGCACATGACATGTTACAAGGACTCAATATCCTGTCTTGTACAAAAGGAGTCCCCGCACAAAGTAATGCTTGGAGATGATTACCAATATCCCGTCAAAGGAATGGGAGAAGCCTCCTATAAGTTGGACTCTGGAAATTCCATGAAGATGAAGGATTTCCTATATGTCCCAGGACTAAAGAAGAACCTTTTTTCTATCTCAGCTTTAGATAAGAAAGGGTTCATAGTTTCTTTTGCGGATGGAGAAGTTCTCATGTGGACAAAAGGAAAAACCATAGATGATGCAGTAGTAATTGGAGTTAAAGAAGGAGGACTCTACATATTAAAGGGACATGTATATTTCACATTGATGACTAGTACCATAAGCCCATGTGAGCTATGGAACAGAATGCTTGCTCATATAAACTACAAAGCATTTCCAATTGTGAACAAGGTTGTGACTGGTTTACCAAAGATCCAGATAGATCATGAAGGAGTGTGCAAAGGATGTGCACAAGGAAAGAATACAAATAACCCTTATCCAAACAGTGACAACAAAGCAAAAGAGATCTTAGATATTATCCATTCAGATATATGTGGGCCAATACAAACTACTTCATTAAGAGGGTATGTTTAGTATGCTTCCTTTATTGATGATTACTCCCGCAAGACTTGGATATATTTCTTGAAAAAGAAGGATGAAGTGTTTGAAAGGTTCAAAGAGTTTAAGGCCCTAGTAGAAAACCTTTTTGAAAGGAGGATCAAGATATTAAGGTCACATAATGGAGGTGAGTTCACATCAAGTGAATTCAATGTGTACTGCAAAGAAGATGGGATTAAGAGGGAGATCACCATTCCCTATAATCCACAACAAAATAGTGTGACAGAAAGAAAGAATATATCTATCATGGAAGCTATGAAATATATGACACATGATCAATATCTACCTATGTACCTAAGGGAAAAAGCATCCAAAACAACAGTATATGTACAAAATAGAATATCCCATGGTACCCTTGGGAATAAGACTTCAGAAGAGATGTTTACCGGAGAAAATCATGAAGTAATTCACCTAAAGATATTTGGTTTTCCAGTATACATACACATTCCCAAGGAGAAAAGGGAAAAGTTAGATCCTTCAGGAAAGAATGGATTGTTTGTAGGATATAGTGATCAATCAAAAGCTTATCGAATCTATATTCCAGGATATCATCAAATTCAATTAAACAGAGATTTTACCTTTGACGAAGATACAGCCTTCAAAAAATCAAAGAAAGACAAGGACGATGAAGAGGATCATGAAACTCCCAGAGTTGTAGAAGGTCCTAAACCACTAAGGAATGAAGAATAATATTAGATGCCCGAGGATCATGATATGACAGAACCTCAGAGACCTGAAGAATTTCCCAGTGAAATGATCTCATGAAAGAGAATACCTTCTTGGGCTTGTGAAGTAATCGAAGAAGAAAAAATACATGGTGTCCCATAAGGAACCATCAGAGAAAGAAAGAATCCAAATCCATACCCTAGTTATGTAGCTTTGATGTGTGATCTCGTTGATAAAGAACCAACATGTTTTGAAGAAGCAACAAAGAATAATGAATGGGTTGATTCAATGGTCGAGGAATACCAATCCATTATAAATAATGATGTATGGGAAATAGTATTAATACCAAAAGACAATTCAGTGGTATCCTCGAAATGGATCTTCAAAACAAATAACTCAACAGATGGAAGTATATATAAGTACAAGGAAAGATTCATAGCTCACGGATTCTCCCAGAAGGAAGGAATTGACTATGAGGAGACCTTTGCGCCAGTAGCTAGGTACACCTCAATTAGAACCATCCTTTCCTTGGCATCCAATATGAAGTGGAAGTTACATCATATGGATGTAAAGACAACCTTTCTAATTGGCTTAATAGAAGAAGAAGCATATATCGAACAACCACAAGGTTTCAAGACTGATGATCAGGAAACCCATGTATGTAAACTAAAGAAGGAATTGTATGGGTCAAAGCAAGCACACATAGCATGGTATGGAAGAATCGATGGATTCTCGATGAGCTTAGGCTTGACCAAAAGTAAAGCAGATTCCAACCTCTACTATAAAATTGAGGGTGATGGACTTATGATATTATTACTATATGTAAATGATCTATTCTTGATAGGTGAATATAATCCCATCAATGAATGTAATAAGAAGATTGTTGCAAAATTTGAGATGAAATACCTTGGAATGATGCACTATTTTCTAGTTCTTGAAGTATGACAGTATCCAGACGAGATTTTCCTAAACCAAGGAAAATATGCAGTAGAAATACTAAAGAGATTTAGGATGATATATTGCAAGGCTATGACTACTACGATGACAAAAAATTTGAAGCTATTGAATGATGATACTTGGGAAGCAGTGGATGCCACCTTATACATACATATTATTGTTTCTATGATGTACTTAACCAATACAAGACCATATATATGTTTTGTTGTAAACACTCTAAGTCAATATATGGTGAATCCCAAACATATTCTCCTAGTTAGAGCAAAACATGTGATGAGGTATCTAAAGGGGACTTTAGACTATGGTCTCAGATATGCATCAAATGGATAGATCAAATTACATGGATTTATATATTCAGATTAGGAAAGAAGTGCCAAAGATAGAAAGATTACTTGAGGATGTTGTTTTAGTTTGGTATCAGGCATGATCTCATGGTTCGATAGAAAGGAGACCAATATTTCACTTAGCACGACAAAATATAAATACATTGTAGCATGTTTAGCTTGTAGTGAAGCAATATGGCTTCGCAATATGTTGGCAAGTTTATTTGATGCAGAGATAGATGTTACTGATATCCTTTGTGATAATCAAAGTTGTGTTAAGATGACAGAAAACCCTGTATTTCATGACAAGATGAAACATATCGAAGTTAGATATCATTACATCTGGGATATGGTTTAGAAGGGAGCTATAAATCTCAAGTATGTTCCTACATAGGAACAAGTGGTAGATGTGTTGACTAAGCCTCTGTCTCGTGTAAATTTTGAATAATTTTGAGACAAGCTTGGCGTAGTCCGAAAGGTCCTCTCTAAAGAGAGGAGTGATGGTAGTAGAAGGATGAAGTGGTGGTAGATCAACCTAGAGTAGGGTAAGTATGGCTAGGCTTGTTGACCCAAATGGTTAGTAAGTCTGATGAGGCTTGTTGATCCTAGGGGATTAGTATGTCTGGTTAGACCGGTTTAACCCAAGTGGGTTAGTAAGACAGAACAAGGCTTGTTGGTCCCTAGGAAGATCCATCTGTCTAACTAGGCTTGTTGAATCAAAAGGGTTAGTAAGTTAGACAAAATGCTCAGATGGATCTACCAGAGAACTCACCAAGATACTACTATGAGATAGTTAGTGGGAAAGATGTAGTTTCATTATTCCTATACTGATGTGGTTAATTCAATATTTTCATATTGATATTGTTGAGATGATTGTTAGATAGTTTCAGTATTCCTATATTGATGTGGCCGGTTCTGTATTTTCATACTGATATGATTGAGATGATTGTTAGATAGTTTCAGTATTCCTATACTTATGTAGCAGGTTCAATATTTTCATACTGATGATTCTTGTGACGACTGTTAATGATTTTACTTCAGTATTTCTATACTGATGATGATGATGTTGTTTCAACATTTTTATGTTGATGATGATGATGTTCCATCATCTCTATGCTAGTGATGTAGATGATGATCTAACATTTATTGATGATGTTGTTTTAGCACTAACTTGCTAATGATGTTGTTATTATTGATGATATTTCAGTACTAACATACTGATGATGCAGGTCATGATGTTTTAGTATCTACGTACTGATGTTGTAGATGATATTTTAGTACTTACATATTGATGGTGCAAATGATGTTTCAATATCTACATATTGATGTTGTAGATGATGTTTCAGTACTTATATACTGATGTTGTAGATGATGTTGTAGTATTCACATACTGATATGGTAGAAGATGATTAAGTATTCACATACTGATATGACAGAACATGATCTAGTATATGTAGAAGATGATTTAGTATCACACATTGGTGTGACAAAATAAGATTCGGTATCCACATACTGATGTGACAGAAGAAGATTCAATATTCACATACTGATGTTGCAGAAGATGATCCAATTGAGATTGATGATGAAGATGCAGATGGTGTTCCAAAACTTCCTATGACATATAGAGGCTCACCAGTCATATGCAAAGTTGTGGTAGTAGTTTCTGTCTTGGTTGAATACCTTCCTAGTTAAGAGGTAGTGTTAAAGTACTGTAACTTCGGAAGATATTCCAGATGTATTGTTTGTATTCCTCCATCAGGAAATGAGTTTAGTCATGTAAGAGTCATTGAAAGAATCAATGTAAACCTTTGGATATAAGTCGGGTCAATAGTACCCAAGTGTCATTATAATAAATTTTATTTGTTATGTATTGCTAAACAAGTCAGCCCTGTTAGGTCCTAAGTCAATTCAAGTGACAAATATAAATAGGGAGGTGCTCCCCTTCATTTGTACACACTCACTCAAGCAATTTTGAAAGAGAGAGAAGAACAAGTGTTCCAAAAAGAAGAGAGAAGCAGTTGTCTGGTTTTTACACTGCTTTGGTTGAGTTCTGTATTGAGTAATTTTTGCGGGGTTTTATCCCTTGTGGTTTCCCCGAGGAAAATCTTTGTGTTCTTTGTGTTTTCGTGCTTGTTGTTCTTTCAGTGATCCTACTAGTGAAAATTGTTTTAAGATATCATTTAAGAAATTAACAAAAACTTAACACATTAATGGGTTTGGGTAGTTTGAGGAACTGCCACAATATTGAATTTTGGAGTAGAGTGCATACTTATCCAAGTAACTGTAGGTGATGGAGCAATGTTAAATTTACAACCTAACTAGAAGGAATCCCTATAGAACGATCAAGGATGTCACTTAGTAAAAGGCATGGGAAGGGTCTTCTGGAAGGTGTGTTTGAATGAAGAGTTAACTCCATAGATGGGTATTTGGTAGAAATTGTAGAAACAAACTCACAAATAAATTGATTTAACGTTGTATCCCAGAATGGCGCAGTAGGACCAAACATAGTCACCACTAGGTCTTCTGGGGAAGGCTAGTTGAACACCAAAGGATGAGTGTTACCTACAAAGGATGTATTACATAGATAATATTGTTCTTGTAATGTCCCATTTTAGGAATTTTTATCAAAATTACCAATTCTTCAATTCTTTCACAATGTACTCAAATTCATCTTCTTACAACTCTAGTTATATGGATTCAATTGATTCCAAAATTCCTCCAATTGATTTCAAAATTGGTGAGGAAGGTCCTGAGGGGTGATGGGACATATTATCACATCTATCAAACATATAATCAACTGATATACCTAGCCATGGTCTGCAATTTTCAAGGGAAGAAGTTTCGGGACAAGACTAGTCAATTTGGGAGGTGGAAATCCCCCTTGGGTCCTGGAACAAATCTCTTCACAAAACTATACAAACTTCACTAATGGTGGGTATGATACTTGGATCTGTTATCATAAATTACTTAAAGTATATTTGAAGCATCATATGTGGTTTTGGGTTTGAATAGGTATCCAAGAGAACTCCATGAATTTACTAGTAGTTTTGAGGTTCCAACCCCCAATGGTAGATGACTCCAAATAGCTCCAAATGCTCTCGAATTGTACCAGAAGTTGTATGAACAATATAATAAATTAATTATTATGTTCAGGGATGTATTATGGCCCTCCAATAATTTCTGAAAGTCTGTACTAAATTCTGAACAAGATAAATGATTTTACTAGCAATTTTGGGTTAAAATCCCCCCGAGGTAAGTGGTAGAAATGGCTTCCCAAATGTGCAGAAAACCAATATAATTCTTAAATTGAAGTAGGGGATGTGTAGAATACATTATCAAAGACTCATATGCATAAAAAATCGACCTCCCATGGCTGTTATCACTTCCTTCAATCATATATAAAAAAACTAGTTTTGGACCCTTGGGAAAACGAGATGTAGTTTGCTCCAAATGATATGAAATTCGACCCAATGACCAAAAATTATCAGTTACTGAACATGAAAACCATAGTATACATTAATGACAGTTAATTCACTCATAAATCATCAATGGTGCACACATATATTCGATTCCATCAATATTGCAAGAGTTTACAACAAGGTATTGGGGAAATGGCATTGTTTCTTCAATATTGGACAATAATACATGAGATATCTTGGCCTTTCGACCTTAGAGTGTAACACCCCATTTTCATTTAAAGTATATGATGTAAACATTGTATTTAATCGTGGTGTCGAGCTCAAGGAAAAATCCCCACCATCGATTTAGCATGCTGTAGTTCGGCAAGTAAATTAGATGCCGACGGTATTTTGTGCTAGCTAGGAACATTATAATTTTTCATCATGTAACTATGCAATTAGTAAAATATACCATAGCTGGCTATGTCAATGCGACCATTGAAGAGAAGGGGCATGATCTCACAAGGATAAGGGGGGGAAACCATATAAACCTTTGGGCCAATGGAGAAAAGCCAAATGTCAAGGGAAAAACCCATAAAGCTGTCAACTAACCTTTTTGTCTTTTGTGCCTAGTCATTTAGGTAGTGGTTGAGAAATTAATGCATGGGGATGGGAAGAGTATGAGAGTCAAATTCAAATTTGGGGAGACACCCATTTTGGAAAAGCATGTATTTGACTTGTTGGGCAAGTAAATGCTTGGAAAATCATGCCCAAGCTATTACTCACCCACACCCTTTCATTTTTCACCATTCCCATGGAGGTTGGGCACACTCATGTAGGTGAAGCTTGCTGAACTCCTTGCCTCACAATTTTATGCAGTTAAATCTCGTTGCCATGGCTGGGAAACCTAATTTTGTTGTGTTCAATGGATTGGAGAAGAGACCCACAATTTTGGGGGTTTAAGGGGATGTTTTTCCCTTTGCTCACGCGACTAAGTTTGGATGGGCATTTTTCCTCCATGATTTTGTGGTTTTCCTCATTTTCCCATGCCCAGAATTTATCCATTTGGGTTGTTCGGTGGTTAGGGAGCCAAGTATTCCCGATTTGGAAGTTTGGGGAGGTCATTTTTTTTCCCCCATGTTGCCCATAAACATTTTTTGAGTTCAAATCTGCAATTTGGGGATTTATGGTGACCGTTTTGGCCCTTGAAATGTCCGTGGGTGATTTGTGAAACCGTGTTTTCCTTCAGAGGGTTGTTTCCCTTTCACCGAATTATTTTGGTTGAAAAACATTTCCTTTCATGCCTTGCATGTGCATTTTGTGGTTATGTGCATCCCTGTGTTGGCTTGGATGAGTAAGTCCAAGAAACCCCTCTGTTATTTGGTTTTCTTGGTTGAGTAAGTCTAGGGAACCTAGCTATTAGATGGGCAACTGAGTTGGGATGTGATTGGTTGTCTTTGTTGAGTAAGTCCAAGGAACCTCCATGTTATTGGTTTGTTTCCCCCACATAGTCTATGAAACCCAATTGTGTGTTGGCTTGACTGTGGGTGTGTGGTTTTGTTGCATGTAAGCCTATTGTTCCCTTGTTCCTTGTGGAATCATGCCCGGCTTGGGGCTGGCAGAATTGCTGAGAGATTGATGAGCACGCCGGCCCGTGGTTGGGTGGAACGACATAGCGACATAGCTAGTTGCGGGAGGCATCAAGCTTCAATTCAATATAAGTACTATTCTTGTGCTTTCTAACTCCTGCAACTGTAATTGTTTTACGGATGACAATATGAACAATGTTGAAATGTGTTGAATATATGTAATTGCTTTCGTTGTTTACTTATTGATGATTAGGCATTTGCATCTATGTATACTTCATTATTCAATGCATTTTTAAATTAACATGTTCATGGGGATAGATTTCCCGGGTTGATAGCATCATTGGTAGCGTCCTCCTCACCGATATAAGGGTCGAGGATGTTACAGTGTGGTATTATATCCCACGTTGCAGCATGGGCCTCAATGGGCCATGCAAAAAAGCAGTGACAGAGATAAGGTTTCCCCCCCATCAGAGGAAAAATGTGAAAGACATGAAAATTTCAAAAAATTTCTAAGTATGGGAAATATCATATGACTTAGGCAGAAGTCCATCCAATATGTCGGAGGACTTAAGTTGAGTCCATTCGGTAAAGGAACCCAGTGGAGAGAAAATTTTGGAAAATTGTCTAAGTTTGAAGTTATGTCGAAGCTCTCGGCCAAGAGGAGCCGAAGCTCTCTGCTGGGAGGAGCCAAAGCTCTCAGTCGGGTGGAACCGATGGTCTCGACTGGACTGAGCTGATACGTCGGCTAACAACCCAGGACCCAGCCAGCATAGCAAACGGAAAGAAAAAAAATGAAAAATTTTCTAAGTGTCAAAATTGCTGGAAGATGTTTGTCGAAGCCAGTCGATACGTCGGCTCAGTTAGCCGAAGGGTTGCTGATGATGCCAGATGAGAAAATATGAAGGGAGCCAAGGTGTCAGCAAGGCTCGCAAGAAGGGAGCTGACATGGTGGCAGAAGAGGAAGATAAGAAGGAAAAAAATTGAAAATTTTTCTAAGTCTAGGAAATCTCGGAAAAGAATAGAATATCGATCCGCCAAGGCATCAGAAAAGGATAGAAGATCGATCAGCCAAAGCGTCAGAAAAGGATAGAAGATCGATCAACCGAAGCATCAGAAAAGAAAAGAAGATCGATTTGAGGCATCTGAAAAGAATAGAAGATCGATCAGCCGATGCATCAGAAGACAGAGGAAGATTGAGCCGATGCGTCAGCAGACAGAGGAAGATCGAGCCAATGCGTCGAAAGACAAATGAAGATCAATCCGCTGAGGTGTCCGAAGAGTTGTCAACTAGAAACCCAATACATCAGATGACTAGTTGGGAAGGGAACCGATCAGATGGAAAAATCTGAGTTTTTTCAGTGGGAAAAGTGAATTCTCAATAGATTTTCAGCAGTTTTTCATTAGATTTACAGGGCTGAAAAGGAGAAAAATGGAAGCAATCTTATGCGTCATATTGCGCGAAAATAAAATATTTACAAAAAACAAAAAATGAGGGAATTGCCCTCGACCCGCCCTATAAGCCCCCTTGACCCCCGTTGTCTTCCTGAGACCGTCGTTCTTGGAGGAAAGAAAATTATATGTTTTGACAAGTTCCAATGTGGGATTTTTCCAAATTTATGTAAGTGAATTATAAATTTCTAAGGTTGATTATGCATCTAACAATGATGTTTATTAACACATTTGTAGAGTCATAGTGCAATTTGGAAGGTTGGCCGTGAACAGTTCCAAGCAGTGAAATTCCAAGAAGATCAACGTCATGAGTGATGCCCAGAATCCCTATGAGCTCAAGGCAGATGCCGTGGAGGAAAGTATTCAGGTTATGAATGATGGGACAGAATTTGACGGGGAAATAAATCAAAAGAATTCCCTAGATCTTGTAGCCACTATAAGAGGCCTGAAGGTGGATTTGCAGAATTACAAAGAAAACAATGAAAGAATGGTTAAAGCTCAGGAGGAGCAAAATCAGTTGACTGCAGCCATACTACGGAGTTTGACAGTCCTCTAAGGGCAAGTAAACTCTTGGCATCGGAGGGATGTGAAGCTTGGCTGAAGGAAAAAATAGTTCAAACCTTCTCCCTTCCGAGATCAGCAAAAGAATCCATCACAAGCTATGACTAAGCCAGCCAGAATGATGGGAGATAAGCCAAGGAAACCATTCCGATGTTGGGGATGTGGAGAAGACCACATGATTAAGTAATGTCTGCATCGGAATGGGAATGCAAGTCCAGTCAAAAATATTCAGAGAGCTGAAATGGTGGGTAAACCACTCCAATGCTGGGAATGTGGAGGAAACCATTTGCGTAAGAACTGTCTGCATCGGGATGGGAGTGTGAGGAAAGATCGCAACATCCAAGGAGCTGAAATTGAAATTGGGACAACTGATCATGAAGGATTATGCAAACAAGTTCTTGGGATTGTTGGGGTATGCAGTGGAAACCCAATATCTTCTGAGTAGGCTGCCTCAAGCTTACAAAGACACGATTGAGGTTGATGATCCTAGAAGTCTAGAGGAGGATATCAAGAAGGATAAGTAGTGTTGTGACCAAAACCCAGGTTCTAAGACCATAATTGTATGTACAGTTTCATTATGTGAATGAAGAAATCCTATTTTGGCATGATCTTTGTGTGAACTCAAGCATGTAAGGATGTGTGGTTTGCATGAATTAAATCCTTTGTTAATGATTGATAAGCATGTGTGTGTGAATGAAGGCCTCTGAGAGGAAGAGAAATAGAGATCGATTGATCAATTCTCTGATCAATCGAATGTGATTTAGATTAATAATCCATTGAGGATTCCATGAATGAATTATGTTTAGAATAACTTGGTTGCAGGTTTCTGAATCAACAATCGATCACTGTAAGGATCGATGGTAAACTAGGTCTGAGTTGTACCTATTTGAATGGTTAAAGATTCAGGGTAAGATTGCTAAGTAATCTGTTTATGTTTTGATTAACCCTAGATTTATTTACAGGTATATCACTCCTAGAATTGTTGAGGTTTGTGCTTTAAGAAGTTAAAGCATAACAACCCATGGGAAATCCAACTAGCCACTGGAACCAGGAAGAAAGTTGGAAAAGTGGTAGATGGATGTCCATTGGATATGGATGGGCTAGTCACTTAAGCATACTTGGATGTTCTACCACTTGGTTCCTATGACATTCCTATTGGGATGGGTTGGTTAGAAGCACACAAGGTTAAACTTGACTTCTGCAACAAAGCACTTGAATTCTTGGATGAGGAAGGAAACTAAGGATGGTAAGAGGCATTTCAAAGGAGGTTTTTGTTAGGCATATTTCTGCAATGCAAATAAATAAATTATGTAGGAAAAGGTGTCAATTGTATGCAGCCCATGTTTTGGAGGTAGCAAAAAATGGAACTCCTAGGATGGAGGACTTCCATGTGTTGCAAGATATCAGGAATGTTTTTCTTGATAAGGTTCCGAGACTTCCTCTAGAGAGGAACATCAATTTTACAATAGAATTGGTGCCTGGAACAACACCAAGGTATAAGACACCCCACAGGATGAGCATACCAGAATTGTTAGAGCTGAGGAAGCAACTGCAAGAATTGTTGGGAAAGAAAGATGGTATAATCAAGTTGTGTATTGATTACATACAGTGGAGTAAGGTCACTATGAAGAATAAAATACCCTTTGCCTAGGAATGATGACCCCTTTGGTCAAATGAAAAGAGCAAAGGTGTTCCCGAGGATTGACTTCAGGTCTGGTTACCATCAGGAAAGGATCAAGGACGAAGATGTTCATAAGATAGCCTTCAAAACAATTGTTATCAGCAAGTATCTAGACAAGATTGTTCTTCCCTTCCTAGGCGACATTCTGACTGTTCTAAGAATGAGGAAAGTGCATGAGGAACATTGAGAATGGTACTGAAAGTGCTCAAGGAGCATGAACTGTATGCACACTGAGGAATGTGACAGATGTGAGGTCTTTTATGAGACTTACAGGTTACTACATCAGACTCATTGAAGGGTACTCTACAGGTAGAATGACTTGGACAAGGCAGTCTAAGTGGTACTCGGTGAATTTGAGGCAGGAACCTGCCATGGACGAAGGCCAGACATCATGAGGGAAAAATCATGACCAAACAAATTTCTGAACTCCAGATTGCAAGATTTTCTATTGATTATGGGAGATTGTTATCTCCTGTGATGGTTTTGAATCATGCTAACAATGGATATGCTTGTCTTGCATTGTTTGTTGTCTGAAGTTCATGTTGCTAACCATGATCATATGACTAATCCAAGATAGTGTCTAGATGACATGTGGTATGTGAATGTCCAGGTTTTGGATAGCATGTGTGAGTAAGGGATAAGTACTCCCACTTGCAAAGGCCAAACAATATGAGGATGGCCTCATGGTTTCCAAAAAGTTTGAGTTCTTTAGGAGACAGAATTGTAGACTCATATTTTATTTGACTTTCAATATATTGATCAATTGATAATTGGGAATTCATTGTATGCATGAAATAGATTTGAAAATATATGACTGAAATTTTTATCTCATGTAAACTGCATGCTTGTGTGTGACGCAGGTGAGATGATGAAAACATGCATAGCTCTTGGGAGGATGTACTTGGGTACATAGCTCCTCAGAAATATGTACTTGGGTACATGGTTCTCAGAAAAGATGTACTGGGTGTACATGGCTCCTCAAAAGGATGTACTTAGATACATAGATCCTCAGAGGAATGTGTTTGGAATAGGTTTGAAAACCTATAAATGAAATTCTTTTTATGATGACATCTCATATGAATTACATGCTTGTATATAACGCAGGTGAGATGATGAAAATATGTACTAGGTGTACATGGATTCTCGGAAGGATATGTTTGGGATACATGCTTCCTTTGGAAGGATGTACTTGGGTACATCACTTCTCCCCCTTCCAGCTAGGCACCGGTATGCATCACTGGGGATACCCAGAGGTGTAAGACATCTAGTTAGACTTCTTTCCACACACATTCACGCCGTAAGGGGACTGTCACAGGAGTGGGAGCTCCATGAAGAGAATAACCCCTAGGTATTATGTTGTCTGGAAAGGGAGCGCCTGAGCTTGGTAAGCACTTGGAGGAGGTGCTAGGCTTTCAAGTCAGAGCTTTCATTGAACACCCAAGGAGGTGCTAGGCTCTAGGGAAAAGCCATCATTGAAAAATTAAAGAAGATGCTTGTGCAGATAAGTATCTGGTTACTTATCAACTTCTGGATGATTATTATGTGTATACACATGTGTATTTGATTCGATTAAGATTTGGAAAATCTTGTTAAGGAATTAATCCTATGTAAATGAATCTAACATGTGAATTAACATGTTTTGGTGTCTAGAAAGGAAGCGCCTGAGATTGGTAAGCACAAAGAGGAGGTGTAGTCTCTTGAGCAGAGCTTCCATTGAGCACCCAAAGAAGTGTTAGGCTCTAAAGCCGGACTACCAAAATATCGATTGAGTAATGTTGTCACAGGTGATCTGAGGCTTGCAAAAACTTGGCTACCTATCGATGCACACCTTAGGGAGAAAAGGGGGGTTGGGTACACTCGAAGGACTGTATAACAGAGAAGAGGTACCATCTTGGTGCGAGGTGGGGCAGGTCTTGTCAGTGCCATAACTGTGTAAATACAAAGTCAGATACCTGTCACTACTACATTTCGACCCAAAATCCGACGGCCGTCATGTCGAATTTTCAACACTTTCATGTCGCATGTACGACACTTTGATTTTTTCTTAAGCGTCGGAAACGTGGCGTCGGTTATCCGACACTTAACTAACCGTCGGTTAAGCGACACTTAACTAACCGTCGGTTAAATGTCAACCGTTAGATAAGCGACAGGTATAACCGTCGCTTAAACCATTGCTTTAGAGAGTAAGCATCGCATAAACGACAGATATAGCTGTCGCTTAAGCGACGGATAGCATGACAAGGCGTCGCAAAAACGACAGATATATCTGTTGATTAAGCGGCGGATATGAAGAAGAGTCGTCGCATTTGCGACAGCTAGATCTGATTTTTAAGCGCCACGTATTACCAATAACCGTCGCATTTGCGACAGATAGCATGACAAGGCGTCGCAAAAACGACAGATATAGCTGTCGATTAAGCGACGTATATGAAGAAGAGTCGTCGCATTTGCGACAGCTAGATCTAATTTTTAAGCGCCACGTATTACCAATAACCATCGCATTTGCGACAGATAGAGCTGTCGCTTAAGCGACGGCAGTGAATTTTTTTTTTTTTTTAAATATATTAAATATTTATAAGCCCCCAACCTGCCAGAATATCAACA
>LPNX010742526.1:0-99440 GCA_001517045.1 Pseudotsuga menziesii
CTAATCTCCAATTAACTCATGTTTTAATGTTTTAAATGCTAAGAGGCACATTCGTGGGTTTTCCTTAAGGAAAATCGCGAATGTACAAAAAACGCATTTTTAGGATATTTTTGGGAATTTTCAGACTTTGGTGTCTTCAGGAAAGTTTTAGCTAACTGAAATACCTTTCCAACGGCGCAGAAATCAGGTCAAACGGAGTTACAAAACTCAAGATATGGGTCCTCCAATATAGGTGTTTTTTCAGTGACTTTCAATGACTTTCATGAAACAATGGGAAAGTGGTCACAGGCAGAGATAAAGGCAGAAATGTATTCCATAATAATCCAAGCTATAGTATTCTAGGCAAACCTCAATCCATAAGTGTCCTTTTGTGCGCCGACATAAGGAAAGTCGGCACTCGGACGGAGAGGTGCCATTCTAGTTTATAACAAACCCTTACTCCGCAACCCCTCACAACAACAACTTTCCTTTTCTCTTTAGGGTGCAACACCCACTGCATCTATTTATCCTGTCAACACAAGAAATATAAGCAAACTCATCAGTGTTATTTCTCTAAAACTATAATCATATTTCATATCATTCACTATCAAGTATTGAGACACCAAGACTGCGTCCACTCCCTAGGGTGTAGTCAATATTGAAAACCCTTTCATGACTCGACATCAGAAAAGTGTGCACCCTTTTCCGGTGTGTGCCATGTAGGACCTATTAATACTCAAGCAATCGATCTTAATGGAAATAAAATCAAAATAGGTTCTGCATATGGAATTTTAATAATTTGACATGCATATTCTTAGCAAGGATCACATAACACTTATCCATTTGCTGACGCAGTATTCCTTCATTAAGGAGGAATGGGGCTCCCTTCTCTGAGTTGACAGTCCCTCGGTTAGCCATCCCTAATCCTCTTTACCTTTTATATCCACACATCTCTTACTGAAATAATCCATACCATGTCACTCATGTTGCTTACCAAACATGTAGTGTAGATGAGACATTTCCAAAATGTCCAATGGAGTTTCACCTGAAACCCATTTCCAAGACAGGGGAAAACCTTCCCATGAATTTTGGCTCTTGTAGGCCATCACACATGATCTTCCTGCATTGTGTACCCCTGGTACATTCATCAAATATCCAAACAGTCAATCATTATCTGATAATACAATCCAAATTGATTGTTCCATAACCAAGCAATGACATTAGTAATCAAATTCATTAGGAATTTGCAATTATGTCTACTACAGAAATTAGTTTGCTTGGCAATGAGGCGATCCTCAATTGTGGGTCTCTTGTAAGCAGCACCACTATGCCCATTATAATTTTATGCTTCTAGCATAATATTTATACCCACTTACAATGCGTCCTCCTGACACAATCTTATGCAAGCCAGTAGTGATTAGTAGTTGTCAACAATTTCTTAAATCCGAAATTCACAACTCAAATTTAACAACCCATTATGCATACCAACTATTTTCATAGCCATGAGACTCTTCTCATAAGGTTTGGCTCTTTCACATGGTAGATTCTAGCATTCATCATGGTATTACTCTCATTGCCATGCTCCAAATAATCCACTTGAAAACCTGAGCTTCAATCAACCAAACACTTGATAAGTCTGGATGCATATAATTTTCATTGCTGGAACCATCACTGAAGCATTTTCAGAATTTATAAAATTCAAATACTTCTAGCTGTTAATCACATCTATATTACCAAAACTCATTTACTTCATGCAATCATCATCATACTAGCATTTGCAAGGTATAGTCACATCATTCATGTACTTAAATGAAATGTTTTGATACTCCTTACTTTACAAGCGTATCGCTTGTACCACCTTGCTCTTCCATAGAGCATTTCTGGCATCCGATTGATCATGACTATCCTCTTTATGCACTTACCATCCTGCATTCATAACATCCTCTGAAGCAGTTCCTAAATTGTCATCAATTCATCATTTCAGCCATTAGTTATCCATAATATCACATGCACTCATCTCAATGCATTCATGCAATGCATCACAACATTTGCACCTTACTTATGCAATCAGTCACTCACACCCTTCATATGCATCCATTCAATGCATGACTACAAGATTATAAAATCTTTTTAATGCATATCCATTCAATGCTACCTTGTATTGATTCAGGAATACTATGCATTTAACATACCATGCATGGCCTAACCAAGACTACTTTATATAGGATGCATTACTATAAGCAATATCATCAGTACTTACTTTCCTTGGGCTACTAAGCTCAATCAATATATATAGGCATGACACCTTTCTATATGAACATAGTATACCATTCAAATATCCACATGGTATGAGGTCTCTTACCTTTACCACTCCTTGGAATTTGTCATAATTAAACCATTACCTGCATGGATCCTACTTGCACCTTTGACATTAAAAGTTTAGTCGGTATCTTGCAGAGGATTACAGAATTTCCTCACCAACTTTGATTATGGACTAGTTGCCTTACCCCTTCCTCCAGAGGGTTGCTAGTCACATTTGTCAGCATCAGCAACATATTCAACCAGGTCCATGTTGTCGTTGGTTTTTCCACTAATGCCAACAACAATGCAATAACTATCATTAGTGGTTCATTATAAATGTATAATCCTCAATATCCTATGTATGCAAAGAATATCCTCATGCATTTCATGCATAAAACTTAGGAAATGTAGTTATAATCAGGAAGATAGGGTTTAAGGAAACTTCCTTTTTCAAGTCCCACATCCTCACATGGAACTCCTCTTCCACACAATAGCTAGTTTGACTCCATGGTCTTGCTACCTCTCGGCATGCAATTTTCTAGATTTTTCCATTTGATAGCAGCGGCCGTCATTAGCACTTTCCTGCTCCATACTCAGATTCTGGTGACTTTCCCCTATTCCCTATTGGATAAGCTTTCCAATGCCTATCCACATGCTTCATTCTGACCTCGGGTGTGAAAACCACACTAATTCAAATATATTTTGGTCAGGAATGTTAACTTTAGTCACTTAGGGTTTTCTTCCTTTTCAGTCCTGAAACTGCTGAAAACCCCAATGAGAAATTCACTAAAAACCCCTGAAATTTCTGAAAAAATTCCACTTGAAAATCCAAAACTTTCCCTCATCAAATTGGGTCTCTTCCCAACAATTTTTCCGACACCTAACATTCCGCTGTATTGGACCTTCAGTCCTCTAGACTGCCGGACTGTTCATCGGGACTCTTCCCAACTATCATTCCAATGCTTCGGTGATCCAAACAACAATTTTCCTCCGACGCTCATCGGTGGCCCTAACAACTAACATTTTCCACTGCATTGGATCTTTGGTTGTCTAGGCTTCCAAATAAATATTGGTGATGGTAGTGCATCGGCAATCGAAACCGCTAACCTCTACCACACCGACAATCGAAACCACAATTCTTCAGGTGGACAATTCTTTCGGTAGCCGTCGCTATGGGAAACAAACTGACTATGGGTTCCGTAGACCATACAACCCGTCGACGGTCTCACCAACTAATTTCTGATGATCTGACCCCGTAGTCTTCCCCGTCGCATCGACGATTCGAACAACAAGTCCTTTCCGCTACGTCGGCGACCAGAACCAATATCCATTGGGTGGATAGTTCCTTAGGAATCTGCAACAGCGGACTCACAATCGCCTAACTTTTTTCGTCTTCCATCGGTGCTCAAGACCACTAGTCTCCTGACGTATTGGTAATCTGTTCATCTATGCTTCCGGACTTTATCGGCGATGCCAAAGGCTATCCCTTGGTGGTCAAACAGCTAACATTTTCTGTCATTTTGGATCCCCATCCATCTAAACTTTTGAGTCCTTTATCAGCTCTATAAAATCCATCATCGGTGATCGAATCCTCTACCTGTCGGACGGCCAGTTCTCTAAGCTTTCGACGTATCGGCGGACCGATCCTCTAATTTTCTCTGATGTGTCAGTGATCCAATCCTCTAAATTTTTCGATGTTTTCTATACTTAGAAAAAATTTTGGAAATTTTTCTTTTTCCTTCCTCCGCCGCATCGGCTGCTCAATCAACTAACCTTCACCGACATTTCGGTGATCTTCAGGAGATCTCCACTAAAACTGCGGCTCTGCCCTCAACTAATTTCTACTGAAACCTTCTCTTCTCTTCCATCACTGTATCAGCAACCTCATCTTCTATTTTTCTCTGATACTTGCCACCGCATCAGCTACTCAAACAGATAACTTTCACTGATGGTTTCCATACTTAGGGGAATTTTAAAATTTTCAAATTCTTCAATTTTTTTCTCTTTCTACCTTCTTCTGTCGACGTATCGGCACCCTCAAAATCTATTTTATGCCGACGTCTCGGTGGCCTTCGAGAGATCCCTACCATAACTTCATCTCTTCCTTCCACTATTTTCCGCCGACAACATTGGAAGTGCTTCCATCTAAATGTGCTGACATTTAGGCAGTCTTCAGTTGAATCCTTTCAATGATCTCAACACTTAGAAAATTTTTCAAAGGATTTCCTCTTTGCTGGCTTATTTCGCTCGATGGCATCGGCTCTCAACACCTCTTCATTTTCGTTGTTGCGGCTCCCTTCTGGTGAGCCTACCCTTTCATCTGTCACTGTCGCTACATCGGAAGACTTCTCATGAAGCTTCCCGCCATTGTGGCTCCATATCTAGGTTCTGTCCATGTGCATCGGGCGAACTTCCACCTAGCTCATCTGATGATTTTTAGACTTAGAAAATTTTTGGAATTTTCTCCTGTTTCTACTGGGTAGTAGGCACCCTGCCTTTGTTAACTGATTTTTCATGGCCCTGTGAGGCCCAAATGCTACAAGGATGGCTCTGTCACTGCATCTTTCATGGCCCATTCAGGCCCATGCTGCAACATGAGCTCCGATACCACTCTGTAATGTCCCCGACCCTCTGACCAGTAAAGAGGATGCTACTAACACCAACCAATGGGAAAACAACCCCAAAAAGATGAACAAGGATAAATGCTGATAACAAAAAGCTCAACAGAATACATACTACAATGCATAAACATACAAAGACGCATAGTTCCTCAACATTCAGCGGAAGCAAACATATACATAAACCAACATTCAACATGTTCATCATTTCTCATGAAACAGTAGATATAATTGTAGAGATGAAATAGTCAAGAGTACTTATCTTTTGATGAAGAACTCACCCCGCAACCAGCTACATCGCTACAACGTTCCACCCAACCATAGGCCAGCGTGCTCATTAATCTCTTAGTAACACTGCCACCCTCGAGTTGGGCATGATTCCTCCAGGAGTAAGGGTCAATGCAGGCTTACACATAGCCAAGGTACATAAGAAAAATCAGGGTTGTTCTTTTCCCTAGCGTGGCCAAAACAACTCAGTAGCAACCCAAAACCAGAGTACATCAATAGCCCAAGCTCACAAAGAAGGCTATGGTGACCTTACATAGTCCCAAAACAAGGTAGAAGCCAAACTCCCACCGTGGATAGAGGAAAACGAAGCTAACAAGTGTGGAAATCAATAGCCAACCAACATCCTCGAGCCCACGGCACACACAATCCCCCAATGTAATGGTTGGAGAACTTACACAGGAAGAAAAGGGGAAGGAACAAACTCTCAACCTCTGCGCAAGGGGAAAAGACACAGTCCAGAAATGGAAAAATAAAACACACAGGTAGTTCGAAATGGAAGAAGAAATCGGACTCTCAACAGCATCCAAAAATCAGGGGAAGAACGACAGCAACCCAAATCGTGGGTTAAACCAACAGCAACCCCGAATTGTGGATGAAAACCATGGCTATTTCAAATACACAGTAAAAATCATGCCCTTGAGGCTGCTCTTCCAACTCACTGCATGCACAAAACCAAAGGAGAACCCTGACTGGTGCGTGAGGAAAACATAACATCTCTCTATGTGAGGATGGATTTCCCTAGACCACAATCGTGAAGGTGAAGACTAGGACAACTACCTACGTGAGGGAAACGATGGCTTCTGCCACTGGGTATGCGTACCGTCAGAGCTGACAGTAGCCTTCCATACTGATGCCCCCCATGCCCACATTTCCTCAATCAGTAATTTCCCTCAACTAACGCCTACCCCAAACAACTTGGTGGCTGAAAGAGACAAGAAGGTGGTTGACACAAGGCACTTTCCCAATGGCTCCCATGGTTAGACAATTTCCCCCCCTTATTCTTTGGAATCATGCCCTTTTCATTTTAACATTGCACCATCATAGCTGGCTGTAGGTTTATTTTAATTGATCTGTGTATTTACAGATGCTAAACTATAATGTGCCGAATAACACGATATACCATCGAAAACTATCCCTATTTCCAAAACACACACAACCAAATCGATTGTGGGCCTTTTGCCTTTAGATCCTCACCACGATTAATTACATTATATACATCATGCAAATGGTTTCAAAACCGGGGTGTTACAACACTCGATAATTAAAAGGAAGTGCATTTAGTGACACTGGCTCGGTCACTCACTTTAGCGTGAATCCAAGCGTGGATATAACATTTTAAAGTGAGCACAACCATATTTACCCTCCCACCTCCAAAAATAGTAGCTACTCTTCCCAAAAATGTTTCTCATATAAGATAAATGGCACCCTAAAAGGCAGCATGCAATGGTGTTAATCCAAATCCTTGATAGTGGAAACAAGGCTACCAAAGGATTTCCAAGTGAAAGAGGGAAATTTGTCGGCTTCTTTGATGGAAATAAAAGGTGTAGGTCATGTAGAAGCAGTTGAAACTGAGTTGAATGGACTCCAATGTGTGATTAGGAACATGAATGCTGAAGTGAGAGGCTTCTTCTTCTAAATCCAGAAATTAAATTCTTACCCTCTATTTCTTTCCCTTAACTGCCAATCAACATAATTTGCTGAAGTGCTTCAAAAATAGCCTTTGATTAGAAGACGGTGGCAAACTATTCCTAGGCTAAAGTTTTATCTCTAGCTAAAAGGCCCTCTATTTGATATCATTCATAATATCTAAATATTTTGGGGAGCTAACCGAATACATGGTTACATGTTGAAGAGAATATTTCAAAGAGTACAATTTACCTACAAAGCAAACTTTTTTGAAATTTTTTATTTTTATACAAAAAGAGATTTTTTATTGTAAACTAACATAAATCATCTAGAAAAATAAATAAGATTCTAATCAGATTCACTATAGTTGCAGTATAATATTATTCTTAGCTTGACTGTATTTGTAAGACAATGCAAAAGATGCTCAAATTTTAAACCATTTCAACAAAATAATTGACTAAATTGATCCAAATGTTTTGATGCAGTGTATCAAAGCCTGTGTCATGTCCTGTCCTTTGAGGGTACAAGCTACGCAAATGTATAACCTATACTATATGAGTTTACATCCTTGCCTACAGTCACCTGCAACATATCATGCCATTCCCTGCATGCATGATCATGATCAACACAACAAGTATGGAAGCCATTGCTAAGAGACTCATGTGGATTCCACTCACCCACCCATTTTCATTTCAGAACTTAACCACATTAATTATCAAGATAATTACCTCAGTCTTCCACTAGCACATGAAGATTCCAACCAATATGACTTAGTTTTAGCTTAGCCGTGGGGTCTGAAAACGTTCAAGCTCAGCTCACAATAATTTTCTGTGATGAAACTTGACCATACAAGAAAAGGAACCTACATGACCATAACATTATTTTAAATCACCTAATTTTATTTTAGTTCTGTAATAAGCTGCGAAATTCAAACAGATTTGGAGGATGCCCAGCGTTGGCATGGAGATGACTGTGACTGTGGCAGTAAACATGACCCGATATGTGCATGTGCGTGTACATGCAGGAGAACAGGAAATCGAGTGGATTAACTAAATATTCCAGTTCAAGATACTCTTGACAATGAATTTTCAAATGCAACTTCAAATGAAAAAAGCTATTAATCAAACAGCAAGAGAATATCACCTTCTTTAGAGCTCGTGCAAACTGACTAGCATGAGTATTATTATCTTCTGGCTTATTTTGGTCTGGGAAATTTGTGACAATACACAAATATGGACCATTAATCTCTCCTTCTTTGAATCAATTTAATCCCTATGCACCCTATAATACTGAAATATTTCTTCAACAACAGATGAGTTAAGATCTATGAAACAAACATGAGACAAATCTTATCTTTCTGCAATTTAAAATGTTGTACATAATACTATGTACTTTTCTAGCAGCCAATTACTACTAGAATAAAAATCTATTTGCCTTGACCTTCAATTGAGTTATTTCACATTGAAAACCAAGAAGATGAACTAATGAACCTTTTTAGCGGGATTGCCTGTCATGTTCTTTATAGATCTCCTGTGTCAACATTTCATGTGTCATACACTTGAAGTTAGAGAGAGACATGTGTGATCTGTTAAGAATCAACATAGAGAGATGGGGGTTATGACTAATGATGGAAATTCAAGTTTTTCATCAATTATAAGACAATAGACCACTTACTTGATTCATATTCATGAGTACACTATTTTGCATTCTAGATGTATTGCCAAAATTAATCCCAAGGCTCCTCTTAACCAAGTTTGTATTTTAAGATGTGGTGTCTCTACAAGTCAAGTACTACCAGATATTTTTTTAATCAATTTTATATCCATGTACATGTCTAGTATTAACTATATTTATAACTATAGCTCTCCATATTCACTAAGAATCTATATAGATTGTCTAAATAGCCCAAACAGATTGACCACTACAGTTGGTTGTACCTCTTCTTCCATAAAAATAGACTTCAAGACTTCACCAATGATTGTCTCCATACAATATTAAAGGTTACCTCATTGTCTCTCACTCTTTCTCTGATTTTGAACAAGCAACTTCTTATCATGTTTTTTCTTTGTCCTAATAAGTTGGCTTACAAAACCTTCCAACTCTCCTGTACTTTTGGTAGAATGATTGACAATAAAGAGACTTAGTTAAGATTTCCTAGTTAGCCAACCAACCTACCATCTGATTTGTGGGCCTTCTTAAATTTTTGAACTACCATCCATGGAGATATAAAAAAAATTTATCTTTTTCAAGAGGCCTTGCTTGCCATCTCCCACAAGTATTGACGTATTTGTATTTTATTGGTTCTTTCCTCTGTTATGCCAAATACCAAGCCCTCCATCTTTGTTTGATCATGATGTCCGTAGATTTGGATAACATCCCTCCAATGCAACCATGGTCATCTCTAAACATATCATCTTCCCCTCTCCCTCAACCCTCTTGTGTAAGGCATGGCTTGTCCTTGGATGTTCTCCATTTCTTCTTGATTGTTAAATTTAGTATCTAGAAACTTGGCTAACATCCTTGGAATGTGACCATGCTCATAAACATTCCCCTGCCTCTCCAAGGCCTACATTTCTCTTTGATGCTCCATTAAAAATGAATGATTCTAGCATAGTTAGAGTTTGCAGAGGTAAATGTGCTAAATAATGAAGGGTTTGCAAAGGAATGTGAAATTTTGGGGGGAAGAGAGGGAAATTTTGTAATATCAATGATAAATAAAAAAGTTGAAAGTGAGAGGTTGTTTGATGAAAATTCCAATGGAAATGACTCTAACAAATAAGTTGAGAGAGTGACAAAATGGAAAAAGGGATTAGTTTCTCAGTGCAGGCAAGTCAAGGAATGATATGGTAAGTTGAGAAATGACATAGATTACTTAGATTTGGTTGCAATAAGATATGAAAAGATTATGATAAACAATGCATCTACAAAGGAATCTAGGTCTTCAAGCATTAGTAATGAAGTATTTCCTACAAATGGTATGAAGAGAAGTAAGAGGAAAAGGAAGGAACAATGTGATCTCAATAAAGACTCAACTAGGAATCTAGGAAAAGAATAAAAGTAAGAGGACGACAATGGAAGGAAACAATATTGAGTGCTCATCTAATTAACTTTTGAACAACTTAAAAACTCCTAGTATTGACTTTATTTCAGGACATATCAGAGAATGTGAATGCTTAAAAGTATGTAAAGGATGATGGCATTATAGATTTAATAAAGAGAGCCATGACTTTACCTCGAAGCAACTCCAGACTTTGAAGATGAGTATATAGTATGCACACAATTGAGTATATGAAAAAACATGAAACTAGTTCAAGGAATTTGATGATGAATTCCCACCAAACACAACTGAGAAGGAGTTAAAGGAATTACTAAGAAAATCTTATAATGCTATAGAATGTGTTATATAAGAAAAGGTCAATCGAAAGATTTCCATTGAAGAAGACTCGATGAAAATAGTTGGGAAGGAATGAAAGGACTTGCATTTAGTGAAGTGAATGATGCTAGGAAATATGATATAGAGAAATGGGTCAAACCTAGAAGAAAAATGTCATCCAAGCATGCTATTTTGGATTATGAGAAAGAAGATTATGCTAAATATGTGAATGGTGAAACTCAAATTACTAAGCATAATCCTCTTCTTAAAAGCAAATGTGTTACCATAGACGAAACAAAAGGGTTTTCAATTGCATTGAAAATATTGGAAACCTTGGAAAATGTTAAATTCTTGAAACAATTTAGTTCTTGGCTTACACAAGAAGCCTTAATATATTAGTTGAATCCTAATTTTTTTGCTAATGTTAGAGTTACATGAGATCAATTAAAACAAGATCTAAGTACCAGCTCATAATTTACCTCCACTAGAAAGCTTTGGTATATCTTACTCTCTTTGCAGAATAGGATTTTCATCATCAAATTCAATCCACTTTACTGAAATAAAGAATGCATATTACAACCAATTCACCAAAAATAGATTTTGTTGCAATTAACATTATCTTGAAAGAACATCTCCATTCCTCCAAATAGAATACAACTCAATAGTTCTCTGCTTAAAGTCAATAGTCAAAGATGGATTTTCAAAGGAATTAATACCAACAATTGACATACTTCTGAAAGAATTACACAATTACTCAAACTTTTATGCAACTCATAATTCTCTTGTTTGACCCAAGCAACATAATGTCCTGAATCCGCACTCCGCCCCTTATGGGTCAGCACGGAAACTAGATCATATATTCTAGTAAAATGTTCTTGTTTATATATGTCCATAGCTGCTATCAAAAAGAAAACTCGGTAGGTAAGAAATGTAGCTGAAATACATTTTAACAATTAGCTATTAGAAATGAACTCTACTAAGAACCAAGTATATATGTGTTAAACTTCAACATATATATAAAATTCTATTCCAAATCTGGTTGAAAAACAAAAACAAAACTCCATCTACATCTAGGGGATTTCTATTACATGCTGCATTAAGAAACATAATTATGTTCAACTACTGAAATGGTTAATTCTCTTCAATTGCATATCCATCCATTTAAAGATAAACTTTTATTATTGAATATCAGTTAAAAATTTATGTAAAACCAACAGTGGTATTGTTTTCATTGAGGTTTTTCCTTTTTATGGCAGAACATAGTTAAGACCACTTTAAATTAGTCCTTTTATTATACACCTTGCATCTTTTTACCCCAATGTAAGCCAAAATAGTCCAAATCCTTAAAATTTTAGACAATACGCCAAATAAAAAATAGATAGAAATGCCATAATCACTTGATGTTGTACAATAGTTGGTTCCAATTGCAACGACTTCAACAAATTTTGCATTTCCACCAGGAAATCCACGGAGCATTTAAGAAGAAATTTGAATTTTGTTAACGTAGACACTTGAACCCTAGGACAACAACAGCATAAAAAAATTGATCCTAAACAAGAAGTTTGGTGTCCATTGTTTTGTCTAGTTACAGTTTGTGCAGCATTTTCCAGCAATTTTTGTCACATGATATAATATATTATTTAATATAATCAAACCTAAATAACTATTTTATAATTATATTATTAATTAAGGTGACTTCATTTTGCTCTTGACTGATCTCTCCAACACTATAAACATAGATCATATTCTTCAGTTGTATCATCAAATTTATGTCAACCATTTATTATTATTATTATTATTATTTTCTAGCATAATATTCATTGGTCTTTTTGCTCTTATTGGCTTATTGGCATACTGTTTAGTTCATGGAAAATTGTATCATAAAAAGGTTTGTCCCTACTAGGTTGTGGCCATTTTTTTTCCCTGCCTATGGAAAAAAACCAATCTACGGCCAGTGACCATTTTCCATTTGCTGGTCGTGGTGAAAGATGGAAAAAAGAGAAAAATATCATAGTAGAACATCATAGAGAGACCTTAAGTTTGAACTAGAGAAACTCACTTCAACTTCTGGGGATTTCCTTGCTGACTTCTTGTAGTATTGGGAACCACACAAGAAAATAAGATTAAAATTAGGTAGCCCAAATTGTCACTTAGTGAACAACCATAAATTTGGAAAAAAAAGATGTAAGCAGAGCTACCACTGTACAAGCACACAAAAGCAGAGCCACGACCATAAAAGAAGCAATTACAATCTCTAATTGGATTTCTCAATGTGGGAATAATAATGATACAACATTACTACTCTGCCAAAAAGAAAAAATATAGATCAATGCCAGTGTTGCGCAGAAAGTTGAAACCATTGCAGCCCTGTTGTGATTCGACACTTCTACAAAACATTGCCCTGCTTCCCTAGGAGTGTGGAGAAGAGAAACTAACCACAAACAAACATTTAAAACTCATTTAGACTGAATAGTGTTGTCTTTATGTGAGATCACCTTATTGCCTGATTGCAAATGTCTATTGATTATTATCTCCCCAAAATATGGAAAAAAATTTCTAATAGTGACGGCGCCTTAGGATGTTAGAACTATTTTGGAAATAAAATATTGTGGAGAAGTGTTTCCATGATCATCTCCTTCAAGTTCCTGAATCCGCCACAATTTCCATCATTATATTGTTGGGGAACTCCATTGCATTCTGTCGGGTTCTTGCATGGTTGTTCATTGGAAGTTGGGTATAAGGTTCATCATATAATTCCAGCATCAATGGTTGCACTATTTTAGGAAAACAAAAATTAAATAACATAATTTATAAGTTATAGGGCGTATATTATATGATATAAAGATAATACAAGTTTGTTACATTATATTAACTACATGATATATAATTATATAGTTATGCTAGTTATATTGAAATTTTTTAAGGTCTCAACCCAAATCCAATTCATACTAAAGCCATCTTTTAAAAAGTTAAAGGGACCTTGTCAACTAGTGGAAAAGGTTATGAGTAAAGGGGTAGAAAATAACTTAGCAAAAGAAAGAAGTCTTAGTAAACATGTTACAAATGACAAAAATGTACTTTAGGGAACAATGTGAAGAATTAAAAAAGAATTAGCAGAACTGAGAGATTATTTATATAAGCATTGAGCAATGCTCTGAAAGCTGTGATTTACGGGTTGAAAAAAGGTGGTTCACATGAATTTGATCACTTAAAACTTGAAGTGGCAAATTATCACAACAAAGGAAACAATATCTTCAAATTTTTTAATACACTTTTTATTTTTATCGAACCTTCCGTTCCACACATCTTTTATTTGTCTTTGTTGTTGGGCCTTATACACAAGTCAACTCTCTCGCATAAATTTGTCTCATATACTAGATGTTCATTGGATATCTTCATGCTATTGGGATAGTTCTATCATGTCCAGACTAATATTGTTTGTGTCTTCACATTAGTTTTCTAATTATGAAATTGGGTTTTCATTCTCT
The DNA here is from genome assembly GCA_001517045.1 of Pseudotsuga menziesii. Lineage (NCBI taxonomy): Eukaryota > Viridiplantae > Streptophyta > Pinopsida > Pinales > Pinaceae > Pseudotsuga > Pseudotsuga menziesii. The sequence goes on from LPNX010742526.1 coordinate 13,674, forward strand.
AGTCACATGTTAGCCGTGAAATTATTTTTGACGTTTCCTTACAAATTTTGTAAAGTGTTTTTTTTGTCTTTATCCATTGATGGAATTTTTTAGCTTGTCTGAACAAGACAAACTGGTTTTCATGTGCATGGTTGTTTGTGAACTTGTCACCTTTGATCTACGGACATTCTTATGTTGCCTTGCCCAATCACTGTGTTGTGGATTGGCTTCTTTGTTGCACCTATTATGGGTGTTTGGATTTCAGTGTTGTCATAGTCTTTTATGTGTCAAGTGCTCTTTCTTCGATGTTCAGGGTGCCATTTGTGAGATTTGGTGCTGCATAGGGTATTTTAGTGAGATTCTACAGTGTGTAGGTTGTTGTTAGTGTGATTCACTGATGTTCAAGGTGTCTTTTATGATGTTTGATGTCTTCTTCACCAACATTGAGTTTTTCTTCAACTCTTTGACGTTCTACTTTATAACATTTAATAAATCTCCAAGGTTCAAAATATTAAATATTTGAAGACTTCATTTACTATTTGAGCTGAGATGATGGACCTGAGTATGTTTCACAACACAGTTTATAGTTCAATATTAATATTTTTCCCTATTAGCATGGGATACAAAGTCCCTTTTTAAACATCCTTATTAAAACACCCAAAAAAAAAGGTTGGGTCCACTTTTCTTCAACAATTTTAAAACCTATCCTAAAGCCGCTTGTGCATTGTTTAGCTGTCCTAAAAGTCCTCAAGATGCCAACAATTGTCCTCCTTCATGCTCAGAAAGCTGATGAGACAACCTAAGTTATCCCATAAATATCTAAGTGACCCACCATGTAAAATGCGGGGTAACACATTGGAGTATAAGACTTGACAGTTCCTTGATTTTGCAAGAAAATAGATTTTAGGAGGGAGTATAGCATGCCTTATCCTTATCAATTGAATTCATTTGTTGTCACGTCCCCAACCCTCCGACCGGTGAAGAGGATGCGACCATGGCGTTAACCATCCGGGCCAAGAGCCCCATGAACATGTGAATTCATAAAAATGCTAAAACAGAATGATGAAAACAAGATGCATTGAAGTGAAACATACACAGATACAATTATTTATCAGGCACAGCGGAATCAATATGCATTCATACAAGCATCCATTCAACATGTTCATCATAATCATTAACAGAAAATATGATTGTAGAAGTAAGATAGACAAGATCACTTATATTATGATGAACTCACTCTGCAACTAGCTACGTCGGTACAAAATTCCACCCAACCATAGGCCAGCATGCTCCTTAATCTCTCAGCAATGTGGCCACCCCCAAGCTGGGCATGATTCTCCAAGGAATAAGGGAACAAGCAGGCTTACACATAGCCAAGGATACACAAAACATAGCCAAGCCAACATATTTGGGTTTATCAGGCCATCAAGGAGTTGGGAAAGGCTAAATGCTAAGCCGGTGAGCTCATTACAGAGCCAAGAACACCTACACCAAAACTAGCTTGGCTTCTAAGACACCCCCACACACCCAACACAAGGAATCAGTCCCTTGTTTGCTGCACAGTCCCTCAGGCCCTGTATTCCCTTCCAGTGCTATTCAGGGGTTGTGGAGAAGAAAGCAAGCCCTCCAGCCCTATCTATGTGGTTTCCAACTACCAGGTTTATCAACCAAACCAAGCCCCCATCCCTGCACCCAACATAGTCCGAAGACCAACCATTGCACACATGCAATCAATCAGCTGTTATAGCTTAATAGGGGAAAATGATTCCTGAGTCGTTCTTGGCCCTATTGTGGCCAAAACTACTCCCAAACGAATTAAAAAAATCCCCAAACATAACAACAGACACAGCTCACGACATGGGAAAGCAACCGTCCCAAAAGAAAAACGTATCAGCATACACTCCCAACAAACGTGGGGAAACAACAACTCATTTTACACCATCGGAGCCACTGGGGAAGGACATCCACACACCACCTGGGGAAGAAATGATAGTCTCCCATCTTGTACTCAAGAGAAACAACAATACAGGACCCACAAATCAACCCGTGAAGAAAGGATACAACCGTACCATTCGCAAATCCGTAGAGGAAAACTGCGTGGGTAAAAACCAGGGAAACTCTTGTGCGTGAGAATGGCAAGACTTTTTCTCCTACGTGAGGATGAATAGAAAAATGTGAGGCACCAACAAAAAATGGAGGTAACGCGTAGTGGAGAGAGTGCAGTCGTGAGTCTACTGGAGTGATGGCAGTGGTTTCATTTTCCATTGTGAAGTCAACCCTGGGTGGAGTGTGTGGGTGGGAAAGGACTGACAATCTAGCCACCCCCCACTCCCAAAACAATAACTGCCTCAACCACTCAGCTGAACATTTAAGGTGGTAGCTGAATAAAACAAGGAAATATGACACATGGCTTTTTACCTCATTGGCCAAGGTTTGACATTTCCCCACCCTTATCCTTGTGAAAATCATGCCCCTTCTCAATTTAGTTTCCTCGATCGTAGCTGGTCAGGTTTATTTTAATTAAATATGCATATTTACATGATGGCAAACTTAATATATTCCACATGCCCCGATATACCATTGGTGACAATTTCAAACCGAAACATAGCATAAGCAATCAATGGTGGGGCCTTAGCCTTTAGCTCTGCACAATATATACATCATATACATCATATACATCTATTACAATATATCATTACAATATATACATCATATACATCTAGTGCAACGGGGTCAAAACTGGGGTGTTACATTTGCAAAAAGGAATAACCATAATATTGAGACAGATAGATGTATTTGAAGCAGCTTGACATGCCTACACTTCAATTCGAAAAGGATTGAAACATGTTTGTTTACATTCTCAACAACTGTTTTGAAAAAGTTTTAAAGAGAAGGCATTCACATGAAAAAGGCCCTCAGTTGGTCACTTGGAAGTCATTGAGTCACAACATATCCTTACATCCTTCAGATTAGGTGAGGAAATTGGATTCTAGAAGTAAAAAAGGTGGTCTGTGGACTATATCGATGATGCTAAGGCCTATAAAATATTCATTCCTAGATGTTTTTCTTTAAGGAATGTGGTTTTACTAACCATTCTATTGTTATGCTGCAAGCTTACAACCTATAGTCACAGCTGATAGCAACAAGGATAATGTACAAAAAGGAAATTACAATATTATAAAATATAAGGATGAGGAGATAGATAATAAAATTAAATAATGTTCAATGAATGACCAAAAGGCATTGACAAATAAGTTAAAGAAGAGAAAAATACTCAATGTATAGGATTCTCATAAGTCACTATGAATGCAGAAATGATTTGCATGCAAGATATTCATTCTTCACTCTAATTCTTGAAAATTTTCATCATTAATTTTCTAACAGTAAGCAAAATTAAAATGAGCTGCTTGTTTACCCTACTGGAAAATAATAGATATCAAGCTTACCTCACCAGCAAGGCTATATTTTACAGAGTTAATAGCATGACGCAATGCTCTGCCAATACTTTCCTTTGTGCTTGACAGTGTCTCTATCATTCCTTCAAAAGTGTCCCTAGAAATTGCGGCTTCTGTATCCCCACTAAGTGTCCCTCCAACCAATTTTTGCTCTGAGCTTATTTTACCTTCTTCACTTGATTCCAGATCCATGGTATTTGACAAAACCCACTGCTACACATTAACTCTGGGCCTTCTTGATTCTGATGGGAAATGGCATCCTTTGTATCCTCAGTTACCTCACAAGTGAAGCTGGAGTGGTGAGATGTGATCTCAACTACTCCCTCGGATTGGTGAAGGACTGGAAATAAACAGACTAGAATCCTCAGTTTCTTCAATTGAATTAGAATGTGGCAGAGCTACAGAACATGCTTGTGCAGCTGCTATAAGATGGTTCATAGATGTAGATGGAGTAGCAATGTGTAACTCCATTTTAACATGGCCAACGTCTTGCCCCTGTGGAGGGTTACTATGATCAAAACTTGGTTCATTGGGGTCTGTGAAATAAATAACTGATTCATTAGAGTTTCTAATGCAAAGCTCTGATCCTTCAGGTTTTTGTAGTACGACATTGGTTCATTAGGGTTTCTATAATAAAATCATCCTCCAGCAGAGTCTGCATAGCCATTTTGATCGAAGTTGTGTTCATTTTGAACAACGTTAAATGGATTTTCATCCAAATAAAGGCTTTTCTTTTCACTTTTCTTCTTCTTCTTACTCGTAGACACTTCAAGTTCCATGGCATATTCCATTTCATTTTCTTCTTTTTCTCCTCGATAACCCTATCACAACCATTTTCCTATTTTTCTTCACCTTTGGCTTCCTCTCAGACTCCAAATCACAGTTTTCTGGTTCATTTCTTCATTTTATCGACGATTTCCAGTGGACAGCCGCCCCTTCCTCACCATGATCGGCTAAGGCTTGTAACTCTGAACTTCTCATCTTGCGGCCACCCAAATTTCCACCAACATAATTGATTTCAATGTTCGAACAAAATAATCGGCTAAAGGTCGGGTTTAAGAGGAGATGGAATGAGGGAGCTTCCGAAGCTCATTGTACAATATCCAGATAGCTCGTTATAAAATATCTAGACGGCAATTTCAGAAACAAGCGCCTGCAACGCCTACACTCTACAAATGCTATGCTTTACAACATTCTAAGCTTTGAAACCCCTGGAAAAAGCAAAGTTTGCAATAGGATTCCTTATTCTTATTCTTATAATTGTTATATTATTATTTATTGTATTAATATATTTTATTAATATATGACAGATTAAACTTATGGATCAATAATGTATATTGTATATTAGTAATGACTTTTTTAGTTGTAACAAAAATTTGAAAGGAAAATACCAATATGGAAGAGAAAGAATTATAAAAGGAATAGTTGTCTTGAAAACATCTATAAAAAAGATGGAAATGGATATAAATATTTTTAATTAGTACATTATAAGATAAATATGTGAGTTGAGTTTTTTTGTTGCATATGGAAATGTTACAGTGTTTTTGTTGCATACGGAAATGTTGAGGATTAAAGACCTCAAAAGTAAGTTTACTATAAGGACCATGCAAAGATAGGTAAATGTATACAAAAATTGAAAAAAAAAAAAGGTAATTGTTCTCAAGGAAGGGAAACTACATTGTAAAATAGTTGCAACATAGCCTTCATTTAATTTCTTATTTGTTATGTTTATGGGAAATATTTAAAACAATCAAGAACCACACAAATATTTGCAGTGTAACCAGATTACTATATATGAGAAAAAATTATGCTAAATGATATGAAGATGATCACAGTTTATGTCATTCTTTGGGGTCATATGTTTAAGCCTGTATTAAAAAAATCCATGGGTGAGGCCCGGGGGGATTTTCATACAACCTTTTGTGAGTGGAAGGAAATGTAACACTGTGAGATACACTAAAGGAAATGTAACAATTGTTGACAAGGAAAAAACTTGTGAACAAAAGTATATATAAGAATATAATAAATTAAAAACACAATTGTTAGTGAAACATGTATCACAAGTGAGTTTTTTTGGAGTATCACGTGGATAGGCTAACCAATATGAAATATTTACTTGTATGTAGTGTCCCCATATATAGTATGTGCTTCTCTTGTATTTGTTTTATGCACATAGTTGATTGGTTCATCTTTGAGGAATAGTAGTTATGAAATATGGAGTAGAATTGATGTGCATATATGGTGTTTTTGTATACCACTAAAGGGGATTGGAAACAATAAACATTTTTTTTATTTCAATTCAGTCTACCAATAGATAGGGAGAACTCCTTCCTTATATTTTGGGACTTCTACCATAGTCAAATCTCTCACACAAAAAGTGGTATGTCATTTGGCTATCCACTTCTAATGTATTCTTTGCTTTGAACAACATTAATTAATTGTTTAGGCTTGGGATAGAAAGCTAAAAAACCTATAACATAAGAGTTCAAGTATAATTTTTTTGACTTATAGTGTCGGAAAAAAGGTTCTTTAAAGTCAGTAACAATCCAAAATCAAGATATCACTACAACAATTTCCTTCCATTATGGAACTTACAAAAATGACCCAAGCTAGGCCATATGTAAATCCTGACCCTAATAAGGTGTGGCACTTTAACCAAACATCATCTTCATCATCATCATCCTCCTCGTCATCATCAACATCATTGTTGTCATCATAATTTTCATCGTATTCATCATCGTCATCATCGTAATCATCATCAATCTTGAATTAGTGAACATTGAAGGGAATTTGACACTTTCCAGAATGATAGGCAACACTTTCTAAACCTGTATAAATAGGCTACCACAATTGTATTGATAAAGGAATTTAGAGAGACCTTGTATCAAATGTATTATAATGAGACCTCGCTTTACTTATTGACTTAAGAGGGCGGGGGGTGAATCTTGAATTAGCAATCACAACTATGTTCTTCAGTACTATGAACCATATATCCCTCCCAATCCAGAGAATAATTTTCCCACTATCACAGGCCCTGCCACTTTATAAAAGCTGGTATATATTTGCTCCATAATTTGGAAAGGGCTCCTCCTTGCTTGGAGTTTACAAGGGATCAAGAGAAAATGATTCAAGGTCATCAAGTGAAACTAGCCATGATGTTTCTGGATCAACTACATCAACGAGTAAAGCCTCTTTAGTGCGCCTAATGGTTCCTACGAAGATCAGTACAGTATTAGTATGGATGGCTTTCAATGATCCAACCTTATCCTGGAATTTCTTTACTACTTCATCCTAGGATATGGAATGATTCCCTGTGACCTAATATTAGAAAGTATCGGATGGGGTCATATAGCCGATGCATAAATGATGCAAACAAAACCCCCCTCGAAGCTAGTTGTGCACTAAACAAAAATTGAATTAAGGAATTACTGTGAATCACCTAAGAGATGGTGTTGAGGCCTAGAAATCGTAGGTAACAACAGTGAGAGATTCTCCCCAATAAACATTCCCAACTAGCCCACTACTCTTTGGTATGGAGAATCTGTCCAGTTTATGGTCTGGCTACCGTAGGTCAAGTAACAAATTAAAGGTTTTACCGGTTACAGCTCGGTCCACCGTGTATATTTTTTTTGTGTTTAAGTTATGATGTGCAAGTGCCTATCTAAAATGCAGATTGATAGAGATACAGAGGAGTGCCACAACGTGATGTGCAGGTTCTTAACTCGCGTCTTAACTCTCTCGCATCTAAATCACAAACAAACAGAAAAATAACTACAACTAACCAACCTATACCCAGGGACCAAAATTAACAGTTGACAATGAGTAATGTATTTATGCACATGTATTATGAACAATTACAGATAGCTGATACTTATTTCAGAACACATGAACATTAGTACAAATATGAACAAAAAGATAGCTTATTGTTTATGATAACCTTCATTACTCACAGTGGAAATTTCATAGAATAAACTATAATACATTCATAACATAACAGTAATGCAATGAGTTAGAATGATCTCATAGTTAATGGACATACGCTGAAAATGAAATAGTTCACACTCGATTGATCCATAGAAAAGCATTTGAAACATTCCACCAAACTTTATCCAGCAGGAACTTGTAATTCTTTATTGCAAAAGGAAATAGTTCTTCTTACGATATACTCTTGAAAATTGCTTGGGAAAGCTCCCCCTTTTATATCTAAGCTCTCCTTTATTTATACAAAAAAGAAAAACCTTTGGGCTACCCCAACCTTTAAGTTCTAAATTTTTTGTCTCGTAGTGTGTGCCCGTAATTTATACAACATGTTATATTTTAAATTAAAATTTAAGAGCATTTGATGAAGAGGGACCAGGTTGGTCGCTGATGAGATTTTTCCAAGCCTGGGCCTCTGCTGCTGTCGATCTGCTCAATAATCTGTTGGTATTTTTTGAGATCCTGTTAATATTAGACTTTCACTTTCTTCTTTTCTTTTCTTTATCTTTGCTTCCTCATTTCTCTTTCTCTCCTCCTCTTCCTTCCTTGTTGCTTCCTCCGTAGCTCTCTTTCTTTCTTCTTATTCATTCTTCAGCCAACTCTCTGTCACAAACATAGCATTTTCTTAGACCATTAATATTTTACCAAAATAACAAAATTGTATCAATCTATTTACCTCCTCCATATGCATTCTGTAAAATAAACTATACACAGTATTAATGCATGAAAAGAAAGAATGACAAAGAAAAGAAATCCTGCAAGTTTGTGTCTTGAAATCCTCTAAGTCCACTGTAAAATCACAACCCCGATAGAATAGACTCTCCATATCAATCCAGGCCGCATCTGGACTAACTCGAAATCCTCTGATGAAAGCATGAACCATAACAATGTAACTACCAATCCTCAAAACACCAAACCCTAAAATGCGCTCTTCATCTCAAAAAAAACCTTGACACTGTACTGTGCTCCTCATCGTGGAAAACCCTCGGTAAAAGGTATAGGCGGGAAAAACCTTATCGGCAGGAAAAACCCTATCGATGGGCAGAAACACTAAGCATCGAGCGGATAGTTCACTCTGCAGCTACAACGGTGGGCAGCAGACAGACTACGGGTTCCGTGATAACAAAAAAATCATCGGCAATAGAAACCTCTAAGCACTATGCGTCGATGACTCAAACCTCAAGAATTCCATAGTGTCGGTGATCCTGACCACTAAACACCACCTATAGTTATGCATCGTTGACCAAAAAACTAATCACTAATACATTAGATCACATAGTCTGATCGACAGCCGCAACGGCAGATTCACAAACAACTAGGGTTCCACGTCGACGATTGGAACCACTAAGTGCTAAAGGTCATAAATTTAAAACTGAATGCCTCCGCAGTGTCGGTAATGCAGAGGACAAGCCCTTCAAAATAGGGGCGTCATAGAGGACTAAACCTTCGATCGATTGTCAAAAAACATTCTAATAGCGAAAAACCAAGTCATTTACAATCAAAGAGTTAGAAAGATAAAGGCCATGGCTTCGGCGAGAATAAGAACTATACGTAAGGACTTTCATCGTTTCCCTTCCAAAACGTTGGCAGCATAGAGAACTAGTGCCCCGACTGAAACATTAACAAACTTCCGACAGCGAAAAACCATCGAAAAATCAAAAGTTAAGTTTTCAACTAAAACAAAGACTCCACGGTTTTCGCGGTGTCGGCGAAAAATACGGTAGTATTAGATCATTCAACTTTCAAAACAACGGAAAAATAACTTACTGAGCTTCTGACGATCAATTTCTTAAGCAGAGAAAAATGGATTTCCAAGACAAATATAAAGGAATTAAACAAAATTGGGCTAGATAAAATCAAAAGGAGGGCCCAAAATTTTACAAATTTGGGAAAAAGGTTGCAACTGCAACAAATGGCTATGGTGGAACTTTTGGCTATAGACAAGGGCAAAGCAAATAGCAGTGTCCCTCAACACATTGTTCTTAATCCTTTGAAATACTAATAGTACATGAAAAATGCCCAGATATTTGCATGTATTTGGCAGAGGTGGGATTTTAAAAGAAGATGTTTTGATTTAATTGATTTTTTAAAACATGTATTAAATTTGGATTTATTAGAAAGGGAAATCAATTTTGGTAGGTTGAATATCTTCTTAACAGAAAAACATGGTTTTCTATATTCCTTCCGTTTGAATTTGGGTTGTTTATAATTCAACAATAAATAGTGGGTTTGACATTTGTATACCTCATGGAGGCATGTAATGGGTTGAGTACAATCAAGTTTGAGAAGTATGAAGAGTTGATCATTCTCTTTTCTCATTGGAAATTGTTTTCTCAATCTCTCATCCAATATCAATCACTACCCAAGTTTTACATAATGTGTTCTTTTTGTAAGGATTGATATCCAAAACCTAAAAATGACTAATCAACAATGTAAAGAGTAATTATTAAACTTATGATTGGAGATTGGATGGCTACAAATGAGGATAGAGGTTGGGTTAGTTAGGAAACCTTTCATTTCATTGTTAATTGTTGCTTAGTGAAAGTCTTAAATTCGAAGTAGTAATCTAGAATGTTATCCCTACAAGGGAATCAATAGAATGGATTATTTTTGCCTACACTAAAGACTGTTAGATGGGGAGAAGATTCACGAGGAATTGTGAATTAGGGAAATGAGAAATATTCCTTGTCTTTGTTAATATATTTGATGGGAATGTCATGTTTGAAAGATGGTTGGAAGAGTTCCCTAGAATTATCTATAGTGAGTAAATTCATTGAAATTGAAACCAAATGTATTCAGTTGAGTATTTCTGAGTTTGTAGCTTGATTCGTTCACCCTAGTGGCCTCATAACCTAGTTTGTGGGTGGCATCCTTCCAAGAAGCCTATAATCAGGTGAAAATTTTCAAATGCACAACTAGTTTCCTAAAAAAACTCTATTTAAGAAATCATTATTATGTCTCTACTTATAAATATATAATCGAGTTGGGGTTTCTAATTGGAGAGCTCATCATGGCGAGAAATTGAGGATATATGGGTGAAAATCAAATTAGGGAGATGGGTATAGTGTTGAAAGGATTTTTAGGTGTCTCCCAAGTTTTTTCTCCCTAAGCTGAAATCTCTTTTAAAGAGGGCCATGAACCTAGTAGAGTATGGGGAGGACAGTGATCCAAACCCTAACTCAATATTTTTCTTAAAGGAAGAACTCATTGATATTTTTCATAGTTCAGGATCTTTCCCAAGTAGATGTAATTGACGATTGAGACAATCATGCTACTGAGGAAGGCAATGTTCGAAATAGATGGTGTAGAGAGGACCAAAGTTCTTATCAAGGACTAATCCCCAAAAGCAATATAGAGAGTGCATTAAAAGATAATTTTTTTAATTTAGGTTCATTGGGTTTGTGAACTCTCAATTTGGATGTGAAAGATCATTTTGGAAAGATGATAAAGTAGTATGTTTTCCTATAGATATCATTCTATAGAATCAAAAATTTCTAAGGAAAACATGTTTTCTTTAATTTTGCTCGAAGTCACAAGAATTGTCCTTTTGGGGTTTAATTTAATTATCGTTGGGTTTTTGTTAGGGAGGGTCAAAATTTGTACAACCAGTTCATGGTTCATGCTTTCTTCTTTGGATCATTTACTTTCCCTTGATTGTAAATGGATAAGAAGAGCCACATTCAACTTCAAACTTGTTTAGAAGATTTTTTTCCCATGAGTAAAATTAATTGTTTCAACCAATTAGTAAGACTAAAAGAATAATAAAATGTTAAGTTTTCACATATATCAAATAATTCATTTTTTTAAATGTGAATAGATACATGTTTTTTTTTCCATGAGTACCCACCTCTCTCTTCTTCTAAAATGGTACCCACCTCTATCTTGGAGTTGCACTTTCGGACTTGAAAACTCACTTATCATATAAAGGAAGGACATAAGGAAGGAGGAAGGAACTAAAAGGAAGTGCATGACCCCATATTGGGACAACGCTAGGGTGATATAAGAAATAAAGAAAAAATGGAATGAAAGCAAAGTCATTTCCATTGAAGGAAAACTCACCCACCTACTCTTCAACCAAATGGGAAAGTTTCAATCTCCAATATTATTACATATATAATAACATGTCACCTACTCCATGCCATTTATATAGGCATACACATATCTTAACAAACCTATTAATAAAAATTAATGACAGTTTCAAAAAATAGTTAACCATCCAAAATATGTCCTAACAAATTGTTTTCCCATTCTTTAAGATGACATGTTAAAAATTTTAATAGCATTTTGATGGGTAAAATTCCTCGTTACGGGCATATCCCTGTCAAATTCCAACCGTACATGGGAGTTGATTGAGATGCTAATTAGCGTCCAAAATAGTGCCAACTTTTAACCAGGGGTGCTAATTGGGATGCTAATTGGGGTGATCATTGGGACGCTAATTGGGATGCCAATTGGGATGCTAATTAGCATCCAAAATAGCGCCAGGTTTTAAAACGGGACGCTAATTGGGATGCTAATTGGGATGCAAATTGGGACACTAATTGGGATGTGAATTGGGATGCAAATTGGGACGCTAATTGGGACGCTAATTAGGATGCTAAGTAGCATCCAAAATAGTGCCAACCTTTAAAAAGGGACACAAATAATGCCATTAAAAGTGCCATCCCATGGAAAAGCGTCCACTTTGTCCAAAAAAAGATGAAAAATACACTAAAAGTGATAGTGGACACTAAAAGGAAGCTAAAAGAGACGGTAATCACATGGTTTTGTTGTAGTGTAAACAGGTATTTGTTATACATGTCTTCCTCTAGCAAAGGGAGTTTGGAAAGGCTAGAGGAAAGTGAGACATCCAGTAGGTATACAAGGGCTAGATCAACTAGATGTCATAAGATCAGAAGAAAATTCGACAAATGCATGAATTTTTTTTCTCTAAGGAGGAGGGTCATGTTCCTATGATGATGAGAGAGTGGGACACATCGACATGCCCTTAAGGTACCAACACCTAGTGAAACAATGGATGCCTAGTGATCTTCTTCAAGTAAACACTGATTTTTGTGTGAATGAGAGGATATATAGAATTGCACCGTCGTCGTTGCATGGATTGTGGTTGTTTTGCATGGATGGCATAAAGGTTGGATATGGTAGATGTACAAAATTTATGGAGTATTTTGGACCATGTTACAACTATAGTGATTGGATGCGCCTAGTTTAATATACACGAAGTATGCGTAGATATGGGTTGTCAGTAAATTATATACAACTGAAAGACAAAGCTCAAAATAAAAGAGCAACGTTGTACATGGATGGAAGGCCAAAAACAAATGGTAATATTGTGGGGTTTATAAACAATACACAACCAGGGTCTACACTAAAGCAACCCAACTATATATTCGAGTCACATGAATGAAACTGTGTCTTTGTGTGTGGAATTAAATCAATATCTGCTGGTGAAGAATTGCTTATTGACTACAATTTGAATCGTGTAGATACAAACAATATTAGTATGGTTGTGGTACAACAAACAATTTAACCACCCTTTTATTAATTATTTTAACATCCATAGGACTTTTCGTTAGCATATAATTGAAATTTATACTTTTCATGTTTCCTTATGTAACTTTTAGTATGTTTTTTATGTAGGGTTATCTCAAGGGCACCTCAATCTCTGTAAATGTTTGTTGAACCTAGTCAAGGCAGTAGGTATACATCGATATTACCAATGTAATATTAAATTTAGGATGGACATACAGATACATTGTTATGTATTTTCATTAGTATATTAGGTTCGTTTATATAATATTATCTATTTTCCATGCAGAGTGTTGATTAGGGAAGCCAACTGACTATTGATCAGCCAACTACAGCATCAGGGCAATAGCCAAACATGAATGTAATTCTCCATTTCAAATAATTTAAAATCGTAAACATGTATATCGTGATGCATAATGTTTATTTTGTTATGTATTCTTTCGTTTTTTATGGTTGCATTCATGATGGTAATGTTGTCTACCTTTTTTGTCATGTTGTCTACCACTAATAGAAGGGCTTGAACAAAGGATTCAATTGTTGTTACAACAACGTAAACAAGTGGACATAAGTTATCGAATAAAAATGCAAATTTATTTATAAAAAAAATATAATATTTGATTTTATATGCTATTGAAATTATAATACAATGGTTTGAATTTACAATGCGCTATGGAGATTATCAGTGGTGGTTAAGGCAATGTTGGTCCTAGTGACCAAACCACTCCACGTACACCCCATATTGCTCCTATATTGTCCACTGAAGAATTGAAAAGACGCTCTGTGACACCCTTGAGGGCAGAAAATGGTGCAACTGATGTTCCTCCACCCACAACAGATGTTGCAGAAGAAGGGTTGGATGTGGGGTTAGATAGAGATGTGGAAGCATTTCCTGGATATTCTCGTGTGACTAGCACTGGTTAAATAGTGTGTACATTTTTAGTGAATGAAAAACTGGTTCCAATAAAGATAGAGAGGATTCCAGGTCATTATAGATTGTTCAATTTAGTTTTTACAATTTGTGTCTAATATACCGATAATATTTTCTAATGTTGACTAATGATGGAATTAATGTTTTGTGGGGAATGACTTATTTTATAAAAATATGAATGATTTGGCCTTGGAGATCTTTGGGCCCACCATCCACACAGTGTTGAACAAGAAGCCAAAATATTTAAATGATGATATGACTAATCGCTTGGTTAGTATGTTCGAAAAAGATACCTTTGATACATCGAAGGTCCTCCAGAAGGCTGGAAAACATCTGAAGATTGTCCAAGACCAGTATAGGGTTCACCTAGAAAAGAACCCTAGGTATCAGCACCCTCCAATGATTCCATATATGGAGTGGAAAGCCCTAGTGAAATATGGAAAATGGAAGGGCCTGAGAAAATAAAAAAAGATACCACCAGGTGGAACAGGGAGGTATGCAATACATTCCAAAATGTAGTGGTAAGCCTTGCTATTACTAGTTTTCTGTCAATTTTGGTACGTCGACTAATGTATTTAAAAACTTAATTAGGCTCTCGGACACATCTAAGGCCACAAAGGCAAGAATTAAAAAACGGCCAACACAAGATTGGGCTTGGTGGTTACTCCAACCTGGTGGCCCGATATGTAAGTATTGCAAAACCCGAATCCACATCCAAATATCATTCAAATAATATTTTTTTTTTGTTCTGACAAAAGGCTTTAAAATTTATGACATCATGGAAATATGAAGGATGACCGATTCAAAGAATTTCCCATTGCGGATTGCATGAAGCTTGGCTTCAAACAGGGATTTGATGTCATTGTTGAACACCAAAGAATCTTGTCTGGGAATACTACACGATCTTCTGCTGATCCATCTGGTGCCCAGGTTTGTGAAAAATGCATAGTTTAATGATAATTTATTAATGCTCATGCAATTTGTTCCTTATAAATAAATTAACATAAATTATTTATTCCTTTTTGTACAGGAAAGTAATGATCCCGTTCATGTCGAGGATGTAGTACATGACCAACCAAATGAAGATCATGCTTCTCATCCTGGTAATGAATTTATTAATGTGCTACTATTTTTTACATACCATTGCAGATGATGAACATTAATTCTAATTCTACACATTTCAACTGCAAAGCATGTAGATGTAGATCATAACATGGAACAAGTTGGGCTTGTACGAGATAATGTTGAACATGTTGATGTGCCGATGGCAAGTAAAAACACACATTCGTAATGTTTTTTTAAATGAATTACTCGTATTTATCAAAATATAAATATATTAATGAAATATTTTGACATTATTGTAGAAATGCATCACCCCTCACCTAAAGTTCAACCTTGTGAGCATACTAGTAGGGATACCGATGATCAAATTACCGAAGATGTGACTCTAACTAAATATTTAAAGAGAAGAAAAGTAAAAAGGAAGTGACTAAACAAATTTTGAGTAATTCTTATTTATAAAAAAAACATTTAATGGTTTTTTCCTCTGTTTCATGAATGAATTTTTGAATGAATTCTTTACTGAATGGTTCCTGATTTTTTTTTCTGCCATTGACTAAATCAATGTTTTAATGAATGAGTTAATGAATGGTTTTTTTAGTTGTTGAATGATTGAATGATTTAAAAAATGATTTAATGAAAGCATCTTTCAACTATTGAATGAAATAATTTGCAGTAGATGCATTGTTATTTGCATTGTAGATGCATTGTTATTTGGATTATGAAATAGTGAAATAAATTGTTATTTGCAAGTATATGCAATGGGTTTGGGGAGTTGAGAGTGATGTGAGGGGGGGAGGGGCCATAAGAGCTTCCACCTTCATGTAGTTGGTCCTGTTTAGTAGAGAATATTAAATTTATCTCGAAAAAGAGAGGAGCTCAATGAATGGTAAGGAAGAATACATTAAAAAACATCTATCTCTATAATTTTAGTGTATAATTTTCACTATTGCTATTTGACTCCTCCATTGGAACTTGTTATAGATAGTGTTGAGAAACATTTCCATAGTTAAGAGGAAAGAAATGGAATTTTGATTAGATCGATGGCCTTATATACATAGTATTTTTTGTTATCCATGTTTTATCACGTGATATATTCTTAACAATTAATTTACTTGAATAGTTGAATAGTATTGGAATTTACATTGTAATAGAATTGTATTTATTTAGATTGGTTTTGTTATTTTCATAAACAAACATAAATTTATTTGATGGGTCCTAACATGAAACTATTGCAACGGGACAAAAAATGAAGTATGTTGAATGATGTTTTGAAAGGTAAAGCATAAGAAGACAGTGTGAAGATCCACAAATCAAAGTATAATTATGTTTTCTTTTGTTCGATTGAGCTGTCTATTGGGTATTTATGCATGTGCACACACATACATTTAGTTGATGATGATGATTACCATGCATTGAGACAAACTTTGTTCTATCTGATCTAAACAATTACCTTAAATATTTTTATTTATCATGATAACTGGCCCCTTGGTAATACTTTACCAATTCCATATAGCTAGGACAACAAATTTAAATGTAGGAATTTCATTACAAGAAATATGATAGGAATTTGAGTTTGATAGGAATATGAAAGGTTGAAAGACAGAAAAAGATAGATAGACTTGTGAAGAAAATGGTATCTGAAGCAGTGTTTCCCTATTATTCCGCATGATTATATTGTTATCTACCCTAGTTTATCTTTCTCCAGTAGTTTTGTAATTTGTTTCATAATCTCATATCTTGTTCAACTTTCATGTTTGATTGTGAAGTGGAAAACCTATGTTTATATTTGTGTTTATCCCTATAGGTTGTGAGTTTGGCATGGTACAGATTGGTATTTTCAGTTTCCATTGTAACTTTTCAGCCCAACATCATTGTGCACTTTATTACTCATAATTGCTAATTTGTTACAAAGTCTCCTTTGTGCAAATATTTTATTAGGCATTTATATCTTTCTGTATTGCTTCCAATTTATCACTGAGTTTAAAGTGGCCACTTAGAGCAAAAATATCAACTCTGGAATACAAAAGAAGAATGATTCCATAAACAAATATGGTAACAAAGTATTGAGATATGTTTGAAAAAATAAATATTTATTTGCTACTTTATTTCTAAAGGCATTGTTTGAATGCTTAAGTTATAAAAATTGTTTATTTTTGTTGTTTTCAAGAAATCTTCCAGAGATATCCATGGCCTGAAAAAGAGTATCAATCATTTCCACTGGTTTACAATGATAGATCACTAGATTTGGTATGACATACTTTCACTAAAGGAAACATTTTCACATTTGTTGGAAACACTTTTGAGGTTCTTTCCCAAGTGTTATCTCCCAAAATAAATTTATTTTTATAGTATGAAGAATTTCACTCATGCAATGAAGGATATGAATATCACTAATAGTTTGAAAACCTATGTTTTTTTATTTGGGGGAAAATTTCACAAGTTGTAGATTTCGGTGTCTTGGGCGAGGATCAAAACATCTCATTAGCCACCGAAAGTTGGAAGATAAATAACAGGTGGAAAACCCCTTCGGTGGTTAGGTGTATTGCTAAGTTTTTTACTACCATTGGAACATTTTTAAACAGTGATTGGAGGTGTAGTCCTCTATTACACTGACATTTTGGAGTTTTAGTCTGCTACGGTGCCTCCACTGTGGAGAATCTAGTGGTTTAAAGTGCCGATGGTTAGTGGTTTGGGGTTCCGATCATCGATGCTGAGAAGATTAGTTCATTTCACCTCTGAAACAGTGGCAATGATTAGATTTAAAGTTCCGATGGTTAGTGGCTTGAGCTTCCCATTTCTGATCACGAAGCTAGTGGTTTAGAGCTCCGACATTGCGGCAGAATAGAGAACTAAAGCTCCAATTCAAACTTCTACTGACCTTCGATAGCGATAAAGAAAAATGGCTGATAGTTAAAAAATATAAAGTTTTGAAAACAAATAAAACAAAAGTGATGTCGCGCATCGGCGAATAACAAGACTGCCCATCGGCGACATAGAGGACTAATGTCCCAATTCCGTCGTCAAACGACTTTCGACAGCGATAAAATTAGTTCATTTCACCTCCGAAATAGTGGCAACATTTTGGTCTAAGGTGCTAACGGGCTAGAAGACAGAGCTTCCGATCAGTGACCACGGCAACAAGGTAGAAAACTCTAACAGATTAAACAAGAAAGGTCAATTAAGTTAACCGCCGAAACACTTGTTTTTTGGCGGCAATTTTACACTGAACCAGCAGGGGTGATTATCAACAACTACTTCCGTTATTAAAAGTTCACTCAGTGAACTAGATCTTCACAATAGATGGACAAATATTTAGCAAGGGTTTGAAGCCCTAATCCGAGAAAATTATCACTTTCAAGTATTTTTTTGTGTAAACAGGTCATATTTTCAGGATTTGTCATTTTTGTAGAAGGCTATAAAGCCCATGATTGATTTTATAATAAGGTTTCAACTTCGGGGATTTATGAGCCAATAAAGCTTTCAAGCTTCTCATTTTGCTTATTCATGATATAAGCTCTTTTGTTGTGATTTGTTCAACCATCATCTCTTTCTTTACTGTATTTATGTCTGAATGTGTATTTAGGTCATTTTCATATTGATTAAAAAGATGATAGCTATCATCCTATTGGTTTATTAATGCTATTTGATTTATAGATACCATCCTGATCAGGATTTAGCGATATATATGCATGTGTTTTCGATGTAAGTCTGCCAACCTGGTGAGTTCTCCATCCCTGCACCTTATTGTCAAACTTCTGAGCAATTGCAACTAAAATCCTTGTAAATGAGTGAGTTTTATGCATGTCTTGAGAGTATAAAGGTTATATAGGTCAACTGACTTGATCCATATCAGAAAACCCTAAAAAAAAATTAAGTTACCAGGCATCGTCAAGCTACAACCTAGAGGAGTTTCTTGGAGTGATAACACCAAGGAAAATATGTTTGTATTGAAGAAAGCCCATTTGCAGCCATCACTTTTGGTGGTGTTGATCCTAATAACTTCAAGGGTAAGCATCAATATGCTCCTGTTACTTGAAATGGTTATTGGAAGGTATGTAATAGAATCATGTTAGTTTTCCATGTTTAAGATTGACTGTATTTAAGGATAAACACATGCATACCATGTGCTTTGTATGAGTCATAGTTACTAGTAGGTATGTCATGGGATTAATATACTCTAATAAATCTATTTTTCTATTTCCTTTAGTTTGACATGGGAGACTTCCTCATTGATGATCAATCAACAGGTCAACATACAGTCCATCTTATTCAATTGGACACATGAATTCTTCTAAGGAATCTTATGAAAATATTGATGGCATTTTATGAACATTTTGTTGCAGGTTTCTGTGCTGGAGGTTGTGTTTCTATTGCAGATTCTGGAAGTTCTTTGCTAGCTGGTCCATCGGTAAAGCATGCATATCTTTGATCTTTTGTAAATTTCTTATATAAGTTAGTGGTGTTTTCTACATCTGTGCACGATATGCTATTGCACAGGGGTGTGGCACATCTGATGCTTGTATGCTATTGCACCGTGTGACAATTGTACTATTGCAATGTGTGATTTCCATGCATGATGAATATTTAAAATTATATGCATCTACCATTCTAGGTGAAAATTTTGAAGGATAAATGGAGTAATATGAAGAAGAGTAATTACTGAATCATATACATAAATGGATGAATTAATTATGTCTATCTTGTTCCCAATATTCCTCTTTGGAGGAAAACTGCTTGGAATCTCATGTGTAATCTCAACATATCCTTCTAGCATTCTATTCAATTATACTAATACTTCCTTCATAGTGTAACATTTTTCAACATTATTGGACTTTATAAACTCTAAGACTGTTATTTGCACCATTTCATAACACTCCTTGGTATCCTTTATTGCATTTATGAAGTTCCTTGTAAATAACAGAACTTCTCTCTAACCCGTATCTTTAATTGACAACTAAATTATTTTTCTATCCTTTATAATGTCCCGAGTTCTTCTCAAGTGATTTATATCTCCATTGGGCATCCACAAACTACTTATAATTTACATTTTAGTCCTTTGGTTGACTTGGACTTGAGCATGCATTTTATTTATATGTTTGACAAAATGATTCTATATCATCACTCATTTGGACATGTTGAGTAAAAATATATCATATCTAAAACACTAATTAGATTATTTTGGTGTATAAAATTCAATGATCACTAACAGAGTGTGTGCTCTAGAATGAAAAGGATATATAGAAGCATACCATACTGATATGTCATAAGAGTTGTCAGGTAAAGAGGAGTAAATGAAAATAATATAGATTATTTACATATTTATTGGAATAATCTCCACCATTATCTGTGTGAAGGATATTGATCCCCCTTACCAGATTGTTTCTCTGTAAGAGCTTTGAAATCTCGAAGAAAAGCAAACACACCAGCTTTGTGTTTTAAGAAGTAGACCCCTGTGTATATAGAGATGTAATCAGTGAAGGTTAGTACCAAGACTGGAAATTGACGGCCTGTAGAACGTTTTTTCACTTTTTAGACGTATTTGATAGCTCTTTAAAAAATTAAAACGTCATAGATGACGGGAATATAAAAATTCAAACTGTAGATTTGACGTTTACTATTTTATATCTACCGCCATAAATATTAATAATTGTTCTAGATGCAAGCTCTCAACTGTAGCCTTTACTGGTTATGCATTACATTGGAGTGACCTAATCCCATCCACTAAGATTGACGCCACATCTCCATGAACTTTATCTAGAAGGATTCAGTTATATCTACATGTTTATCGATATCAATGGGGTTTAATTTACCCCAGTGTGGTGTTCATTTAGATACAGTGGGTTTATAAAAGAAAACTTGTATATTGTGTGGTTCTCTTCATTCGAAACATAGATCTCAAGTTACAACATTATTGCTCAGGTTAGCATTTCTTTGAGTTTCTTTCTTCTTTATGTATGATGTTGTCTAAGGATGAAGGTATTTATGTATATGACCATTGTTCTTCTATTTCCATGTACAAAAATGGAACAGTATATAGGGCTGCTGAAAGTGGTCATAATAAGGGAACCCATCTAGTTGCTTCAGATTTTATGAATATATCTGATCCTTATGTGGTGGTCAGCCTGGGTAACCACCTGCGTGCCATTTCTCACTTTTTTTTTTCTTCAATTTTGAACATTTTTCTATTTTATGGTGTAAAAGCTGGGTGGGATTGGGGTTTGCAATTTTTCAATTCAATTTTGTACTTTTGTTTTATTTTTTTAATTTTACTAATCGTGGAAAGGGAAAATAATAAACACTAAGAATATGGGCTGGCTTGGGGTTTGCACTTTAAATTCAATTATACACTGATTTATTTTAAATTTATTAGCCAGGAAAAGGGGTAAAAAAACCCAGGTTGGGGTTTGCAATTTAAATTCGATTTTACAGTGATTTATTTTAAATTTATTAACTAGGGAAATGGGTAAAAACACCTAAAATGCCATTTATTTTAAGTTATAGTAGGGAAATAAGTAAAAACACCTAGAATGACTTTTTTTAATTACAGGCTACTTCTAGCATGCCATTTTTTTCTCATTGTGAGAACTACAATCCAGAGGCTTATTATTAAGGCTGTTGGTTTGATTCTTGTCGCAGGGGCTATGATTCTGCCGACGGGTTATTGGTCGAGGATATGGTTTTTTCCATGAATTTTGTTGTGGTTTCTCTCTTATAGACAATGGGTAGGCCTTTAATAACTTGTTGGATTCTTTGCTAGCTCTTTTAATAACTTGTTGGATACTGGCTAACTTCAAAATACCAATTTATAGTAGCACTTACTTCTTACCCAATTAATTTAGTTGACAGTAATGAATTTAAAGTAAACGTAATGTGGAAGGATTGAAAAATCCAAGACCGTCATTAAATTTCCATTTGATAGGCATAATAGATTTGAATTTCTAGGCCTAGTTAGTATGTATATTTATTTATTCATAGATAGGTGAGGAAAGGGACTACTAATGTCATCGGGCACAAAATCAAGAACTGATGTGGCTCTCTTAGCCTTTTCTTTCTCAAATCCCTCTTTAAGGTGCCTACCGAGATTATATATTGGACAAACTCCATCTAAGAAGGATATAGGTGGCAACCCCACTATCACGTCTTGTTTGATTAATTGATGCAATTAACGTAAGTTAATATGCCCAAGTATAACATGCCATAACTTACTAACATCATTAGAATGCATTAACGAAGCTAAAGTAGGAGTTTTAAGCAAAAACTTCGAAAAAACATACAATTTATTTTCGTGATCAACTTTTCTAAGTGAAATCTTTACAAAAAAAAAATTGAAATCTACCAACAAGTGCTTCTTTTCCGATGGTGTTTCAACACTTCTATCAAACATCTAACACATAAAGGTGATGCTCAACCGACGCTTTGTATTAACCTTCCGACGACAGTGTCATGACTCCGACACTTTAGCCCGTCGAACGACCGAATCTTCAAGTGTTAGTAGGCATTGAAAATACGACACATTTTGGATGAAAACCCCGACGCCGATTCCATGACTCCGACACTTCTACCCATTGGAATTCTGACCCTTCAAGTGTCGCTAGGTGTTGGATTTCTGACAGTTTATGCAAGTTTTAATTGACACTTTGACAGAGAAAACTGTCGAATAGGAGACACCATGGTGTGTCGGATCTTTGACCCACTTTGGTAGCATGTCAAATATCTCACGTTGTGCCACCAATGGAAAAAAAAAGTGTATGTGTCAAAGATGCGATAGAGAAGTGTCGAATTTTAGACATGTAAGGTGTCAGATTTTGGTTTGAAATTCTGTTGTGTTTTTGTAAGAGGAAGAAGGAGAACTGATCCAGACCTGATATACAAAACTAGGAAAACCTCACCTTAGGTTATCTAAGCTACTTGCATGTTGGAACCAGCAAGGGGGAATCCGGATTGAAACCAGTAATGGTTTTGGGTCATGGTTGGGTGGAAGGTGGTAGTTCCCAAGTGATTTGATTATCTAATATAGAGGTCAGATCTTCCTCTGAATTGTTAATACAGGTTATATGGGTGTGCAGGTTTTATCCATTAAAGGAACTTAAATTTACAGGTATGAGATCCTAGACTACCTAATTCATTTTCTTTAATACATGCTAGATAAATTAGGAAAATGATTACATGACAGATTCGAACCCTGTATGTTTTTTTTCTATTTTAAATATTTTAGGGTTTACATTTTAAGTTATAACCCTAGGCTGTAATTTATTTCCAATGCTAGATTTATCAAGGGCTTGTTCATCTAGTTCACTTCTTTAATTTTAATTCATGTATAAATATAGAGCCACGGTTTTTCACTTTAGTTTTACTTATGTATCATATTTTACTTTTCAAAATGTGCTTCTTACAAACTAGGTTTTATTTTAGATATTTTACATATCTTTTCTTTGGCCTACATACTCTACTAACATATTTCATTTGTCAGCACAGCCATGTTTAATTAAATACTAGTTCATATCTAAAACTTCATTTAAAACCTATATTAGCATTATCTAATTATAATAAACAATAAACTAACTAGTATACTACTGGTATATATATATATATTAACAATTATAAAATATAAATAAAAATCCAATATTCCAACACATTAATTACGACTTAATACAAATTACGAATATCCCGTACTAAATATGTGTTAAGAATCAATGAAGACCTTTCAAAGTCTATACAAATAAACCTCCTGCCATTAACCAAATAATTTCCGTTAACTAAGTATTACATTAAAACTAATTAACATACCAAGTAAATCGAAACCCTATATGGTCCATGATTTATAAATAATTATACTAGTAATAATCATAAACAGTAATACCATTGCCAATGGTATAAACCCTGGCATAAATATACACATACAAACCATCTAAAACACTATAATTATGCATAATAAGAATCACACCCATAATTTTCAAGGCCCAACATAAATTTAAAAACACATTATTATTCCATACATAGAAATAAGATAATAACCAAGCATTTGCATCAAGGTCACAGGAACGAATCCTATAGACACCCATTTCATTTTCTCATACATAAAATTTTAAACAATGCTTCACCTGAATTATGACATACTTTCCAATGGACTTGAAATTTTGTATTTATTGGACTAAAGTTGTTGGGAGCTAAGGTAGACATAAATGAATGTAAGGTTTATTAAGTTTTCCCCTAGTTACCAAACTAGCTTGAGTTTACTATGAATTGACAATTTGACTAGACTAGACCCCTAAACTTGGTCAGTTTGGTTCAGAACCAACTAGACTAGGCCAGAATCAGTAAAACTGTTCAGACTTTGGTTGATCCAATCATTTCTAGAAAATATTGGCTAGGATTGGCAGGCCAAACTATGGTTTTAACTTGTTTCATACGCCAGGTGGTACTTATCTCACAGTCATTCACATGGATGATGCTGAAACAACTTGAGTGGATTGCTGAACAAATCTAGGAGGCCTGACAGCCAGTATTTCTGGAGGATGAATTAATGTGGTTGTAGAAAACCACTAATGCAAGGAAAGGGTGAGATGGAAGGCCTCTAGCTTGCACTCATCCTAGGTTGTTATATTACTATGTTTTATCATATTTTTTCATATGATTTCAAACTTGACTATTCACATTGTATAGATTGAACATTGTAAATTTTCAAACTTGAATATTGACATTGTAATGATTAGGAAAATTTATTTAAGTTGTTTGTGAGTTTCTAAAGTTGAAATTTAATTGAAATATGCCAATAAAATTTTGTATGCCAAAACTCCCTTTGTGAGATCTGAATTTAGTATAAAATTTCAGCTAGACTATCATGGTTTCCTCCATTTATTGCATGGATATCTTATAGATGGGATAGTTTTCGACTCAAGCTTTGAGAGAGGTGATCCAATAGAATTTGAAATTGGCAGTGGTCAAGTAATCAAAGGTTATCTCTTGGGGTTTAGAGTTTATAATTTTATACTTTTAATTACTAATAACTATTGGGTTTCCATATACATCTATGCTTTTAATGATTAGGAAAAGTTCTTTGAGTTGTTTATGAGTTTTTGAAGTTGACATTTACTTGAAATATGCCAATAAAAATTTGTATGCCAAAACTCCCTTTGTGAGATCTGAATTTTGTATTTCTCAAGGGACATAAGAAGTCAAGATTGTATCACTGTTTGAAATTCATAATTGATGTCAATTTTTGATCTATTATTGCATCTTCATTTGAGATACAATCAAAACATATCTTTTCGAAACTGAAAACATGGATTTGTTTTGCACATTGCAATTACACTTGGTGGTTTGTGTCAAATTCATTGGTATGCTCATTTGACCACTATATTTGAAGATGTCTTAGTAAATGCATGCAATTATTAATTGATATTGTCTTTATGCCTTGAAGGTGAGTTGGCTTCCCATATAAAATTTACAGTCATGTTGATGACAAATTGAATCCAACCAAGGCTATTGATGATCCTCAAATAAAAGTATGGCTAGCTTTGGGCTAGACCAAGTCCAAAAAAGAATGGAGGTGGAAAAAAAGGAAGGTCATCTGATCTCTTTGTATAGTATATTTACCAATATATTTCTATAATTCATTTGTTGGTGTCTCAAGCTATCGTAGAACATAAATTATTAAATTAATTTTTGTTTGTTACATGCAAAAAATATTCTCAATACAATTCAGTAGATGACAGCCTAAATCCTGAAAGAAATACGATTCATTATAAACATAGGTAGTCTATGTAGGATGAAAGTTACGATGTGGCTGAAGCATTCAGAGTGCTTGAAGTTTCCCTTCAACAATCTGCAGCTGATCATGGTACTGGTAAATCCTACAACTTTCTTGATAAATGTGGTCAGTTTAGAGGGGATCATAAATTGGTAGCGTATGCAAGGGCATAAGAGAAGAACACACACACACACACACACACACGCACACACACACATATACACACACACACACACACAAACAAGTTCTCAATTGTACATATATTGTGTGCTCTTCATATTACATGAATAAACAATTAATTCTAGATTGGATTGTATATATTTGACAGGGCACTTCAAAATAATATTTTTTTTGTAATCAATGAGTTAAACTTCTGCATAAAGACCTAATATATATTCATAGTTGTTATGTGCTTAAATGTTGGAGAAATTTTAAGTTAATTTACAACCATGACTATATACAGGCAGCTGTTGAGGAAGGCATCGTTGTAGGTGGTAGGTGTAGTCTATTATGGCTTGCTTCAAAGGTTGATGCTATCAAAGATACACTTGAAAACAATGAGAAAAATGTGTGATATTTGTCTTTGTTCTTCAAGATCAAGTTCAATGGGGGTGGAAAATATTCCAGAGCCATGTTTTATAATCGAATGATATATTATTTGTTGAACGTATAAATATTATGTGTACACACAAAATTCCATTTTTTATTATCTTTTGCAGCCTATTATTACATGGGCTTTAAACTGTGTTGACTTTTCTGGTGCTCATAGATTGGTGCAGGCATTGTTAAATGGGCTTTAAACTGCCCATTGAAATTAATTGCAAAGAATGCTGGAGTGAATGGAAGTGTCGTGGCTGAAAAGGTCGGGACAAAACCTGCCATGAATGTCAATTACTTTTCAAGCTTATTAGAGTGATTTTCCTTTTAATGCGGACATACTTATTTATGTTGAGAGTTAGCCTAATTGCAGATGGTGTTATTTCTCTATTCGGTACGGTTTTTAATATATACTAGATTGAAATTATATTCTTCATTTTCCTTAGGTACTGAATAGTGTAGTTTTAGCCTTTCAAGTTTAATTATCAAATTCTTAAATTGAATTTGTTCGATTAGATTTTCCTATTTTGCACATGATCTTGGTTACTGTTGTTAACTGTTGAACATTATAAATAATTTTCTTCATTGTTTTTCTACTTATAAGTGAGATTTTTTTATTGTATTTTGCAAGGGTGAGCTTAACTAAGTGGTCCATTGAGTATGAAGAGCCTACTGCTGAGGATTTTCCATTGAGTATGAAGATCCTTTTCTTGAGGGTTTCAAGCTGTTAAGTATATTTTTGAAGCTACCATAGGATCTAAGTATGGCTTAGTATCCAAGTACAAGTGGGATGGTTTATCCATTGTAATATTTTGAAAAGTCATCAATGTACTAGATGATTTTCACGTAAAGTTATATGGAGATAGTTTTTGAGAAAAATCATATTTATTGTAATACTTGACATTTCATATAATATAATTTGTGCGGTTTAAAACTTATATGGTTGTACTTTATATTATTTATAAGTGTTGTAATTAACTAATTAATGTGACATTGCATAATTAACATGTGTATTAGATGATGATAAATGATGTATTATTCTTTTTTTAATTTAAACATAATATCATATTAAAAATTTATATTGATTAATAATGGACACTACTAAAACTACTAAAATATAATAACCACACATAAAACGACTAAAAATGACTAAATTAGTAACCAATAAATGAGATTAGTGACAAAAATTCGCATATCAATGACCAAAAGATAGTTTTGTGCCTATTTTACGGTCTTTTATTACGTGACCAAATTTGGTCATATTCTAGTTTGTCATGTGGTCATTAATTTGGTCATAAATGTGGTCATATATTTGGTCATCGATTCAAATATATGACCAAATTAATGACCAACTGACAAGCTATAAATGACCAAAATAAAAATGACGAATTTTGTTCGTGTAAGAAAAGACCATAAATTAGCCACGAGTGATCGCCAAACCAAAAGTGGTCATGGATATCGAGATTTTGGTCAGTTGTTTTGTCACTAGTCTCTCATTTTCCACTAGTGTGATGATGATGATCATGATGATGAAGACGACGATGATGAACATGATGATGATGAAGAAGAAGATGACGACGATGATGATTAACATGATGATGATTATTAGCATTATGACGATGATGAAGATGATGATGAACATGATGATGATGATGATGAAGATGGTGATGATGCTGATGAACATGATGATGATGATGAAGATGATGACCATGATGATGAAGACAATGATCCCGATCACGATGATGATTATTATGATGGTGATGATGGAGATGATGATGATGATGAAGATGACGATGATGATGATGATGAATATGATGATGATGTCGATGACGATGACGATGATGACCATGATGATGAAGACAATGACGACGAAGATGATGAAGACGATGATGACGAACATTATGATCATGATGAAGACAATGATAATCAACATGATGATAATGAAGAAGAAGATGATGATGATAATGATTAACATGATGATGAAGCTGATTATGATCAACATGATGATGATGATGAAGATGATGGTGATAGTGGTGATTATGGTGATGATGATGAATACGATGATGATGGTGATGATGAGGGTCATGATGATGATGATGATGGACATGATGATGATGACGACGATGATGACGATGATGATGATGGTGAAGATGATGGTGACGATGATGATGATGAAGAAGGTGATGATGAACATCATGATAATGAGGATGATGATAATGATGTTCATGATGATGAAGACGATGATGATCAACATGATGATGATGATGAATATGGTGATGAATATGATCAACATGATGAATATGATGGTGATGATGGTGATGATTATGATGATGATAATGATAATGAAGTTGATGATGATGAAGATGATCATGATGACGACGACGATGAGGGTCATGATGATGATGATGATGATGATGATGAACATCATTATGATGAAGATGATGATGATGAACATCATGAAAATGATGATGATGATGATGATGATTATGATGAGGGTCATGATGATGATGATGAATATGATGACGATGATGATGATCAACATCATGATGATGAATATGATGATGATGATGATGATGATGACAATGATGATCATGATGATGAAGACGATGATGATGAACATGATGATGATGATGATGATGAGGGTCATGATGGTGAACACGATGATGATGAAGACACGCGTTCCTTACTCATTATCCCTCTATGACTCACTCACTGGCCCTCCTTGCCTTTGTATTTCCATCTCTCACTATCTCTATGTGTATGTGTGCATTTATTTCCCCCTTCTCTCTCACAATATCCCTATATCTCTCTATCTCTATGTGTATGTGTGTCCCTCCCTCACTCCTCGTCTCTCAAAACCTCTCTCCACCTTATTTATGATGATGATGATCATGATGATGAAGATGACGATGATGAACATGATGATGATGAAGATGATGATGATGACCATGATGATGGTGATGATAATGATGATGATGATGATGATGATGAAGAATATGATGGTGATGATGATGAAGAAGATGATGATGATTATCATGATTATCATGATGATGAATACAATGACGATCAACATGATGATGATGATGAAGATGATGGTGATGATGGTGATGTTGATGATGAATACAACGATGATGATGATGATGATGATGAGGGTCATGATGAGGATGATGATTAACATGATGATGATGATGATGGTGGTGGTGGTGGTGGTGATGATGATGATGATGGTGAAGATGGTGATGATGAAAATCATGATAATGAGGAGGATGATGATGATGTTCATGATGATGATGATCATGATGATGAAGATGATGACGATCAACATGATGATGATGATGATCAATATGGTGATGAATATGATCAAAATGATGAGGATGATGATTGTGATGATGGTGACACCATCCATATTTCTCTCTCTCTCTCTCTACATGTGTGAACCTCCCCCTTTCTCTCCTTGTGTCTATTCTCTTGTCACCCATCACACACACACACCTTTTATTGCTCCCTCAATATCTCTTTCCTTCACTCTATATTTATCCCTCCCTCAACCCCACTTTCTCCCTCTCTATATTATTCTCTCTCACGCTCTCTCCACATCATTATCTCTCTCTCTCTCTCCCTTCTTATATGTTTTCAATTTATCCCTTCTCCTCAACCCCCTACCTCATTATGACCCCTATTATATGTTTTATCACATCTCATTCCCATCTCTTCAATTTCCCTCTCCTTCACCTGTCTCCTCCAATACATCCTATTCCCCCTATAATACTCCATATCCACTTTTCCATTCACCAATCCTCTCTCTCATCAAACCATCACCTTCTTCCTCCCCTCCACCTTATCCCCCTTCGTCATTGAATTCTTGTGTACTACTTCTAACCCTATACATCTTCAACACCTCTTCTCCTCCTAATAACTATCTCAATCCCCACTCCCCTTCACCCATGTAACCCATAATGTTCCCATTCCATTCATCTTTCTTTATTTGAATTTACAACATCCTCCTATGACCTTCACCATTCCCAACCCCCTCTCAACTATTAACCATCCCCACTTAAACTTCCAACATCTTCCTAGGCCCTTGACCCTTCCCCACCCCCTCTAAAATATTATCAATACATTTGATATATTACATATAGTGCTAGATTTTTAGTTCTACAACACGCGTTCACATCTTATAGTTACATAACGCGGTTTCTTTTATAGTTATATAATGCGCATGCATTTTGTAGTTATATAACACTTTCACAAGTTTGTAGTTATATAACACGCACACGTTTGTAAATTCTACAAGGAAAGAAATGTAATTTGAATTTAAACATGCCAATTCACTTGCTCGCATGTCACCAATAGTCCCATGTGTATGGTTTGGAATTTGCTTCGGTAATACCAAACCTGTGCTATGGTATATGATAAACCATTGTTAATTTGGCATTTCCCCCATTTTCTGAAGAAGTTGTTGTTTATAGACTTGTTACAGTATGCTACACACTGTCATTTTTTATGAAATCTTAAACATAAATAACATTTTTTTTGCAAATTCTAAATATGTAATTTTTATTAAAAACTATTGTATTTTCCTATGTGTTTTCAATTTCTATTGTGTCCTAGCTCTTTAACTCAAAATACATGTTGTTAGTATTTTTCCCATAACTTTTTCAATCCGTAATCGTTTAAAAAAAATTATATGGTGCACTAGAAGACACTGACCTCTATATTCTATAAAAAACCATTTCATGATTATTTCATTAAGACCTTCAAAGGCTGCACCCACAAAAGATGTACCATTTTCGAGAAATGATCACTTAGATAATTATAAAAAAAAATTAAAATTTACTAATTTTATTTTCGAAAAACAGTGTTATATGTTATCTACATGCATGCAAAGTTTTGTATCTCTAAAGCATCATTTAGGACATCAAAGGTTGCACCCACAAAAACATATACCTTATCATTTGCCTAAAATAAACCGTGACTATTAGAAAAAATGAAATTTGACATAGTTATAAAAAATTTCAATACATAAACCTTATATATTTGGAAACATGATTCACTTTACTACATTTAATCTTCTTTACTCAAAGCAAGATATTTTGTGTAAGTATCTCAAAAAAACAATTAAGTTGAGGGATTCCTGATTTTTCAGTTTTCTATTCCATCTAACATGCCAAAAGTGATCCTCATTAGCTTGCACTGACCATTAAGTCATTTCTTTCTTTCATAGATTTCATATGTGATGTCATTAACTTATAGGTGTCTCAATATAGATTCAAAGTTGATGAATACCCGTATTCATGTTTAATGCATGCCATCTCATCATCAATTTTGTTGTTGTTTGTGGCTCCCCTACTTTCTCTGTTTTTCCCTTCTACTTTGTGTAGTATTTAAACAACCACAACCTTATCCCTACCCTCAACACCTATTATAATCCATTGATAATCAATCTATTTCTTCTTAGACCTAGTTTTTCAACCTCTTAGCTCATGTTGCATCTTCTAAATTGGGGAACAACCTTTGCAAATTAGAGGTGACTCCTCTCGGTCAAATTTGGATTTTCTCGCTTTAGTGTAGTGATAATCCCTCCCAAGTTGAAACTCTCACTATTCCTCCTTGAAATGATTACTTTCACATACCAATATAGGAACCTTATGCTCCATATTTTCCTAGTTTCCCTCTAATTCTCTTCCATTGACTTTCCTTGGTTGCTACATCATCTTAAGGCTATGGGGAATCCATTATATGGATAAGGTGACCGATCATGAAAAAAATAGAGCTGAAATGAACTTTATAGTTATCATTTTGTTGGTAGATATCTAATTCTTAATGCTTATGATAAGCATCATCGTTGAGTGTGGGTCACTCTTCTCTCAAATAAGCTTTATGCCAATCATTATATAATCATCATGATTCAATTTCCCTACAAGTATTTTGAATTTTATTTTTATTTTTTAAATTTTATTTCTCATTAAGAATATATCTAAATACATAATTTAATTTTTTGTTTTTATTTTATGCATTCAATCCATTGCAACCCAAATTGAGGTAACGATATAACCTTACAAGCTTACTAGTGTTTCCTCTAGTAGGACTGAGTCATGGCTCTTTTGTCTTTCACGCAAAGTTGGTAAAATGAGCATTTGTTGTAGTAGGACTGAGTCATGGCTCTTTTGTCTTTTAGGTGAAGTTGGTAAAATGAGAATTGGTTGTATTGCGCTTTTGAACACAAAAAATATTTGAAGAGAGCTCAACATGGTCTCTTTTCTCACTTTTCCACTTGAAGCCGCTCAGCAAATGAAGAGAGCTCAACATCGACTCCTTTTTCACTTTTTCGACTTGAAGCCACTCAGCAGATGACTTGTGGAAGATTGGAAATCATAAGATTTAAATAGCTCATAGCAGAATGCCTTTCTTCATAAGGTACATAGAAGTATGGATTCCTTTTTCTCATTTATTATCGACAATAACACCATCTCCATCATTGAAAATGTCATTATTGAAAGGAATTATTGTTGACAATGGTGTTACTTTCGATGTATCTCGTTCAACAACATATTCAAAGAAAATCAACCAGTTGCACATTATAAATACACTCTAGTCACATTTTTCAAGGAAATATTTGTTATTCTTAAATTTAGATCGTAGAAATCGCCATTGGAAAGAAAACTGATATAATTATCGTTCCATGCTTGGCAGGGAATTATTGATTTGCTTTGAATGACAAGCAATCTGGAATATCAAATTGCTTTGAATGATAAGTGATTTTGTGAAGCTCTTCGTCAACGTTGAAGAGTTTTACTTAAAAAATCCCTCGTCGTTCAAGGCATCTCAAAACTGTGAATTGCTTCAAACCCAATGTTCAAATCAAACGAGTGCTCGAAGGATATATTGTCTCTTTTATACTTTCTTTCTGCAAAAAAAAATATTAAATATGATATTGTAGTGATCGTTGTATTTTATACTGCAACCATCCACCACCATCCGTACGCTTTGCATATTTACTTATCCCTCCTGCGTGAATTCAGTGGTTTTGAATGTGTAAGTGACCACTAGAGAGGATATAATTTCTTTTGTGATCTTTGAATGCTCACTTTAGGGTAAAGTTGAGCATTTCGAACTCTTCTCGGACTTTTTTTTAAAATTATTTTAAATAGTAAAAGAAGTTGGTTGAAACTTTGAGTTGTACTGACTGTGGAGTTTACGATTTCTCTATATTTGACGAATAAACTCGAGGTTTCTCTATATTGGACAAATTCGTCCAATAATTATCCACAGTCTTTCGAATTCCCATATAACATGTAAAACGAAGAAAAAGTGTTGCCGATACAGAATCTAGATTCTGGTTTGCAGTATACATGCTTTTGCTCCATGTTGTCGTACCAAACCCAAACAAATTCAACTTAAGTTTGGCTAATTCTGGGCACTTTTGCCGAAATTGTGTACTTGAAACCATGTTGTGCAAAGTTTATGATGTTTTTCCACTGTACTTATTTCTTTTACATTTTGTTGATTCTTCTCCCACTCATTGAGTTCGTATTCAGTAATGTTCCTGAGGTTGAAAAACACTTGTCATAAGTTTATAGTAATTTTCAGAGGTTAGTATCAAAATCTAGTTTTGATCTTTAAAGAATCATGTACATAACAACTAGAATCTTAAATAAATTTTACCTATTAGAAGTGGGCATATGCCTATGGGGATGATAATTTTATAGAGGAAGACGGGGTAAAATCAAGAGTGAAAATGTAGCGTATCAGTTAGTCATTTTCTCCTTCTTGCTTCCCTTATGCTCCTATACCTGTCTTATGATTTGGTTGTTCTTTCCAACCATGAGTACTTTAAGAAAGTGTATAGAAAGGCCAAGGCCGATCTCTAGAACTGCTAGGTGGAAAGACCGTTGTTCGTGACACCTACCCACCATAGCTAGGGTAATTTCCTCAAGAAGTGGGATGGTAATCATAACAAAAGGCAGGTGTTGGTAGAAATAAATTAAATGAGAAGCCTAAAGAATTAAGCTAAAAAAAAATCATAGAAAAACTTTGCATAATCACAGTAAGGTTATGACATCGGGATATTGGATTCTACAATGACATGCCTTCCTTGCAACATGATAATATTTTCATATTTATTCATGCACAAAAATGCATCCCATTAATGAAATAAATTAATGGCTATCATGGTAAATGAGTGCAACAAAGTCATTGCTCAATTCACACATGCCAACACGCCACCACTAAAACCCGACTATAAAGACTTAACGATTGGAGTTTGGATGAACAGTGGATTTGTTTTTATTTTTATTGAAATTGAGTGGTTATTTTAGGACATGAAATTGTCAAAAGGATATATACAATTGTCATGGCTCCTAGGAATATGCTCTACAGAATCTTGATGCAATCTGTGAGTGAAACCTGTAAAGGTTGAGTTTGGTAACAGGTTGAGCTTGGTAACCTTAATTGTTATCAGTGAGAGTGTGTGATCTAAACTATGGTTGATATATTTACTTTTTTGAAATTGGAAACCTAGAATATTAATTGTCATGAGTGCCTCGTGCTATTGAATCATGAATGATAGATTTATGATAAAGAAGGTATTGTTTACAAGGAGCCAAAAGCAGAAAAGGTTAGGGATATTTATACAATTGCTAATATGGGGTCTTGGGTATGTAAACCCACAACAAAGTCATCTCCCTACACCAATAGTAATCTAAAAAAATAGACAATAAATAGTAATAATAATAATTAAGTGTTTGAAATATTACCAAACCTTAGTCTAAATTACATTACATTTAATAAAAACTATTACAAACTTTAGAAGGTTGAATTTTTTTGTCCATATTTAAATGAATTAATACTCATGACCTATTCATATATATCATCTTCTCTCACATAATTATTATATCATGGATTGCTTTGATTTTAAACATTTAAAAAATAATAATGATAATGTTTTAGTTCATTTAATATTTTTATAAAATATTGCCATTCTTTCAAATAAAGCTTAGAGCACCATTATTTTCATCATAGAGATTTTTAAAATATTAGTTGAGTTATTAATTTTTTTGGACGAAATATTGAGATTCATTAAAATAAGTCTTTTGTTTTATTTGAATTGAGTTACTTTTATTTCAAAATGCTTTAATTATAAGGTTACCAACGTAGATCCAAATCCTAGGCTCTATCAAATGCCTAGAGGGATCAAATCTCTTTTTAGGTATCCATTTATTTGATTCAAACCAAAAGACACATCTTATTATTTAAGGTCCACATATAATATTTTTATTATTAATATTTAATATTATTTATGTCCTACATATAATATATATTTATTTTCTATTTTATTAGGAACAAACATTACAACATTTCCCCATACATGTTTTAAAACCATATGCAAGGCTCTTCTACAACCATGGGTTATTTAGGAGGCCTTGCACATGGTCTTAAAACCATTTGTAAGGCCCTCCTAAACCATGTACAATAAAACCATGGGTAGTTTAGGAGGCATTGCACATGGTTTTAAAACCATGTGCACCCTCATAAACCATGTACAATAAAACCATAGGTTGTATAGAAGGTCTTGCACATGGTAAAACCATGTGGAAGGCCAACATCTTTTTAGGATAATTCAAATTTTTATTTTTATTATTTTGTTAGGTAGGAACATTAAAACATCTTCCCCATATTGTGTTTTTTAGTGACCCACATTTTTTTTTACCGATAATTAAATTTTTACTTTTTTATTGTTTTGTTAGATAAGAAGATTACAACATCTCACCCATGTTAGGTTGTTTTTTTTGCCGACATTTATTTTGGCTTATAATTAAAAAAAATAATTATTAATAAAAATAACTTTAGGTCGCCTAGAGGGCCTCTAGGCGCAATAATCATATTTTAACATTAATAAGTGTATGAGACAAATGTATTGTCTTTTGTATGAGACAAATGTATTGTCTTTTGTATTATCTTGATTTTATGACATTGATTCTAAATTCGAAATAAACAATTATAAAACAAAAATAAATGTTGAAAATAATTAATAGCTATTAAAAATACATAAATACATGTAATTATTTATGAAAAAAAAATATAACTATATACATATAATACTTATGTTCAAAACCACAAATTATATAACTATAATAATTATTATTATAAACCACATACATAAATACATAGGTTCAAAACCACAAATTAAATAACTATGAGAATTATTATTATAATAATAATCCTTAAAGAATCTATATTTGTTAACCTAATTTACCTTTCCCAATTAAATTAGATCCTTCTGTAATGCGCTACGAACTCTGGTAGGTACTAAGAAATTATTTAGCATTTTCTGATCAGTCAAAAAGGTCACACTAACCTTCCAACATTTAGTTGGAAGGAGCTATAATTAGAATGTACCTTTGATGGGTTACTCTAAAATCTTATCAATAAATCAAAACTTACAACTTGATGACATTGACTCTTCGATGACATTGGAAAATTGGAATAAACCTTTGGTGGGTCACTCTACAGCCTTTTCAATAAACCAAAACTTACAGCTTGAGTACATTGACTCTATTTTCAATAAACCAAAACTTACAGCTTGATGAAATTGACTCTTAGATATCTTTACAATCAATCAACCGATGACGAATAACAAGTTGAATTTGAAGGCCGTACCCTAATGGTGCGTACAAAGCTCGGTTATCGTAGAAGCTTATATCAATTCAAGCAATGAACAACACATTATGCTTTGTTTTTCAATCACAAATAAGTTTTTGTAATTTTGCGTTGCCCCTGGTTATTTCTGGGTTAATCTGTTGTAGGAGGTGCATGATTCGCAGCTCAAATCCATAGCAGTAAATTCTGATAGTTGATTGAGGGAAGAGAAACGAATAAAGACCAGCACTATTGATATGGATATCAGCTTCAATCAAAAGGGAAAACATGCTTTGCATGCGGTCATTGTACCAGCTCCTGGACAGGGTCATGTTAATGCGCTCATGAATTTGGCGCAGCTGCTGGCTATAAGAGATGTTTTTGTTACTTTCGTCAATACTGACTGGATACACAAACGCATGGTAGAAGCTTCAAAAGACGCTAAATCCCGTTTTTCCCCAGACGATACCAAGTTGGAGCAACCAGGCCGGAGAATTCGATTTCTGTCTATTCCGGATGGTTTACCACGCGACCATGGTCGCACCTCCAACCTGGCCGAGTCAATTGTTGCCTGGCAAACGTTAGCCCCTGCGTTGGAGAACCTCCTTCGGACCGCCGATGAGAAATCACTATCGTTCCCACCCATCACGTTCATCGTCTCAGACAGCGGGATGTCTTGCACAGAGCAAGTTGCAAGAAATATGGAAGTACCGAGGGTTATCTTCTGGCCTCTATGTGCTGCTGCCTCCATTTCTCAACGTTACGCCAACTTCCTTCTTGCTCAGGGACATATTCCAGTAAATGGTATGTCTCTCCAATTCCTATCTATATCGAAGGATTTTTCTAATGCTACACGAAATTCCTTTTGACTGAGGGACATAAAATATATATTAATGAATCTTTGATATTCTTTGCGGGAGGATTTAGATTTTGTATCATTTATTGAATAAATCCTTCCTTCTATATAGGCATCAATTAATTATCTTGTGTTTGCAACTTCTTCAGTAAGCGAAGCAAAAAATCCAGAAAAACTCATCACTTGTCTTCCCGGCAATATCCCACCGTTGAAGCCAACTGACCTGATGTCTTTTTATCGCGCTCAGGATCCATCCGACACTTTTTTTCAAAGCGCTTCTCTATGAATCACAGTGTTGAATAATCCTTCGGGATTACTTGTAAATAATATTTTAGTTATTAGTTAGTAAAATCTAGTTAATAATCTCGTTATCTAACTGTAGATAACGGTTTTGATCTCCTTTATATGTAACACTCATTCACATAATAAATTATTGATTTGCTGAGGTTCTTCACGGCCTGTGTCAGAAGCAAAGCAAAGGGGACTACGTACTAGTCAACACGTTTGAGGAGCTCGAAGGGAGGGACGCAGTAACAGCGCTCTCCTTGAATGGCTGTCCTGCTCTGGCCGTAGGACCTCTTTTCCTTCCCAATTTCTTAGATGGAAGGGCTTCGGGCTACAGTTTGTGGGAGGAGGAGGAGGACAGCTGCCTGAAATGGTTGGATATGCAACAACCTTCATCAGTTATATATGTTTCATTTGGTAGCATTGCTGTGAAATCTGAGCAACAGCTGGAACAGCTAGCACTAGGGCTAGAGGGCACCGGACAACCATTCTTGTGGGTTCTCCGGTTGGATATCGCAGAAGGACGGGCTGCGGTTTTACCTGACGGCTTTGAAGCCCGCACAAAGGATAGGGCATTGTTTGTGAAGTGGGCGCCACAGTCGAAAGTTCTTGCCCATCCTTCAGTGGGATTGTTCCTCACACATGGCGGATGGAACTCTACCTTGGAGACCATGAGCATGGGAGTTCCTGTAGTGGGATTTCCATATTTTGCTGATCAGTTTCTCAACTGTAGATTCGCCAAGGAGGTATGGAAGATCGGCTTGGATTTTGAAGATGTGGATATGGATGACCAGAAGGTTGTCATGAAAGGAGAGGTTGAAGATGTTGTGAGGAGAATGATGAGAACACCGGAAGGAAAGAAGATGAGAGAGAACGTTCTGAGACTGAAGGAGTCCGCAACGAACGCAGTCCTTCCCGGAGGTTCTTCTTTTCTGAATTTAAACACTTTCGTTAAAGACATGACGCTGAAAAGGAAAGGACTCCACTCCAAAAATTAAAGTAAGTGACTCCGATTTCAAAAAATGCCATGAAAAAACTCGGAGGTTTCAGAATAAGCTTCCTAAATCGTTATCCTTCCTAAATGGTGACTCGGATCACTATCTAAATTATTCGTAAATCGATTCGAGGAACTGGCCCTTTTTAAGCATGTTTGGGAAGGGCTTCCAAACAATTCAGGTTAGTAGGTTTGCTATGTGAAAACCGTATTACTATTATTTTTGTTAAATTTCTTAAATGCTAAATATATTAGTTATCATCATCCTCAGTGTTTTTTTATGGCTTAAATGATTTCATCAAACTCAGAATTTATACATGCGATGGCAGGATCTTGAATGATCTCTTGTGTTTGGTTCCTTTTTCATATTTTTTAATGCTTTTTATTTTCTTCATTTTTTCACTTTTATATTTAATGTAAATATATATATATATAACTTCCAGCCTTCGCACGGAATAATAAGAATTCCAAGATGAATGTCACTGATTTTGACAACATCAAAATGTTTCGCACGGAATAATAAGTATTCCAAGATAAATGCTTGATTTTGACTACAACAAAATGTTTTGAATTTAAACAAGATGTTTTTAATTTAAAAAATTATTGATTTTTTAATGTTTTGAAATTTGAAAATTATTGATTTTAATTTTTTGGTATTAAATTATCAAGCATTAAGTTATCCCACCGCCATATCTTTTAAAACTATTTGTAAAAGATTTGCCTTTTAGGTTAAAATTATTTGTTTTGAGTATTAAAATATCAATAATTAAGTTATCCCACAAACATTTCTAAGAAACTACTTGGAAAAGCTTTGCATTTCCGGTTCCATGAAAGGTTTGTGGGGTATCCCTTCGTAAATCAGGCTGCAAAGCATTCAATGTCCTCAAAAGCTTATTTTTCCCTTTCATAAAAGGTCTTAACAATGTTTTCTATGTAAAAAATTATAATTTTGTTATGGCGCCTTAATGATAAAACAAACCATTATTTAGAAACTTTGCAATTGAAGGGTTGCTCAAATCTATACTTGCCACATTTTTAGATGGTTGAGAATGGACAATTTGGAAGCAACTAAGCCAAAAGATCAATTCAATTTTCTAGACATTCTATCAACATTATTTTAACATCCCCTAATTTTGTAAAATAAAAAAAAATTGTTTACTCTATGTAATATTTCGTATTACTAAACAATGGAGATGTTATTACTCATACTTTTTCCGTCATGCATTACTGTCGTCATGTAATTAAGCTATTATTAGCTTGCTTAAAATGTACTCCACTGACATGACACCATCTTGTGACATAAGAAAATTGTCTATGGTTAACCTATTGTCATAATTGTCCTTGTCGTTTGTTGGTTTCTAACTTGAGCTGTACAAGGAAAGACTCATGGTCTTACTTACTCATTTTCAATAAAGCATGGATCCTTCGATTTACTAAGTGCAGGATGTAAGGCATGTCAACATACAGTCAAAGGACAACTCCAAGTGAAGACACCGTAAGGAGCAAAGACAAGGTAAAACTAAGGTTTGATCTTAAACCATTTCTCAAAGTTCAAAACTATATTATAAGTAAGTAAAATATTACAATGGTCCCAACCTCGTTATGCACCAAAGCTAAACTTTAACAATGCGGGTTGTAACGTATCACAAACATTTATATATGTTATAAACCTTGAGGGGTGGAAATATGTGAAAGAGTTTAGCCTTATGATGGCAGCCAAGCAATATGTTTTGTACAACTTTGGGAAGTGGACTCTGCCACGTACTTAATTTTTAACGATGGATGTGAGGGTTGACCTCAGAGACTTTATGGTGATTGGGATTGATCAAGGACACTCTATTAATTTGTCTACCTTTGGACCATGTGAAGGTCGTGAGGTATCCAGCTAGTGGCACTTTTCAATAATGAAAAACCCTAACTGTTTAATGCATACTGATAAGAAATTTTATCATTTTGATGAGGTTTTGGAAGGAGGTGGAGGTTATTTTGCAAACGTTTTCATCCTTTGGTTGTTTGGTCTAAACTTTCCTCTGGTTGTGATACGAGACAGAACAATACTAAACCTTAGAGCTCGTTATACTTTGAGTCTATTTGAACCAGATTGACTGCTGAAGGAGTTTACCATCTTTATTTTAAATGATGACTATGTGCTTCAGAAAACCATGAAGGTAAGCCATTCTTCTGTAAATCATTATATCCCTTTAGTTTTTTTTTTCTTTTTTAACTAAAATACTGGGTCTAAGGTAACCTCTTGTATGCAAGACCAACTATGCAATAGGTTTTGTGGATGGTTTCATGGATGCGAAGCCCCTTCTTACCGGTAAGACCATGTATCTACCTTGCGTAGCTCTTTGAGGAAAACTAGTTCTTTTGGTATGTTTTATTTTAGTATAATGGGGTTCTAAATCCACTCTATGCTCTGTTGCAAAAACGGTAGTTATATACATGCTTTGCTATTTTATGTAGTTGAATAAGTGAAGGTGTTCTTCACCTCTTGTGGAGTCGTAGGTGACCGTGCCACTTTCTTTTTAAGATATGCTATTAGAATAACACTTTCTTTTATAAATCTGAGACTTGTATTTTTGTATATTACAGACCTCCATGTGGTCTGACCTCGTGATGGTTTTGAAGTTTACTTTCAGATATTTCAATAGTTAAGTTCGTGAGCCTCTTAATCTGTGAAAAAGTTTGGGCTTCGAAATCCCTTCTAAACATAGTTTTTTTTATGTAAAATCTTTGATGAATTCGTCGGTATTATATACGACAGTGGAACCAAACGCTTAACTTTTTGTTTTTCCTACATCATTTTTAGATTATTTGTAACTCGAAGAGACTGTGTAGTCTTAGGGTTGATTTTATTTTGGTCTAAGAAGCCACTGCTGTTAGATGTATAAGATAAGGGATAAATCCCGAGAGGGTTTCTCTGTTTACAACCCTTAAAATAAAAACCGCACTCTAACTTATACTACAGTTTGTTTTTCGAGTCCTCCACTTGTTTATAAGTTGTAATGTTTTTATGGATAAATGTGGGATAAACAACCATGAAGTAATGTAAAATATTTACTCTTGGATAACCTAGATATACTTAAAGGATACAGCCACCGCTGGTGATGTCTATCACTTCTTGAATCAAAATAAAGGGTTTTATTATATTTTCTTTATTTATGTTTGAAAGTCCCATGAGGGCTTAAAATACCGTAGCTTTGTTCTTTGTCTATTAAAAGAATATTCTATAGTTACTTGCTTGTTTTTAAAGTTCCATACTTTTTTTTGTAGATATCATATGGTAAAAGTCGTAAGATAGATTTACAAAGAACATTAATATTCACCATAATCTAGCATGATTAATAAATTATATTATACACTAGGGTTTATATTCTAAAATCCTTCTGTATTTTTATTCTATAGTTGTGTTACTATTTCTTCGTTTATATTCATACTTTTAAAAGGGTCATGGGGCCATCTGTCAATTACCTATGTATTTTAATTCAGTTTACTTACTTTTAATAAGTCATGCAACTCTATTTAACTTCTGTAAAAGTTGGAGGAAATTTATAAGCTGTTAGTCACCCATACAGTTTGGAAATAAAAAATCCCTAAGGATGAAATTTATTTCTGCAAGAGAAACACT
Source organism: Pseudotsuga menziesii (assembly GCA_001517045.1). Taxonomy (NCBI): domain Eukaryota; kingdom Viridiplantae; phylum Streptophyta; class Pinopsida; order Pinales; family Pinaceae; genus Pseudotsuga; species Pseudotsuga menziesii. The sequence goes on from LPNX010742526.1 coordinate 56,356, forward strand.
ACAAAGACATCACTGGTTTAATCGGAAGCTTGAAATTAGTGCTAAGATTTGTCTATGATCTCGACTTGATGATAATTAATAATTTAGTTTTTAAGAATATAGGCTTAATATACTCTTAAGTAATATAGTTTAGTATTTATTATGGTTCATTGAGAACTCTAGTTATTCTAGCTAAATATTGGAATTTGATTAAGGATGTAATGATTTGATCCTAGAGAGATTAATGTGAGTAGAGTATTAAGGATACACTTTGATTCGTAAATTTATGGTTTTAATAGTTGGAAACTAAAATATTTTTGAAATGCAAAACCCTAATATACAAAAGTAGGGACTATGTATTTCCATTCCTGACCTTGTACTATAATTGTAAATTTTAGTTTTACTATATGTAAATAATTATCCATTGAATTAAGAGGTACAACGTGAATAAAACTAATTATCAGGTCTTCTAACTAGTAATAGATTGTAAACATAATGTATTTATATATATCATTTCTATGCTCTGTAATAATGAACATTCATATTTATTCAATCATTCTGATACTATTATTCAACATAATTTCATATCTTCTTGTACTAGAGTACATCACTTCTATGGGAGGGAAAATAGAGGGGATAATTTGAAATTCATTTCCTTATTAATAAATTTATATGCTAATACTTCATCAAATAATCATTGAATAGATATCATCTAACCGTAACCACAATTGAGAATAATAGTGCTTTCAGAAAGTGAATGCTAGTGCTTCCACTTGTCAACATGTATTCTGCAACTGCTCCTTCCTCCTAGTGGGCATTGAACACTCATTTAACAGTATCCCCTGAATAGGTGTCTCCTTTTATTAATTATTAAAGTAAATAATTCTTCAATTACAGCCATCCTTGACCCACTTGGTCACAAACTTTACAATAAAAATTAACATAATGTTTTTGCTGAAATAAATAATAAATATTTATTTTTTTAGTTTTGGGTACGTTACAAACACCCACCTTTAAGCTCAACAACGTCCTCGATGTTGCTTAAGTTATTCTAAGTCTTCTTGAAATAGAGTTGGATATGCCACCCACATATCTCTCTCCGTTTCCCAGGTCGCTTCATATGGACTGAGGTGTTTCCACTGCACCTTTACATGTCCAATGGTGGAATTCCAGAGAAAAATTTCCCTCGCATCCAGAATACAATCTAGTTCCACTAGAAAATATCCTTTTGGTTCTACCCAAATCACATTCTAGTCAATCACATGAGTAGCATCACGTATATACTTTTTCAAAATAGAAATGTGAAAAAGATTGTGTATCTTAGGATTAGGTGGCAAAGCTAGTTGATAAGCCACTGGACCCACTCTTTCCAATATCTTGAAGGGTCAACAATACTTGGGTGCTAATTTAGCATAGGTGCCTAGTTTAAAGGAGCTCTTCCTTGGTTTCACCTTAACAAACACGTGCTCACCTACTTGGAATTCCTTTGGAGTTATTTTAACATCAGTGTTATAGCTGATTTTACCCCACATGGTGAATCACATTTTTATGGCCTTCCCTATTCCTTTGCATACTCCTTAGACCCCATGTACCATTTTTGTTCCTTTGATGTTTCCAAGATCATCCCTAAAAACATGCAAAATTTGCTATACGTGACTTTTAAACCCTTTTCTCGCATATATACATGGGTTTGACCCCTAAAACTGTGTACATTCGGATGTGTGTAAAAGGCCAAATTCTTTTGGAGTTTTCCTTGATGTGGATCTGACTCACTTGTCTCCTGCCCTTCCCTATGCCTTGAGCTTGCTCAGATTTGACCTTTTATTATCCCATTGAAGAGCTATATAAGGAACCCTTTGGATACATTGAAGGCATGAGGAATTGAGAGCAAGAGAACTATAGTTCATTACTGCCAAAACTTGTGCTTGAGTCTGCATCCCTTTGTCCAATGGAGCACTTTTGTGTTCTTCCCAAGCCTTCCCTTTTCTTGTGAGCTTGCTATCGAGAGATGGAGGATTAAAGTGGTGGAGGCCCAAGTGGGGGAATCAGTTTCTCTGATTCGCAGACGTGCCGATAGAGGTTGTATTCATTGTAATCTCTGATTTTTATATTAATAGAAATATCTTTTCCTGTCCAATAATGTCTATTTGAATGAATATTTGATCCATGGATGATTTCAAATGATTATATGTTATTGATTATATATGCTAGACTAGATCTAACATGATTATATTGCATACTTGTCTTGTTTATTGAATGTTGAGGAAGTAATTTATCAATTCAAGCTGGAGTTGGAAAGCTCAATGGGGATCTACATCAACCGTCTGGAATAAGGTACGAATCGAGATCCTTTAGTGTTAGATATTTGGTTTCTCTTGCATATAGGAAAGGATTGATTTATGGAGTCAAGCTGTCTATTGTGGTACCCCAGGCCATAGGAATTTCTCTCCGTAATAGAATTGGTGAATCTACTGGGGATGTTCCTTTGTTTTCTTTGGGGTTTGCGGGCACAATGTGCTTGATACTATTTACTTGCTCTTTGTTTCTCCTTGTTTTCATGTTGCATTTTATAGTATGTTCATCCATTGACACTCACCTTTATTGGTTTGACCCTTGGCCTGCTTTTTACCACTTTCTTCTTTGTATACGCAGGTTTTTAGCCAAAAGTCACTTACATACACAGATTTTTGGCCAAAAGTCGCGTATACACGTAGGTTTTTGGCCAAAATCCACATATACATGCAGCGTTTTGGCCAAAAGTCGTGTATATACATAGTTGTTCTTTAAACAGTCATGTACATCCTCCCTTTTGGTGAGTTTGATGTTGTGGGAAGTTCTTTGGTGGGTTGTGAGTGTGGTTGGGTCTTCCTTGGGTCTCATGTTGTCTGTTGGATGCTTTTTTTGTGACCAAAGACCGCATTTTCATTTATTTTTCTTTGAAAGTAGTTTTAGTCATTTATCCTTTTTGTTTTGCCATTAGTGCATTACTCTTTTTTGTCTCGATGTCTTGCTGGGCTTGTGTTTTATACTTGCTGTAGAGACTGAGAGTTTTAGATGAATTTTATTGCATTTTTCATTCTATTATATTGAAACATACAAGGTAGTTTCATTTTTTGCAAATGGATTTGAGGAGATACTTGTATTGGATTGCTTGGATGAGATTTTTATTTAGGCTTTCATATAGGAAGGATTGCAATGGCATTCGGAAAGGAATATATATTTATCCATCTCATGTAGTGGCATACCCTGTTTTTCATTCTACAAGATTGCACTTGGCGTTGCTTGTTAGGTGTGCACTTTTATTTCGCTGTTGAGTCTTCATATCATTAGTTGCATGACCATTTCCTTTTGAGTAATTATAGCCAATTAAAATCAATGCTTAATTAAAATGGATTACACTATTTTCTTTGATAGGATACACCAACAAGATTAGGATTTAGAGTCTTGGAATAGTTCATTGTGAGTCAATTCTCCAAGAATACTAAACACAAACAAGTAGGTGTTTATCCAGGTGAGATAGTGAAATCCTTGGTATAATTAGTGTTTCTCAGGATGTTCCTCTTACAAGGGAGTTAAGCACGAGTTAGTGTGAGCGGTTATTGATGGGGATGACCGCTAGTCATAACTGAGTAGCACTGGAAATATTTCAAGGATTGTATTCATATCTCAGGGCTCTTTTGAGAATTTTGGGCTTTGCTACCCTGCCCATACGGTCGATACCGCCTGCGACTGTCCGTTTGAGAATTGGTTATATTGGGGTGACCTTAGTTGCCTTACCTAGGTTGTCACAGGGGGTACTTGCAAAGGTTATTCTTCATGTGTCCCGACCAAGTAGAGGTCGAATAGCATAGTTGCTTTATGCGTTGAATCTAAGGGCCGCTATAATTGGTTACATACCTCCACTTGTAGTGTATGGGAGTTTCAAGCCTCTCCTAGGCATGGCATACCTGTTGCATTCGGGAGCTCACATATCCACCCCTTGGTTTGCTTATATTTTGGCTGTATATTTTCTTAGGAGTGTGCTCTTTTTGCGCTAGTTGGCATTTGGCATCGTGGTTACTTGAGTATATTTATGCTCTCTTGAGTTCGGGTCCTTTTATTTTCATCATGCCTGGTATTCTACCACCCGTCCTTGGTCCTAGTATGGACCCTGGTGTCAAAATTGGGGGCATCAAAACCCCTTACCGTGCTCATATATTTGTGAATGGTCATATTCCATCTTCTACTCCATTTGTGAAGGATTTTTATTCCTTTCGCTTGGTCTTTACACCGGTGGTAACCCTCATGGGGGTGGTAGTGGATGCGTGAATGTTGGGTCTACACCTTACTTCCCATTTTATGTCCCATCATTCTCCGCATTCTTTCCTTTGGGTGCAATTGTCATGATCATTCCTCCCTATATTCTATAGTTTGGATTTTTATTGACTATTCTGGGTTGTTTTGGATTAATATGGTTGTCATGTAGGGTCCAGTTTTTGTACACTCTCTCCAAGGTTTCGACCCGTTTGTTCCTATCACAGGTATTATGTCTGAACTTGCATATAGGTTAGTAGATCACATGTGCTTGCATTTATTCATTACCTTATGACCATTCCATCTTAACCTTAGGTACGAACCCATTCCATGGTATCAGGGAACCTTCATGCTATTGTTAGAAGTCGTATTATGTGAATGGTAGAGCTTTCCTATACATGGGTGTCCTAGTTAGCTCCCTTTTTCATTTGGTACCCATGCTGTGAGTCCTCTCTTAGTTCCGGTAGTCCCTTTTAGTCCAGCCATGTCCTTGAGCAAGAGCTTCATACTCCTCTTGAACTTTATGCTGCCCATTTCCTCGGGACTCCCTTATGTCAAGTTGTAATTTCATTATCATGAGCTTTGTCTGCCTCATTGAGCCTTATGTCGGCTTCCGTAACTTTGAGTATTAGCCATATAGCCCGAGCTTGTCTCATGTCTAGCCACACAGAGCCATTTTATATATCATTTGCAGCTTGATTCCCTATTTTTACCAGGAGGGGACTTTCTCCCGAGTGTCACTATCCTACACATGTGTCCTTGCATTGAACATAGGTATGTTCCACTACTTGGAACTAGTTTGTTTGCCCATTTGACACTCGTCTACTCCTAGTATGTAACTTTAAAGCGATTTTATTCTTTTTCAAGCTTTTCAAATATTTGAAAAAGTACAAAAAAAATCAAAAAACCAAAAATCCGAACAAGAAAAGATGTTATCTTTGGCAGCAGTCGAGTCGTGTCGCCTTCAGACATAGCACTGTATATCACATTCGTTGGTTGGGTTAATAGTTTGAATTTAGGAGCTGTACTCATTTCTCTGAGTTTATCTCCATCGACTGGTTAAGCTTCCAGTCCCTATGGAGCCTCTGTCAATGCCTCCTGTGTCACAGAGATGTCCTAGTTTTGCATATCGATCCTATGCTACCTACATTTAGTCACCATTCACCTTTATGCTCTTGTTCAAAGGAAGCTGAAATCTGAGTCGGCCATTCCTTAGTTATCTTGACTTTGCATGTCAGCCATTCTCGGTATAGTTACTGGTTCATGCACCTTATGATCGAGTCCTTCCACATTATGCAACTTTGCTGAGTACCTTGTGTTGGATGATGGGGTATGCCTTAATTCCCTCCTTCCATCGGATTTAATCCCATCGAATTTAGATCATTTATTCTGGGATAGGAATATAGAGTCATTTTTTAGTGCCTTGGCACTTGCAATCATCAGTGGTAGGTTCTCTCATGGTCAACAGTTTTTTGGGAATACATCAATGTCCCCTGATCGATGGATTCTCTCAAGTGTTTGACCTCAACACATTTGTTCACACTTGTTAGTTTGCACTCTAGTACCTTGATTCCCATTTTCATTATCGATGGGTGATCTCACGTCTATTAATAGTATACATCAATGACCGATAATTAGACGATGGACTACTATGTTTGACCTCGACACCTCTGTTCACATAGTAGGACATGTACTCATAGCGGTTTGTGTAGAAGACCTTCCATATTGGTGGCATCTCTTATATGCTACCTCCTTGATCATGCCAGTGTTCATAAAATTTTAGCTCTTGTGACTTGATTCCAGTATATGTTAGGCATTTCCAGCCATTATGGAGATCTTGATCCATTATATATCTTCAGTCTTCATGGAGATCATGATCCTTTGTATATCTTCATCTTGGATATTTTGATATATTTATATTGTATGTGGCGATGACCACATATGTCATATTGTATCATGCCTATTCATGTCCATTGTACTCTTATGTAGTTGGGACTCCTATATGTATTTGCAGTTATGTGCAAAGTTGTATCATTGTATAGTGTTGATTGGATGGCTAGTTCTTCCATTGAATTCTTCATCACTTCACTTATGGGATGGACTTATAATGTATTTTGGCCATCATATGACCCCTCTGACCTCACACACTAGGGGGCATTTGTTATAGTTGATTTTACCACACATGGTGAATCACATTTTGATGGCCTTCTGTGTCCCTCTACAGACTCCTTAGACCCCATGGACCATTTTTTTTCATTTGATGTTTCCAATATCATCCCTAAAAACATGCAGAATTTGCTATATGTGACTTTTAAACTCTTTCTCGCATATATATGTGGGTTTTACCCATAAAACCGCGTACATCGAGATGTGTGCAAAAGGCCAAACCCTTTTGGAGTTTTCCTTGATGTGGATCCGACTCACTTGTCTCTTGGCCTTCCCTATGCCTTGAGATTGTTCGGATTTGACCTTTCATTACCCCATTGAAGAGCTATATAAGGAACCCTTTGGACACATTGAAGGCATGAGGAATTGAGAGCAAGAGAACTATAGTCCATTATTGCCAGAACTTGTGCTTGAGTCTGCATCCCTTTGTCCGTTGGAGCACTTATGTGTTCTTCCCAAGCTTTCCCTTTGCTCGTGAGCTTGCTATCGAGATATGGAGGATTGAAGTGGTGGAGGCCCAAGTGGGGGACTCAGTTTCTCTGATTCGCAGACGTGCTGACAGAGGTTGTATTCATTGTAATCTCTAATTTTATATTAATAGAAATATATTTTCCTGTCTAATAATGTGTATTTGAATGAATATTTGATCCATGGATGATTTCAAATGCTTATATGTTATTGATTATATAGGCTAGAGTAGATCTAACACGATTATATATAGCATGCTTATCTTTTTTATTGAATGTTGAGGAAGCAATTTATCAATTCAAGCTGGAGTTGGAAAGCTCAACGAGGATCTACATCAATCATCTAAAATAAGGTACGAATCGAGATCCTTTAGTGTTAGATATTTGGTTTCTCTTGCATATAGGAAATGATTGATTTCTGGAGTGAAGATGTCTATTATGGTACCTCGAGCCATAGGAATTTCTCTCCATAACAGTCAGCATGACTCTTTCCTGTCTTGAGCATTTTTTAAGTTGCCTTCTACCTGTTTCACTGTTAGTTTCAATTCTTTTAACAGGTTAGGTCCTAACATCAACCTATCTACTAGATTACTCCATGTAATAGGAGTGTTACATTTTCTACCATATAATATTTCAAAGGGACTAAGTTTTGTTGAAGCTTGATAGTGGTTATTATAAGCAAATCCAACCAAATGCAAATAGTCTTCCCACTTCTTGGGATATTCTTTAACATACATTCGTAAGATGTCTTCTAATACTTGATTGACTCTTTCTATTTGTCCATCCATTTATAGATGATAACCAATACTGAAATTCAGTTTATTATTTAATCCTTTAAATACAGTTTTCCAAAAATTACCATTAAATTTGAGATAGTTGTCAGATATTATTACCTTTGGAATTCCATGCAGATGAAAGATTTATTTCATAAAAATATCAACAATATTAACATTTGTGTGAGTTGTTTTAATAGAATAAAGTGTGCTTCTTTACTTAATTTATCTACAACTACCATTATTGAATCATTTTGTTTCTTTTTTTTGGGAAGACTAGTTGCAAAGTCAAGAATGATGAATTCCCATTTCCAATTTGGAATTTCCAAGCGGCTGTAAAAGGCCTGTTGGGTGTTGATGTTCATCTTTTACTTGCTGGTATTTGATACACCTAGCTAAAAATTCAGCAACCTCTATTTTAATGTTAGGCCAAAAGTACTCTTTTCTTAACATAGTTACCATTTTCTAATACCCTCGATGTCGAGAGTAAGGAATTTTATGAATTTCATTCAGAATAAGAAGCTTAACTTCTGGTATAGTTGGTATATAAAGTCTGTTTTTAAATAGTATTAAACATTTTTCATTAAAGACTATAATATGTTATTATATTTTAAAATCTATTATGAGTCATCTCTTGTTTTAAATTTTGGTATTCTAGATCCCTCCTTACTCCTTCTTCCATTTTATCTTCCAAATCAGTTTTATAACTACTAATGGAAGCTACAAAACTTGTTACTGCATTCCTGTTTAAGACATAAAGCACTTTGTTTTCCTTCCCTTTAAGATGTTTGATTTCAAAATCATACTCACCAAGGAAAGCTATCCATATACACTACAACAAAACCCTCTTATTAGCATCTCTTTTAGCTTCCTTTTTAGCGTCCATTGTCACTTTTGGTGTATTTTCATCATTTTTTGGACAAAACAGATGCTTTTCCACGAAATGGTGCTTTTAATGGTGTTATTTTCCTCCCTTTTTAAAATTTGGTGCTATTTTGGATGATAATTAGCGTCCCAAGTAGAATCCCAATTAGCGTCCCGGGTTAAAAGTTGGCGCTATTTTGGAAGAATCATTAGCGTCCCAGTTAGCATCCCAAATATCATCCCAATTAGCATCCAAATTGTTGTCCCACGTAGCATCCCAACTAGCATCCCAATTAGCATCCTAATTTAAAAGTTGGCGCTATTTTGGATGATAATTAACATCTCAATTAACATCCCAATTAGCATCGCAATTAACGTCCCAATTAGCATCCCAATTAGCATCCCAATAATCATCCAAAAAAAGCATCCCATATAATGCCCAAAATAGCCTAAAAAAAACGTCTAGAATAGCACTAGGAATTGCACTAGGTTTAGAGCTAGGAATTGTGTTTGGAAAACGTTCGACATAAGGTCAGATTATCAATGTCAATGTCAGCGATCAATGTTAGTGTCAATGTTAATGATCATGATTCATGTGATAGTACTTTTGGATCTTGATTTATCATAGTGGCACCTAAATGATCGTAATCATGGCACCTTTGGATATTGATTAATCCTTATGAGGGGTAAATTACCTTAATCTCACCTAAATTTGTCTAATGGAATTTGAGTCTCCCCAACAACATTTGATAGACCCTAATGGTGTTTGATAGGCCCTAAAAACATGTCAATGATGCATTATGATAATTATGATGGAGTGTATGGATATGATTTGATAAGTATAATACTATATCATCCATTCCTATGAGGTAGTAGGGTTCCTTGCTCACTATTATTTAATTTATATTGATGATGAATATGACAAAGTCAATGATGTTGATTTATTGTACAATGATGACAATGTGGATGTCAACGATGATTATGCATGTGGTAGTACTTTTGGATCCTAATTGATTCTAATGGAACCTAAATGTATGTAACAACATATAAACGAACCTATTAACATCGAGATGAATGTAATGACATATAAATGACCTTAACAATTAAATGACATGAATCCTAATGGCAATGAGTGATTAAGAACACTAATGGCATATGAGTGACCATAAAAAGAATGATGGCGATGATTTTGTTAATGATGTACTTAATGCTGAAGATGAGGATGATGATCAAGATGATGTTGATGTACCATATGACATTGATGACGATGATTATGACAACATCAATGTCCATGATGATGATGAATGTCATAATAATTATTGATACCGACTGATCCTAATGGAACTTAAATGTTCATAATGACATATGAGATACATATTAATATCACCTACATGGGTGTAATGACATTTAGTTGTCATCGACGACATTTTAGTGACCTGAATAGAATTTGAGAGATTGTAACAACATGACATGGATCAAAATGGTGATGATTGGTGATGAACCATAATGGCATTTGACTGACCCTATCAATGATTATGACAATGATGTGGTTGATGATGTATTTGTTGATGAGGATGATGATGACCATGATGTTGTTGATGATGTACTTATTGATGTTGATGATGATGATGTCAATGATGATGATGATGCAATGTATGATGTACTTGTCATTTACATTCACTTGTCGTCGACAACATTTGAGTGACCTTAATAGCATTTGAGTGACCTTAATTGCAGTTGAGTGACCTTAATGGAACTAGTTGTCCTCGACAACATTTCAATGATAAGTTGGATGTGGTAAATTTATTACAAAATATTAGCTACTGTATATAGGTAACCACATTAATTAGAAAATTGTTAATGATAAACTAAGTTTTCAACATTGTTCATTAGTGCAAGATGGAACATTACTATAGTAAAATTCATAGAATTATTCAATAGTGTGCATAATATTAACTAAACAATCATTGACATTTCATTATTCAGTGCATAATAAAAAAGGGGAACACATGTGGTTAATATAAATTGAAAGAAAAGTAACATTTTCTAATCCCATGATAAAATGACTATTTTGAACAGCGATTTCCATGTACATTTAAGTATAGAGTCATTAAGAAACAACCCTTTGAAAAATTCTAAATCAAGAAACTAATTCAAAATTACTAAATCCATGTGATAAAAAAACAATTTCAAAGCTTTGGACATAAGATCATAATTATTCAAGTAATATGGATTAGAAATCCTATAAAATTAGAATTCTTCTTCATTTACATTATTATCAGCATATATGTCATCCTATGCTTCCTTATCAATGTTGATATGGTCCTGTAAGTTTTTTATATTATTATTTCTTCATCATCCTTCTAAAGTGGTATTATAATCATATATGTCTTCACTTTCTTCTAAATCTAGATCATCCAATTGATTTGCACCATCTTGATTCTCATCTAGATCTAGATCATATAGCTCTAGATCATGTTGATTAATGGCATGAAAAATGTTGTCATGTTGTTCTTGAACATGTTCATCTTCATATTCTTTTGTTTCAATTTATTCATCTTAAACATCACCATGGGTTGTCATTTCTTCATTGTTCTCTAATATCTCAGCTAGAATTCATTGGATATCATTGTTTTTCTCAATATTCATTGAGGCATCATCAAACACATGTCTTAATATAGGATCATAATGTAGGACAAATATCTACTTTGGATCCAAAATATCCTCATAGAAAAACAATTGCACATGAACTATAATAATATAGTAGACATGTTAGTATAATTTTTAATTCATATACACATTTATATTCATAATGAACTATGAATTAACATATTTTATAGAACCATTGATTCTTGTGATTATAGTTCTTCTATATTGATAATAATACCTGCTTACAATGAATTGGTAAGACATAGGGCTCCTTTTCTTCTAGTAGGTACCTCAAGGAATCTATATAAAATAATCCACTATGGGTGTCATGTCTTCACGTCCTCTCAAATGCCTCATACCATCTACATTTAAAAATACAACATTTGAAAGACCGATAATCCAACTCAATAATTTCCTGTATTTTTCGAACATACTGAAGATTCCCTTCAATAATATTTTTATATTTTGAACTTGCTCGACTTGATTGTTTGAAATAAACCATGACAACACAATCAAAGGATCGTCTTTTTAAGTCTATTATTTCCACATGATAGTGTCAACCATATTCCCACATAGCATGATATCTCCTTGGCTATCTCTAACCATTTTTTTTAGTTCAACTAGAAAAAACAACTATATATGCATTATTAAATAGTCAATAGTGTCAACAATGTTTAAATTTTTTTTTTGTGAGATTTATAAATGTACCTTTCTTTCACATCCCTAGACATGTTGATTTCATCTTCTGTTATGTTTGCATCATTTCCTTCTTCATCTATTTGATTTTGAATTTGTTCACTAACCCATTGATTTCATGCCACATGCCTTGTAAATGTTGACAATTGACTTACATATCTTAGTAACTACATATGTAAGAGTATAACTGAATAAAGAGGAGGTATCTGTACATATCACACATGCCATCATTACCATTGACTAATGTTTTGTATGCCTTGATTCAGTGGTATGGAAGTCGACCTGGACTGTAATTGACCTGGAAAGATGACTGAGCATGCTACAAGAACACAACCAACTAAGAATATTGAATACAAGGATGAGAGGCATTTTAGCCACATATAATAAATTTATTGGTTGATAGGGGACCCCTCAAATTTATAGGAACATTAGGTCCATGCAGGTGGAATTTGGGCATAGGTAATTACAGTCTCCTAAAATTTTGTAAATGATCCTTACGCCTTTAGGAATTTTAGGAATGTAGGAGGATTTAGATAGACTATATTAGTTTACACACATGGTGGCAATACTACCCTTTTTGAGAAGACTCTCAAATATTTTCCTCTTTTGTAATAGCTATGGGGATGATCCAGAAACATAGGATCAATATCGATTACCTCCAAGGATGGGCTAAGGATATAATAGGGAGGATCTCCTACATGTCATAGGAAAGAAGGAGGATTTAAGATTCAAAAAGATCAGGGAGGAGAAGGAAAGATTAAAGCGATCATAAAGGTATGGCCGAGGAAACCTTGGACTACATAACACTTTTTCTATTTTGTCAATGTATTTTAGATGTATATCATTTTCACAACCTTTAAAACTTTTCTTTTGAATTTTGATGATCATTAATGTGCATATGAACTTGATTATATATATCCATGAATTTGTCAGGATAATTTTTGTTCTTTATGGGAGATAATGTGTAAAAATGTATAATGATTTACTTTCTTTAAAAGAATATTTTTATTTATTTATGATGGATATATATCAGCGTAAGAGGCATTACAAAATGCACCTACATAGAAAATGAAAAACGAAATGAATCCATAAGGAACACACAAAGGTCTAGTGGACAAGTCCAGAAGTACTTTGGTTGTCTATGAAATGAAAGGAGAAGAAGAAGCAGTGTCAAGGGTTTATTCAAAATAAAAAAACCTTGATCCAATACATCTTAATATAAACCCTGATTGCACCTCCACAGCTCAAAACCCACCGAGGAAGATGCACAATTAGGAAAAATTGGCTCTGGAGATGCTGATCTGCTCGGACCTTGAAAGATTTCTGTGAGAATCTTCATTATCGAAAACCACACGAGGACTGATATTGTGGGGCCAGAGATCAGGAAAAGAGAAGAAGAATCAGAATCGACGGTTTAGTCAAAATCCCAAAACCTTCATCCAATAGATCTTTATCTGCACCCTCATTGCACCTCCGCATCTCGAAACCCGCCGAGGCAGATGCATAGTTGGGAAAAATTAGCTCTAGAGATGCTGATTTCCTCGTAACTTGAAATATTTATGTGAGAATATTCATTATCGAAAATCACTCGAGGACTACTATTGCGGGCCTGGAGATCATGTGTTCGATTTGATTAAGTTAATTTTCTTCTCCCATCTTTTCACTTTTATTTTCGTGGAATATTTCTATCTTCTTTGATGATATGCAATTGAAACTACTAAAACAGAGTCTCTGTAAAACCCCTCAATGAATTTAAATGGAATATCTATGGAATTAAACGAATAAAATCCCAAGTGGAATAATTGGTTTTGAATAGTGATCATTAGCAATTTAGGAGACAGGTTTTAGAAGCGAGATCGGGGGTTTGTTTTTGGGACTAGGGTTTAAATAATAATTTGTAGAATTTGCCAAAAATATGGCTCGACTATTTTGGGCCACTATTGCAATGAAAGTTTCACTTCATTAGATAAATGCAGTGGTTAATTCTATATAATCCTCATTGAATTTAGGAATTTTTTGGTGGAAAACCAGGAAAAATTCGGCATCAAATTTTCATGGGTTTGGTAATTTTTCTCAGAATCAAACCAACAAATTTCCACTTCCCCTCGAAATAAATATATGGATTGTCAGGATTTAGCAGAAAATAGAGGATTTGTTTGCATATGTTTTGATATTTTAGATTAGTAGTGGAAGGGTCAGCTAACTTTATTTAATTGAAGAGGAAACATTCTTTAGTGATTGTGGAAAACAAGGTTTTCTAGATTGTTTCAGCTTGTTCATGGTCGTAGTTCTTCTAATCTAGATTATGTTTTACTAGTATCAGGTCAAGGATTTGATTCGCATTGCTAGTTTAAGGCATCGATTCAATTGCTATTAATTGAATATGGTTATTGATTCCTGTAATATTTATTGTTGGCCAAGGCCATGTGCTGGTTAATTAGAAAGAAATGTGATTTTAAAGCAGAACCTAGGTTTTTGTTGTGCACATTTATAATGTATGTCGGGAATAGTTTAAATATCGCAGAAGGCCTTACCAGGATTTTAGGAACATTGTCCTTAGGATGCTATATTCTTAATTTGGTTCTACTTCATGGGAACAACTATAACTGAGGAGTAATTATGATATGGAAATGTAAACTCATGGCTTTAAAGTTACAAAAAGCCATCTGATATCATAAATTCTATGTAGCATCGTATAAAATGAAAGCAGAGTCCAACTCATAGCATTGGTAAATTAAAAGCATGACTACAATTTTAGCTTACCATTGGAAAATGGTAAAATTGACTACCAGACTCAATATTCATACACATTTGTTGAAGCCTTCCAGAGACAATGTCTTGACACTTATATTTGACATATTATTTTGAACTACAAATAAGAAAGAACAGCCATATCAAACCAGGGAAACATTGCATGTTGATAAAGTGCTAGGTCTGGATTCACAGAATTATAAAAAATCCGAGATATTTTCTTCCTATTATGTTGTTCTCTTATTCACAACTTTGATCTTTCTGTAATTGAATATCCTCGGGACCTTATGTAGTATAGGAAGTGATCAATAGAAAATTTCTTTGGGTGGAGTTCATAAACTAAGCAGAGAAGGGGAACAACAATATATTAGGGACAAAGGGTGAGTAACCAATTCGGGGCAAGTTTTTTAAATCTAAGAAATATGGTTATGGATATATTAATATTCTTATTTAACATTTGGGTATCCTGACAGATGTAAAAGGAAAATGTAGGGAAAGCATGGAGTGTACAAATAGTGGCCTTTGATAGAATTCTAAGGACTAATATAGACCTAATTTTCAATATTAAAAGGGAAAAATAGGTTTCCATTTGTCCTTTTAATTACCAATAGTTAACTCTCCTCATAATACAGAGACTTGATTTGTCTTGAATGACCTAGTTGGCACTGGAAATATTGTGCAGCAACCATTGCTGCAAGATGCTAAACCTTCCTCTTCCTTTTCATTATTTTTATTATCGGACCCATTTCTCTGAGGTTTTTCTTATCCTATAATTATGCCTCCCTTTTGAGCCCTTTCTATAAACCTGACTGTAATTATATTTATATTTATATTTAATCTGTCTATCTTTATTTTCCTATAATTTAGACGTTCTTATCTTTTATTTCATAAATATTAAATATTAAATTTCAGTCAACACCCACCTTCAACATTTTCTAATTTCATCTATACAACATTTAAGATTCCCTTAAAGGCTTATTTCGTCTTGGTGTGGGCTACCTAGGTTCTATTATGAGTGCCCAAAAAAGTTTGAACTGCTTTTAGTTAATCCATGCATAAGATTAATGCTTTGCGTGTTTGAGCATTGCTCTTATCTTCCCTTCATAAATTGCAGTCGGAATTTTATTACAATGCTTTGCTAGATTTTATTACACCTTGTTGAGTTTTACCTATATTAGCTTTTAAGGGATAGTAAATTATGTTAGTAAAACTAATCTATTTTGTTAGGCTAATTTTTTAAAGCCTCATATATATATTAGCTTAATTTGACCTAATTTTTTTTTTATGTACTTGCATTTGTTGATGCTAATTAATTTTTTGTATTGAATTGTTTTAGTTAATTGGATGAGTCTCTGCTGGGTTTAATAATAATTTTCACCAATTCCACTTTTATATGCTGACTTGTGGCATGTTTATTGTGGATGTATTGTTTGGAAAATATAATCCAGTAACTTTGAGATACGAAATACAGTAATTTCCTTTTGTAACACAAATTTAAATAGCATAGGTTTTATGTGCATGTGAATGTCAATTTATTGAATGGGTGCCCATTATGTATGATTGTTTTCATTTAGTGACAGTGGGGAAATGTCTTTCTCATACACTTTGATTTGCGAAGCCTATTTTTTGTTTATGTTTATTTCTTTTAATTTCCAGTTGTTGAAAATTTTAGTTGGAAGGAGGAGACAAGTGAAGTTATGGCTAAAAAACATGTCAAATACTTTAAAATACCAACAACTAGATATTCAACAGCAAGCATTGAAACTCGCTGCTAATAGGTTTATGCTATCTTCTGATTTTCAAGTCATACCACCTTTGCATTGATGTTATTTCCAATATTTATTGGTGAGATCACTTGAACTTGACAAGTTCAATGTTTTCACAAGCTATATATTTCAGTATGTATGGTTGCTTAGGATTCACAAACTCAATATTTTATGCAAATCCTCTTGTAGAGCTTATCACCTCACAGGTAAGTGAAAGAACTTCCTTCTTTGGGCTATTGAGATTTTGTAGCACAATATATGAGTGAAGTCTAAAATTGTCTATGTAGGGATGGGAGATATTACAGAGTACTGTAGACCTTGTTCAAAACCACCTAAATTTTGAGGTCAGACAAGTTTGTCTTTTCTTAATGTTTTCATCATTCCTCGACATCCTCAGTATTATTGAACTTTTCTCATAATGAAATATTATGGATATTTTTTGAATTTGGACCCAATCCATATAGAAGTTGTCTCTTTCACTCTTTCCTGCATCATACACTAATACATTTCCATCCAAAATCCGACGGTTTTTTCCGACGGCGCGTGGATTTTTTCTTTTAACCGTACCAAAAATTAGAAAGATATTTTTTTTTTGAAATGGTGGGCATAAGCGTTGCTTAAGCGACGGCTAGGCTTATAAGCGTCACTTAAGCGACAGCTATCCTCCTAAGCGTCGCTTAAGCGATGGCGCATAAATTGTTTGGAACCATGCCAATTCCACTTCACTCCATCATCCCATGTTAATATTTTATTTGATAACATTAACCAAACAAAAATATTAATCTTCAAGGGGCTTTTAAAATCCCATACAATTTGCCACTACTAATGTTGGTCTTATTATTGAAGCATAGGAAAGATCACAACATATCGAGGTTTGGAAGTAAGTTGACCCATATCATAATTTTTGGTCCACATTGTGATATGAACAACATTGTGTGCTAGTTGGTGGATATAATCATTCCATTCAATAACCATGTTGATAGGAATATTCAAATATATCTCATGCGATCAACCCCATAATGGCTACGTCGTTGAGATTGAAAGACCCCTAGTGTCTTAGGAATCTCGATAAATCTTTGGTTAGCTTGAAGTTACCTTCACAACCTACCTACAAGATAAATCCCAATCCAAACAAGATTCTCATTGTCAATTCTCCAAGCAATCCAATTTTCTAAGAGTAGGAAAGACTTGATCATGCATTTATAGATAATGAAACCACCTTTTAAGGAAGGATTGGATTGAATCCAAATATTCATATTTGGTTGGTTTATTTTTTTATAAGTTATTTGAAAATATTCACTTCAAAAAATTTTCATTCACACTCATTTGTCACACACTATGGGACCTAAAGACTCTTCCAATTGTTAAGTATGCTCTTCATTTTCCGCCCAGAAATAAATGTTAATGGATTGAAAAAAATAGAAGTTTGAAATATCACTTATCACACATTAATTCAAAGTGAACCTTTTAAAATAATTGAACAAACATAAACCAACATAAATTCCTCTATTAATTGGAAACAAAACAAATTATAGTTTAAGTTAGGATTGTTGGGATAGGGAACACAAAATAACCCTCAATATTTTTGATATGAAACATTAGTGGGAGTATATTTTTAGGGAGATTTCAAATCCTTGTACAATGGCATGTGTAATAAAACACAAATATGGGAATGTGATCTCTAAGGACGTAGTCAAGGTCACATTTTTTTTTATCACCACATCAAGCCATCTAGATCTTTGTGGAGGTGACACTTAACTACTCAAGGTTGAGTCGCTTATCCACACTTGAGGTGGTTATATTAAAATTCCAAAACTAGGATTTTCATTAGGTGCAAGCATTTGTGGGATGTTTTTTTACTTGAGTTAGATATTGTTGGTTGATGAAAAGTTTGGGAATCCTTACAAAACATAAGGCAATACCCATTGATTCATTCTTACTTTCACTAGCCATTTTCAATGTTTTCATAACCATCCAACAAGAGAGCTATTAAAAATACCAGTTACTTTCTTTGAGAGGAATAATGATAAGTTGAATAGGATTGCATCATTATTTCTCTTAATGAGAAACATGGCATGTGTAATAGGAAACCTGTATATTAAAATCGATATATATGCTCCTTTGACAAACATGGTTGAATCATTTTTCATTTCTTATATTGTCTTCATAAAGTTGTTGTATTTGTTGTTTTTACAGTTAGTTTATATTTGAAAATTCACTCCTCATTCCTAGCATCATAGTGGACATAACACTATCCAAATTTTCTTTGAGGCCTCAAAAAATCCTTCCACTATTGGAGGAGTTCCTACTACACCTTAAAGGTCCTCAACTTGGGAATCCAGGTCATTCAACATGCACACACATGCATTTGTGATCGGATCTATTGTGCTCAGATAGATATTAATCAACACTCCCACACACACACCAATTGTAATCCCTCTTACATCATGAAAAGGTACCCCTCGCTCGAAACAATGTCATGGATTTCCTCAATTATCTTCAGTTTTATGACTAGTTGAAATAAACTTAATTTATTTGAGCTCATTAACAACCCCATTTGAGATGATCTAGCTTGGATTAACATGCAAATTAAAATTTCTTTGGTAATTCCAAAGATTCAAAGAAAATAAAGGAACATCACATGAAAACATTCAGATGGTGGCCATAGTTTGCAAACATTCATTTGTGATGGAAGGTAGTGATAGGGATAGCTTTTTGGAGAAGCATGATGAGTAGTGGGTGGTGAGATGCTTGAGCGATGGGGTTCTCTCTTTATCTTTCAATAGCTTGGCGGGATAGATCTTCTATTTCTATTGCTGGAGGTTAAGGATTTATATGGTCTCCATCAAATTTAATCAGTAAAGAGGTAGGGTTTGGGTGAGACCATCACTGGACTTATCATTTGCCCACATGAAAACATTCAGATGGTGGCCATAGTTTGCGAGCTCGATGTTTTCATCTACATTTCTTTGATTAATGGGCTCTGTAAAATGGGCGAGCTCGATTTTTCCATAGAATTACAGATTCTCATGGTTGATCATTGCTGGCCCTCTAAGATGCAGGATTGGACTTTAAAGAGTCCTTGGGACTAGGAAGGTTGCACAGGGATTTACAGTATAGCTGGGGATAGGTATGAGAGATTACTCATGGCTGAATGGGTTTGTTCAGAAGAGGGTTATAATATTGGGAAGGAGTTATTCCGTGGGACGAACATGGTTCATGAGTCCTCGCCCCTGTATGAGCTTCTCATGGCTGCTGGTAATTTTACTGAAGTCATCAACGACTGGAGTTTTTCAGGCAATCATAAGGCACAGTTTCCTCTGGATGTCAAGATTCATCGGAATCCTTTGGCTGAGGGTTCTGTGAAAAGACAAGGCATTGGATTATTGAAGGGTTGGCTTGTAGAAGGGGTTGCAAATGGTGGTAATTTTCTTGGGGGTTCCGAGTATAGCCATTCTGTCAGAGAAATATGGTGGTAGTTGGATTGGGTGGGACTTGGGAGGAATGATAATTTTCAGAGTGCTAATGAGGGTCCCATGAGAGATAACATTAATGTCATCAAGGATGTTGAAAGGGATTCCTTAACATGCCTTAAGCTAGGAAAGCGGCAGCATTTTGGAGACGCTGTGAATCTGGCTTAGGTAATTAATCCAGTCTCTGGTAATAGCGTAAACAACTATTTCTAGTGTAACATGATTTAATGATCTAATATTTTCCCAAATCACCATTTTACATGCTGCCGGGCCAGGACGGTGCAAGATCAATAATGGGGGTTGCTGGCATAGCACCCAGGATGGACAGATGTTCTCTGCTTGTCTGGTAGAGCCCTTGTCCTTCTCAATTAGAACTTGACCATGTAGATTTTAATGGGAAATGGTATTTACTCTTTTCAATACTCTAGGACACACAGACTAGTGGATGCAAATGCCATAAGACCAATTCCAGAATATATGTCCATTTAACAAGAAAACCAAGTAACCAAACCCTAAATCCTCACATCCAAAAAATGGTCAAAGAGGCAATGCACACACTTAAGAAGGGTGGAAACCTGAGATCAAATTTCCATTTAACAGTGGTTCTTAGGAAAAGGGGTCAATGTTTTGTTCTGTTTGGATATTATTTGGTCGTAAGGTAATTGATTTAGGGCTTAAATGCCAAATCAAAGAAATATTTTTTGGGGGGAGAGATGGAGTATAAGACATTTTTAATGATATGGACACATCAGATTAAATCATCTATGGCCAACTCTCCAAGGGTGGAAGCCATCACTCAAAGGGAAGGAAGAAGATCCACAATACAATGAATTCATGAATCTGAAATCTCCCACATAGGAGATAGTGCAATTTGCAGTCGTCTCAACTCCCATTGCCTTTCTCTTCAAATTCCCAAGTTTTTCCTGAATGAAATGATAGTATTTTTAACAATTTTGTAGCATTTTTCGAGTTTTTGCAAAGTCTAAGTCATACTCTTACTCTTCAGAATGATTGATTTGTTCACCAATCAAAGTTTTGTAACCATGAACCAATCCCATAATCAACATCAGGTTTTAATTTATTTTCCCAATTCCATGACTACAGAGATGGTTTGTAACTATAATCACATGGAAAAAACTGGGTAGAAACTCTATAGAAATCATTCTGCCCATTTCCATGACTACAAAGATGGTTTGTAACCATAATGGCATGGAAAATGTTTATGTATAATCTATATGAAAATCATATATCATATGAAACTTCTAAAAAAACTTCAATCGCCATTGTCTTGGTCTTCATTTATCACAACCATAATGAATCACATCACATATAAGAAACTATGCACATAAATGTATGTTAACTATTTAAAGATTAATATTTAATAAATGTGTGCATGTGTATCATCTTATTTAGTAAAATACTAAAATAAGAAATCACAAGCATAAACTAACAACCAAGTCCGGGTGGTTCAGATACAGGTACAGGTGCAGGTTCAGATGGCTTGGCCTTGGGAGTCTTCTGTGTTGAGAGGACTGGTGGTCTAGAGGTCCAAGCTTCGGCCCCTATCACTTTTGTGCCCGGGGGAGATGACAAAAGGTACCGTTGACCCCTTCAAAGCTTGAAATGACGACTTAGGAATGGAGCATCCTTCCTTCTTTTAGGGTACGCTAGAGCACTCTATTATTATTTTTTTCTAGAGTTGTAAAGAAAGCCTGTAAAAAGAGACCTCACATTCAATTGCAACTCCTGAGATCATTGTGGAAAAATCCCCTAGACTCTTGTTTTTGGGGCTGAAGATAAATCTGCATGTGTGAAGCTTGTTTCTGAAAATATTCAGGGCTTGTTTGCATCCAAAGTCATCATCATTTTGTTTCAGGCTTTTTCTTCTTGGCTGGGAATCATATGATACAGTTATAGTGGGTAATGTTAGCTATTGAAGTGCTGAAAGAGAGCTCTATGGGCCTTCTTCCTAGTTGTTTATGATATCAGATTGCAGAAGTATCTATTCAGAGATGGTTATTCAATAGAATGTTGTTCATTGTTGCTTCTTATGTCTTATATGATATAATAAATGCACTTGAATGATTGATAGTTGTGTTGGTGAGTCATTCTGAACATCTATATTTGGTTGTAAAAGCAATTTCCAGATACCAGCAAGAATGGTTGTTTGATGTATGTTATTTGGTTTAATATCCTTCATAATCAACTTGCCATCTCATAAATAAGTTTGCAATCTACACTCTAAGGATAAGGTACTGATCTACTTAAATTCACCATCACACATCTACTGCATATCTTAAATTCTGTTTTGCTAAATCTGGAAGCTGTCACAAGGGTTTGAAAGACAGATTTAGCAATCCTATTGTAGAACACTCCCTTGTGCTGGATGAGAGCCAACCTAAGTTAGAAAAGTGTCCACCAAGGTGATAGTGAGTGGAACTTATAAGCTTCCCTAGTAATTAGTCCCTTCGCACCATATTTTTCAAGCCATAGGCTGGTTTATGGCAAATGCCGCAGGATGGAAATTTTACATAATTAAACAATTTGTAAACATGGTTGGAAAAGAAATCAGGCATCCAGCAATATTGTAGTTCTATATAGAACGATAGCAACATTATGTAATGATGACTTGGAGTACACAAAATGTCATAAGAATCATATACTGTCTTTATGTTTCTGATCATGTCTTCATGTTAAGCTCCAAGTGGTGGTCTGTATTATGAAATCAGTGACAGTATAATAAACAGGATAAATATCTTGTTTATATTTTGTTGTTCAAGACTGCCTATACTGAAACAAAAAATACATAAGAACTAGAGAAATATAGGCATACCTAACTGCTAAACATGGAAATAAGAAATCAACCCAAAAAAAATCTCTTAAATGCAGGAAAATAATATTATAAATAAATTGAGACAGAAACAAGATAAAGACCAAATATCAACATTTCCAAGAAGCATACTTCCAATGCTGAAGTCTGCAACCTACATGCCCTCCCGTCCACTAATGCCCACCCCTATATGTGCCTCCTGAATCATTCTCACGTCATTTTTGTTTCCTGATTCTTATTTTATGTGCCTGTATTTGTGTTTTGTAAATGGATGGTTAGGGTATTTTCTTGAGATCTCTTTGCTATGGTCTACAAAGCAACCATTTAAATCCTAAATCTAGGGTTTGACTCCCCTAGATAGCCTCCCATTGAGAAAATCCCTCCATGAAGCACTTGACAAATCCTTCAAAAGATGGAATGACCTCCTTGAGAGCGATGGAAAGGCGTCTCCAAATGGAAACACTCCAAGGAAGAGTGGTCTCTAAGAAATGGGTGAAGTCTAATACTAGGGTTTTGACCCCTAGATCTTCTCAAAAACTATACAAAATAGCCCTAAAGTGGATGGCTCCGATAGATGCATGAAGTGATGAATAGGATCTTTCCAAAGTGGAATGCTCAACCTCAAACTCATGAAGAAGTGCACCAAAAACCCTCCAAGCTTTGTAGACTGATCAAGAACAGGCCTCCCAAGAGGGACGTTTCCATAAAATTCGAGGACTACGGCATTTTAAGGTGGACTCCCTCCCTCAAATCAACACCCAAAGCTGAACACTCCTCCTGCCAGGTTGGAGAATGACTCCAAAAGGTTGATGACCTACCTAAGAAAGGCATGAAAGTGGTGAAAACGTCAAACAATATAACATCATTGAGTGCTAAGGACCTCAAATAGGTTAGAGCACTCTCCAAGATAAGATGATCCATGCTGAGAAACTCTGGTGAGAATAATCTGTTGTCACATAATTTGCCTTTGGCCTCAGTACTACTCAAAACCTTGCTCACCATATTAGCATATTAGCATATTACATATAAAGGAAACTTCAAGTGAAATCAAATAAAAGGAATGCTACCACAAAGGAGAAACTTATAAAACGCAACTTACATCCACATCATTGGTCCCCTTATCCATCAGATCTACCTTTGTCAAGACTCCAAATGTTCAAATCTAAGTATTCACAGAAAGTGACCTGATCACCGGGCTTTGATGTCATCTTTTGCAACCAGAGATGGAGCCAGATGTGGAGTAGATAGTATAAAGTGCTTTTTAATAAATCTAGAGAAAAATGCATTCCAAAGTTCTGAATTTCTATTACATTGAAGGTCATTTCCTTCAATATACAGAGAGTTCCCTTGTCGTAAGCACCGCGTGGCACATTCTGGGATATGATACATGCAATAAGTACTGTGTTTGTATACTATTTTTTTGTTAAAATGTATTGTTTGAGTTAATTTTCTTGTACTTATTGAGAAGTAGAAGTGCGACTTATAGTACTCAAAATTATATAAGATGATAAATGATCAAAAAATGAGTTGACTTTTTCCCTTTGTTGAAATAAATACACAGTTATCTTTCTGTATCTTATTGTGATGACTTGTTTATTATGCAGGTCATTCGATCCTTATTTCCCAACCCTTCAGAGAAGGATCTCGTAATTGTTGAGAATGTTCCAGATCCTCTTGTCGGGGAGCAGTTTCATCTTTTATTTCACCTCTGTTATTACTGTAGATTTTGGGTATGCTTGTTGCTGTGCTCAGGGAAATTTTTGAAAGTTGAATACTAGTGTTTGTAATTATATATTTTCAGAGACATTATGGGGGTAAATTCAGGAATTCCTTCTTTTACAAATATTATGGCTCAGTTCTCCTGGCATGCCATGGTTTTCAGTCCAATCCTGGGGTTAGAAAAAGTTATGAATTAAAGATATTTCTTGTATCAATTACCTTGGGATTGTTGCTGTTAGAAGATGTATCATCTAGTCATAGTTGCTACCCTTGGATCTGTGTTACTAGATCCACCACCCCAGTCTGTAGGATCCACAGAGTTAATGCAAAATATGTACAGGCATGAAGCCGGCAATGAAGGGACAAATCCTCTCAAAAAATTCTAATTAAAGCCTAAATCTAAAACTAGATTATTATAGGTGAAAAAATACATTAAAGAGTGCAGTCAAAATTGATGATATTCACAAATATTAATAATAAAATTCCCTTCTAGAGTCTGCCAAGCAATTTGCTCCACTAGAATATTTCTTTTTCTTGAAGTATGTGCCATTCCAGGCGTTTCTCTATTGATTTCCCTCTTGAATTTGGGCTTATGCCTCATAAAACAGTTGAAACAAAAAAAATTGTCTTCTAGAGTCTTCATAAGTATGTTGCTTCACCAATTATGGTTTCAAGGATACTATAATTATGATTATATCAGTGGGTGTGCTATCTGTGATCTATAGTGAGATGCAGCCTCAATAAAATACCATTCCATTGCCATGAATACACCCGAAATTTGGCCTATATGATGGACGGCTCATTAAATAAAGTGTAGTTATCCTTGTAGAGGGGTTTAGAATGCCACATGCCCTCATTATATGAAAGGTGAACCATCAAAGACCCATATGAAGGATGCCAACATGTTGAATTATGCCTCCAAAGTTGGTAATTCGGAAAGCGTGAACTGCCCAATCCAGGTAGTGTGCATGTTCTGTCTTGCATAAAGGAAACCCTTCCTTAAGTGCTGGTTCATCAATTTGGATGATCTAGAATCAAGGATAGAATAGCTTCATAAAAAGACGAGATAAATGGATATGAAAAGAAAGTAAAAAAGTAATATAAGATATTGAATTAAACACAACCAATTGTGAAGACTTACTTGAATACCAGCTGCCTCAAGGTCTTCCACCTCTTCCTTGATTGCCAAATCAATTTGCATGCATGTTTCAGACCTAAAATACAGTTTCTTAGTGGTTTCAGTTATACAAAGAAAGAAGAAAAATAATGGGAAAAATATGTAGACGATTTCAGCCCAACTAGCCACTGTTATTAAAAATTATTGTCATTACCTGGGCTGATCATTTCTTACAAAGGACCAATTCAAAATTGTGATAGGTCCAGTAAGCATTCCTTTCATGGGATGAGCAGTCAAGCTCCGGGAACACTTTGACCAAAAGACAGTGATAGGGTTGGGGCCATTGACTGTGAATGCAAATCCCTGAAGCTGCTCTCCAAAGTATTCCACCATGTCATTTCTCTGCAACATGTGATAGACAACTCATTAGAATTCTTTCACGACATGGAAATATATTGCATAGATATCAAATGTGGAGTACTTACCTCAGGCTCTCCATGTACAAGGACATCAAGATCAAGCTCTTCTTGCAACTTGATCACTTTGGCAATTTCCTCTTGGATGGTTTTGATGTATTCTTTCTCTGAAATCCTATAGTGGCTAGTAGTGGCTTCACCTAACTGGAATAAACTGAGACAACATGAGGTAAGGACTATCAAATGGTTAGCCATCCTCTATGACATTATATTCACCAGGTCCTAGTGAAGAATCATTGTAGACATTGTGGAGAAATCAGGCCTGTACTCCCTCTGTTGGATCCTTGCTAACCTGTTTCCCACGTTTTTGAATTTATGAAGTATTCAATTTCAAGCAACTTATCTCTACCCAATTCAGGACTCCATGGAAAAGCACTAGCTTCCTTAACATCAATATCTGATAGAGTGATCTATTAGCTTCATAGTGTGTCAATCTTATTTTATATTTTGTTTTGTAAATTTGAGAATAAACAGAGCAAGTCACGATGGTTATATATTTTTGGAGTTTACTCTCTTTCTTGTTCTTCAGGGATATTCTTGATGTCTTATTTTACCTACTAATGCTAACAGGACAGAACTTTGAGGAGTCAATAGTGATCCAAAAACTACCATGGTATCCACTGCCAATGGCCAAATTCATTTTGTGGTGGTGCCTCTAATGGCAACTGTAGCCTAGTGGACTAATTCGGATATACAGATACCATGAACCTTGCATAAATGAATCTTCTATGCATTCCGAGAACCTAAGACTAACATTTGGGCTAAACTTCTAGCTCTTAGCACAGGGATGAGGGAGTCTCTCAACCAAGGCATTAAGAAATTATTTTTGATGGTGATTTCAGGCCGTGGATAACCTGTAAAAACTTAGTTGTATGTTGTGGTTGGATCTAGTTTTAACAAATGTTTGGGAGTGTAAATTTTATGTTTGAGAAAGAATGCCAATCTTAAGAAATCTAACACTCTTGCTTAGCGAGTAAAGTGTTCACATCAATATGAATCTGCTCCCTCTGAATCTCAACTAAACCTTCCATTTGCAAATTTGAATTTGTTAGTCCCAAACCCAATCATTGACCCCTCAAAAGGAACTGTCACCTAAACATTATTCTCCTTCTTCAAGGAATTCCACCACACTACCTCAAAACCAATGTAAGGCTCACAAATTGAAGTAGCTAATGCATTATGATTAGCATGTCTTCGAGAATGTATACTCCTCATTCTCAGCAAAGATCTCGGCATCCTGTGGTCATTAGTGGACATTAATAAATTTATCTTTATCTTTATCTGTCATTCATGGGAATGGCTGAAAGCTTGTTTCTCAAGAGTACCTTCCTAGAGACCCTTACACTCGTTATTTCTCAGATACACATTGTATGTATACCATTTTTTTGATTGCTTGTGGGTTCCACTTGCCAATCTTCGTGGTTGACAGAGTTCATCGTTTACTGAGTGATGGATATGATGTGTTGTTGGTTCCTGGTAGAGCTTTTGAACTCTAACATCATTACTGGGTTGAGGATGAAACCTTCCTAGATGGATGGGAATGTAATGTATCTATACATACTATATAATCTATTACCCTTTGTAACCAAATTCCTAAACATTACTACTCCTGGTGGCCATACCCCTACACCACTATAAATATCATTTGTTGTACTCTCTATTGATCATTTCCATATCAATAAATATTATTTGTCCTTTGGGACTATATGGCTTTGTGCCTTTATTTATGAATGCTCATGGTGTTTTGTGAGTACTACAAGGTCATAAACCACCTCATGCATGAAGAGAGACAAATACTTTTCTGATCAGGGTGTCAAAAGAAGGTGGCAAAGGACCCTTCAGAGTCACATAATACTCAAATGTCCAATGGATATTGTAGTATATGATGCATCTCAAAACGAAATGCTCCTCAAACTCCACCTCCTCCAGATGGGATAATTGACATATCCTCTTCACCTGTTCAATACAATGATAAAATTTGACCTGTTGTTGGTGAGAGCAAACCCTGAGATGGCTGAATGGGAACTTGAGACCATGTAGCCAATGATACTATGTGTACTCGGGGTGGACAATGGGCCCATCCCCGCACTGCAAAAGGTGTTCCAAGTAGAAGGCCACCTTAGAGAGCAAAAGGCAGATGTTATTCTACTATATGAATGAAAGATTAGTGGTTTTGTTCATATAGTTTTTGCCAAATTATAAGAGGCTCTTTGTGGTAAGCCAACTTTATTTGCAACTCAAGTTAACATTGTCTTTTATAGATGTAAGAAAGGACCGAAGCATTTCTTTGCTCTCTGTGAGAGAAAACAACTATTTTTCTTTCCATTACTTAGTTTCTTTGCCTTTTCTTTGCTTCTATTGATCAATTGTACTTTATAGTAGACTAGTGATGCATTAGCTTGAATACATGCCAATTCACTTGTTTATGCATTTTTTCTTGTTTCAGCTGTGAACACTAGTTTGTTGACAATGATAGCTGTGGCTGATTAGTGTACTTAATGAGTTTTTATTATTGCTATCACTTCTTTCTGTAGTAATCTTTCTTAATATTTTACTGTCTAATATATTGAAGGTTTATGGAGCATTGAGATTGTCTGTGAAAATATTGCTAATGTGGAACTCCAAGCTACAAATAGATGGGGGACAAGATCCAGTGGTTGGTAGTTCTTTGTTAGAGGGTAGCAATCTTGTGGTACCTAGAGTAAGTTTCTACTTTATCAGCTTTGTATTTTTCTCGAATTTGGTTTAGTTTGCTGGCCAATATTTCTTTGATAATATTATTTTATCTGCAGGAAGGGTCTGTCATAAGCTCAAACTCAAATTTGGGAGTACATGGACAAGGTCTTCTAAAGTTGTGCGGATTGGGAGACATTATCAAAGCACAACGGCTATTCCTTTCTCTGTTCTATAATATCCATGTAATATTTTCCTTAGATTGTTTTCTTCTATTCTATCCTTAAAATAGGTCGACATTAGACTAGAAATGGCAACTATATTGTTATAGGGTCATAATTGTTCAATGAAGAGAAGGTTGTCGGCTTTTCACAATGAGTACTGAAATAAACTAAATTTACCAAATAGCTTTGTTTAGGTCTTTATTAAAGTAGGTAATATGTATTAAGTTATAGGGTTCTATTTTTTCTGTTGGAAGATTGGATCTGGATCGACATTACAGGCACCCTTTGATGATTCTTCCAAAAAGGAGTTGTGAGTATGAGCTAATAATAGCATTGTATATGAAACATGAATCATGGTGCATTAACTTTAGGGCATACAGCTGAAAGATGATTTTTATCTGCTTCATTTATTTTGTATGTTGTTTTCTCTTTAATCTTTCTTCTTTCAACCTTGTGTTTGTTTTTTCAATCAGGATCCCTGAACTTTATTGTGAGAGCCCTACTTGTCCCGAGGAGCTAATTCATCCTCCCGAAGATTGTAATGTAAATACTACATTGTCCTTCACAATTCAGGTGAGAGTTGCTAGATTGTTCAGGCATGGATATTCATGCACCAACAATTGCTATTTAGCCCTGGTGATTCAATAATTTTGCAGAACTACAATTTGTATTTTGTACTTCCTCTATTGTAAATAATACTATTCAAAGAATTGTTATAGTTTACTACCTATTTACAGTTTATCTTCATGACGAAAAGATTATCTATTGGCAGATATGTCGTGTAGAAGATATTGTTGTGGATGGCCTGGTTAAAGGCAGTGTTATTCATTTTCACCTGGAAAGAATAGTGACCATAAATCCTGGTGGTTTGGTAACTTCATCAGAATTAGGTGAGTTTTGTGTTTTTATATTATTTCCAATGGATAGATTTTGTGTAGAGTTGATCCCATTAAGTTTATGTCAAGTTGAAAATTTAAATTGTATATACTAGAAAGGCAAGGCAATGCTTAATGTCACATATTTGTTGCTAAATTAGTATTGTACTATTAGTATCAAGCCAATTTCAAGATATTAAAAAAAAAAATAGTTGCCGCCGTTGCTTAAGCGACGGTTATAACTATCGCTTATTCGACGCTTATTTCTTCTTACCGTCGCTTAAGCGACGGTTATAACTGTCGCTGCTTCGACACTTACTTCTTACTTCTGTCGGTTAAGCGACGCCTGCATCTGTCGGTTAAGCGACGCCAATGTCTAGGAGGTGTTGGTTAAGCGACGCCTGTAGGTGTAAATGTTGTTAAAAAAATTTGTGACCGTCGCTTAATAAGTGTCGGATAACCGACGATGTACATTCAACCGACGGTTACTTAAGTGTCGCTTAACCGATGGTTACTTAGGTGTCGGATAACCAACAACAAGTTTCCGACGCTTATAAAAAAACCAAAGTGTCGTACATGCGACAGAGAAGTGTCGAAAATCCGACATGACGGCCGTCGGATTTTTGGTCGAAATGTAGTAGTGATATCTGTGCTATTTTAAATTTAAATTTGATTTTTTGTTTTTTAAAATTTGTAATAATTTCTGGAGGTTTGTAGTGTGTGTGAGAATAATCAACCCATAGCTAGCTACCTTAGACATTAATTAATCCATTTTTGTCTTATTTGCCTAGTTTCCATATTCCACTCTATGCATGTTTTCCTCCACATGTCATAGATGGTCAAACTTCCTAAAAATAAGTCATGGATTGCTTGGGAAACCTTGTGGAATCAATTCTACTTTATTCCTGAACCTCCCTAGCACATATCTTCTTTTCTGCTTTATTACTGTTTTTACTGAGTTTTAAGGCAATTGGGAAAGTATGGCTAGGTGAAGTTGACTTGTTTGTTGCCCTCATCATCCTCCTCTCTTTTATCCTAATAAAAGGATGTATGAGTTTCCCTTCCATCACATATTAGCTTTCCTAATTGATTTTTCAAATTCGTGAGCTCCTAGGCAGATTTGGAAACTGCTTTATGCACCTATGGGGGATTTGACTAGATTTAGTAAGCCTGCTTTTGACTAATTCGAATGGAATCCCAATGCATTTGAATATATCATGTAATTATTTATTCTTGCAGCATATGACTTCACAAGGTTGGATATTGTACACTTATTCAATACAGATGAGTGTCCTGCTCCATATTCAGTCTCCTTTGTGTATAATTTGCATGTGTAATTGGAAATTTTTGTGAGTGTAATTGTTCTAACACCTGGCTTCAATTTCCACATGTTATTAGAGCCTTTTTATATCAATTTCTCTCCTTCCATATTGTTATTGCAGGTTCGAAATCTTTGATTGGGAGCATTCTGCTGACTGAAGGGACAATTTCTGAGCTATGGATCAATCTCAGAAGATCATCTTGACTCCATTTAATTTATTTGAATGGAAAGTAGAGATGGAGATACTCTTTAGAGTGAAAGGCCTCTACAGAGTGACTATGGCAACATAAGTAGAGCCCAATGCAGCTGCATAGAAAATTAAATGGCACAACAAGAGGGATGAGGCCTATGGTCTCCTGTGTCTGAGCATATCCAGAGACCTCCTTTTCCATCTTGATGGATTGACATCATCAAATGAAGTATGTGAGAAGCTTGTTGAGATTTTTTGTAAAACAGATGAGATGAGAGGACATCAAATCAAGAATGAATTGATCTCCTTGAGTCCTAGTAGCTTTGAATCCTTGCAACTCTACTTTTCCAAGTTTAAAGCCCTTGTTTTGTAGCTAAAAGAGTGTGGAATTGAAAAGAAAGAGGAGCAACTGGTTTTGGCCATACTATCGAAGCTTGGCCCTGACGATTCAGTGTTTGTTTTGACCTTCCATGCCACCAAGTTGACATCTCGAGCCTCGAAGAAGCCTAAACTTACAGATTTCATGGAATCTCTCACACAAGAACAAGATAAACTGGTGATGATTGGCACCATCAAACCTTCCAAAAACCAAGATCTAGCTACTAGAGATTTGAGGGTGGATTAAAAAGGCAATAAGAAATAAAAGAAGCCACCTGAGAAAAACAGAGACAAGAATAAGTCCTTAGAGGCGCCCCAATGTTCCAAGAAGAACCCCCAGAAGAAGAAAAACAAAGGAGAAATGAGAAAGTGCACGTACTGCAGTAAGGGAAACCATCCTGAAAGATCTTGCATGAAGAAGCAAATTCACATGCTGAACCAACTCCTGGAGAAGAATGGAATCTCCCTTCCTGATAGCTCAAAGAAGAGGGAAGGAGGATCAAATTCAGAATATAGAGAGAGAGTTCATACATTGGTTGCTGTCACATCAAACTCACCTAGTTTCATCATTAAATTCTAGAGCTTCAAGACATATGGTTTTGACCAAGGAGGCATTCGCCTCACTTGACATGTCAAAAGGTCCACCAATAGTACTGGGAGATGACTCTCTCACTGAAAGTTTGGGAAAAGGGAGGATTGATCTTGACCATGGGAAGTTCAGCAATGTATTGTATGTTCCAGGTCTTGCCTCTAACCTCTTGTCAGTGTATCAGATGACCCACATCGGGTCTCTGAAGAAGTTCATATTCTCCCCTGATGAAGTTGATATCATAGAGATCTCAAGTGGTAAATTCATTGCCAAAGGAGTTGCAAATCACACTTCGAAGGTATACATGTTCTCAAATTTCCTACCCTACTCAAACCCCTCCGCTCTTCTGATTCATGCTAATGAGGCAAGCAATATTTGGCATGAAATATTTGGCCATATTAACTTTAATTATCTTTCTGATCTTAGTGAAAATGAAATGGTCATAGGGTTACCAAAGATTAAGTTTTCCAATGGAGTCTGTCAAGGTTGCATCTTAGGAAAACACCCAGAGCATAAATTTGAGAAAGCAAGTCATGAGAGAACCTCTGCACCTCTTGAGTTGATCCACAGTGAAGTTGCTGGCCCATTTCCTCATATGTCAATAATTTAGGTGAAATATGCATTGACATTCATAGATGATTTTTCCAGGTATTGCTGGGTTTACTTCCTGAAGCATAAGTCTGAAGTTTTTGGCCTCTTCAAAGACTTTAAGGCTTTGGTTGAAAACCAGTCTGGGAGGAAACTCAAGGTCCTCATATTTGACAATGGTGGTGATTATTTCAATTCTAAGTTCATTCAATATTGTGCAGGTGCAACATTCTATCACTTACACACCACAACAAAATGGTGTTCCTGAGAGAAATAACAGATCATTGAAAGAGATGGCAACCTACATGATGGGGGCTAAGACTTTGCCACCAAAGTTTTGGGCTGAAGCTATAAACTGTGTATCCTATATC
Organism: Pseudotsuga menziesii; assembly: GCA_001517045.1. Lineage (NCBI taxonomy): Eukaryota > Viridiplantae > Streptophyta > Pinopsida > Pinales > Pinaceae > Pseudotsuga > Pseudotsuga menziesii. Next base: position 89,584 of record LPNX010742526.1, read on the forward strand.
CAGAATAGGGTTCCTCATAAACATCTTTATGGTATGACTCCTTTCGAAGCATGGAGTGGGCACAAGCCAAATGTGACCCATTTCAGGATTTTTGGCTCAAGGACTTGGGTTAGAATTCCAACAGAAAAGAGGAAGGCTTTGCAGCCCCAAAGCCAAGAGTGTCTATTTGTTTTGTACTCTTAATATTCAAAAGGGTACAAGCTGATCAATTTAATCACAAACAAATCCTTCATTGAAAGGAATGTTCAGTTCCAAGAAGAGCCTTTAGCAGCAATTGAAGTTGGAGAGTCTTCTTCACCACCAGAACCACTGAATGTAAGTGAAGAGATAAATGAGTTTGCTGATTCTGATATGTCTAATAATGATTATTTAATTGCAGATCCTAATAGTCCTACAAGACCAAAATGGGCATAAAATACCATTCATGCAGCTGGGGAACTAGCTGGAAATCCTAGTGATGCTAGGAGAACTAGATCTCAGTTTGAGAGTGCCCTGTGTATGAAAGACCCTTTGTTTGCAGAGGAATGATATCTGATGGTTGAATCATATCCATAGACATATGAATATGCAGCACATGATCAAATATGGCAAACAACCATGAAAGAAGAATTCAGCTCACGCCAGAAGAACAACACTTCGGAGTTGGTTGATCTTCCCCCAGGGAGGAAGCTAGTTCAATGTAAGTGGGTTTTCAAAAATAAGTTTGCTGCTGATGGTTCACCTTTGAAATATAAGGCAATATTGGTAGCCAATGGATACTCATAGGTACATGGTATAGACTACAATGAGACCTTTGCACCAGTGGCAATGATGGACTCCATCAGGCTAGCCTTAGCCATTGCAGCTTCGAAGCAGTGGGAGGTACATCACATGGATGTGAAGTGTGCTTTCCTAAATGGATATATTACTGAATATATTTACATTCATCAGCCTCTAGGATTTGTTACTAATCCATCTCTTGTGTGCAGGCTAAAGAAATCATTGTATGGGCTTAAGCAAGCCCCCAAGGCTTGGTATGCCAAGATTGATGGATTTTTTCTATCATTGAGTTTTGTTTGATTCAAGTATGATCCTAATGTTTATTTGAAGCTTATTCATGGTTATTTGATGATTATTTTATTGTATGTGGATGACCTTCTTATTACAAGAAGCTCAAAGGATGAAATTTCCTCCTTGAAGGATGCAATGAACCATGCATTTTCTATGACTGATTTGGGGTTATTGAGCCAATTCTTGGGTCTCGAGATTGCTCAAACCAAACATGGAATAAAATTACATCAGTCCATGTATGCTTTGGATTTTCTGAACAAGTTCAACATGAAATATTTCAAGCTAAGCAAAACTCCCTTCCTTTCAGGAGTTAAGCTTGAAGAAGCAGGTTCTTCTCCTATGGTAAATAATACACTGTATAGGCAACTGATTGGGTGTTTGCTGTACCTTACACATAATTGACCTGATATTTATTATTTGTTAAGTGTGGCTTTAATATACATGGATCAGCCTCATGAGATCCATTGGAGAGCATCCAAAAGGATCCTTATCTTTGTTCAGGGAACAAGGACTCATGGGATCTTCTACAAAGATAAATCTTATCTTGATTTGATTGGGTTTACTGACAGTGATTGGGCAGGTGACAACACAAATTGAAAGTAAACATCAGGATATGTGTTCATGCTTACTGAAGGACTAATAACCTGGTCAAGCAAGAAACAGAGTGCCATTGCACTCTCATCTACAAAAGCAGAGTACAGAGGAGTTGTAAATGTAGCAACTCAATGGTTATGGTTGCAAGGGTTACTTGGTGAATGTGGCTTCGAATTAGAATAATCAACTAATATCTATTGTGATAATCAAAGTACCATTTGAATCTACAATTATCTCATTCAGAGACATAGAACCAAACGCATTGAGATCCATATGCACTACATCAGACAGCTTGTGCATGATGGCACCATTCACCTACTCTTATGTTCATCTTCAAAACAAGTAGAAGACATCTTCACCAAAGTTTTTTGTGAGAATACTTTCAGCAATCTCAAGTCACTTCTGGGGATTCCTGATCATGCTTTGAAGCATGATTGATGACAATATTTTCAAATTTTGTTTTATTGTCCATGTTTAAGGGAGGATTTTTCCCACTGGGTTTTTGCCTCTTTCCTTGTTTAAATGGACATGCAGTATGTAAAGGGTGACTAAGCCTTGTTTCTAGGCCCTATAATTTTCTGATATTTTACTCTTAATTCAATCTTAAGGAGGGGTGTTAGAATAATCAACCCATAGTTAGCTACCTTACACATTAATTAATCCATTTTTGTCTTATTTGCCTAGTTTCCATATTCCACTCAATGCAAGTTGTCCTCCACATGTCCTAGATGGTAAAAATTGCTAAAACTGAGTCATGGAGTGCTTTGGAAACCTCTTGGAATCAATTCTACTTTATTGTTGAACCTCCCTAGCGCATATCTGCTTTTTTTGCTTTATTGCTACTTTTACTGAGTTTTAAGGCAATTGGGAAAGTATGACTAGGTGAAGTTGACTTGTTTTTTGCCCTCGTAATCATCCTCTATTTTCTCCTAATAAAAGTATGTATGATTTATCCTTCCATCAGCTATTAACTTTCCTAATTAAATTTTCCAATTCGTGAGCTCCTAGGCAGATTTGGAAACGACTTTATGCACCTATGGGGGATTTGACTAGATTTAGTAAGCCTGCTTTTGACTAATTCAAATGGCATCCCAATGCATTTGAATCTCTCATGTAATTATTTATTGTGGTAGCCTATTACTTCACAAGGTTGGCTATTGTACACTTATTCAATACAGATTAGTGTTCTGCTCCATATTCAGTCTCCTTTGTGTGTAATTTGCATGTGTAATTGGCAATTTTTGTGACTGTAATTGTTCTAACACCTGGGTTAAATTTCAATAGTGTGATATACACAAGGAAATATATGTTTTCCTCATTTTTCATGTAATGTAATTTATTTTCTTATTATATCATATAAATAAAGGAGTTGAACAATTACAAGGATAGATTAAGGTTTTTGGATTTTCCCTACATTGGGAGGATCATGTATCCATCATTTGTGATCTGTGTCTTTTCCTTCGTTTATTATATGAATAAGAGGTTTCCCAGGTGATCTACTTAAGTAGGAATCCATTTTCCTCAATTGCCATGTAATGTAATTGATTTTCTTATTATAACATATAGATAAAGGAGTTGAACAATTATAGGGAAAGAATAAGATTTGGATTTTCCCTACAATGGGAAGATATGAATCCATTATTTGTGATTCGTCTCATTTCCTCACTTTATTGTATAAATAAACCTTTTGCAGTGTGAAAACATAGTTGGATGTAGAGTAAAGTAGCTTAGGTAGAGATTTTGTGTAGATGAGAAGTGTACATAGGAAGGGGAGTTCTCTTAAGAGTCTGCAATATCCAGAGAAACATGTCACATATTTACATGGAGATTAATAAAATTTCTTACCCTCTATATATCCCAGAATTTTGTGTTCACGTTTGGAGATTAATTTTGTGTATGAATCCCTTGTTTAATTAGTAAAATCATTCGTTGCGAGGATTGATTCTGCAAATTCATAGATCATGTTTTCCAACTATGAATGACCAAGGAAATTGAATTAAGTTTTTTGACCATCACAAATTCCATTCAAGAATAACAAATTGGATAAGGATTTAAGGATTTCTCACATGCAAATTGAATGAAAAGGTTTAACTAGACTTTCATGTTTATCAAAGTTACCAAGGATGGTTGAAAGCATGCCAACTTTGCATAGGAAATTGACCTATGGCTTCTTTAAATACCAGTCATTCAATTTTTAAAAAGGAGGTCAACTTATGGTATAGGACTTGATAAAATTAGAAATCATACCAAAATGGAAATCATTCAAACTGCTTCCATGTGTCATGCACTGAGAGATCATATACATATGTTCAATTCAGAACTTGACTCACCATCCTGCATCAGCCATAACCTAGAAATGTGAACTATTATTTTTAGAAATGTGAACTATTACTGTACTCTATTGGAGGTCTTCATGAAAGCATCTTATATTCCAATTTCAACATTTGAGCACCCCTTAGTTGTTACCCTTTCCCTATTTGTGGTTCATGTGGACCCACCAGGTTAACTCCAGTACATCCTCTTATTGTGCTTCCTATCATAGTAGGAGCTTAAGAAGTTCATGAAGAGATCATGTTTTTGGATTTAGCTGTATTTTTCATTTTATTTATTCAACTTAACCCAATTTCATATTGAAAAGGGACTTGAGTCTTGTATTTCTCAATTTTAGATAGCTTGTAAGTGGTAATAATCTAAACATTCACTACCTTCAAAATTCTTGTTTTTTATTTTTTGGTAAAATGAAAATTTATTGACATAAAAGTACTTATTACAAATGCCAGTAAATACTAATAGGATTCCTTCAGTAGAAAAATTGGGAACCTACAAGTTTAAAGAAGTTACAAAAACAGAACTTGAAATTAATGATTTTCTATTTTAGGAGCAAAGGTAGATATTGAGAACTCAATCAAAATAGTGAAGGGAACTTGTCAGTTCGTTGTTATTCCTTTGTATGTGCCATTATATGTGCAGGCATTGTCATCCCAATTAAAGGTCAGAAGTGTAAGTTAAAGAAATATTCTCATTTCTTCATTCTCATGAAGTTGGCCCAATCATCTCTTTCAAAGATTTCCTTTACGTAGTCTATGTTTCAATATTCAAAAGCAGTTTGTATCCTTCAAGTTATTAAGCCTTTGCTTTAAATTTTAAGTCTCTTTGCCTCTAGCTATACTAATTTATTTCTCAGTAGTTTCTGAGCTCTTTGAGCTCTTTATTTTCCTCATTCCTATCCATCTTAGCCTTTCAGTCATTCTCCAAGACCTGCAACTACCTGATGAACCTTGTGTTCGGTTGCTACCAGAAATATATAGTTTATTGCTCTTTTTTGCTTCAGGCCTAAGCCTCATAAGGACTATCCCCTCTCTTTGCTACATTTCTCTCTCAGCTTCATGATCTCTTCATAAGATCTCTAAGCCTCCTACATGATGGAAGTAGGTGTACTATTGAATCTTTTGGTGTGTTTTTTTCCAAGGTTAGGAAGTACTTTTGGCTACTTGTCAGGTCTATCACTATTCTAGTTTGCTGGCCTCGATTAGTTTCTACTAGATTGCTAGATTTAGTGGAAATTTTAATTTAATTCCATTCTCAAATGGTCTTCTTTCAAACCTTTTAAGCTCATGTTTTTTATTGAAAAGGTCATGGATACTCTTGTTAGTGCCCTTATTTGTATATGTGAAGTCTTATATTTTTCCCACCATATTGTCAATGCCCTTATTTCTATAAGTGAATCCTTATAGTTTTCCCACCATTTTGGTAGTGATATGCCGTGTCTGTATTTATCTTCGGTTTTTAATGTCTATTTTAAATTATGGGTCTAAATCATTGTTGAAGATATTAAATATGTGAAATTACTCTCATGAATAAAGCTGTAGTTGACTTGCATTCAAAGTGTGCTTATTCTTGCAAAGTTGTATTTGATTACTTGTGGTTAACACTGACCCTCCACTTCTCACTTTAAAGATGAATTAGATGTTTATATTCTCTCCATTTGTATATTTATTTCTCTTTTGGCATGTAATAGAGACTACTTGATTTGAAACTACTATCTTTTATATTGTTTCCTTTTGAAAAACTGCCTTTGTTTTCTCATTTTCTATTTGTGTATAGTGACTCATGATTATGTACTAAAATTTATTTTTGATAAAATTTACCTGCACTACTACATCTAAATATGGTCATGTATGGTCTAAAATAGGAGGCATTTGTTGAAATATTGTAACTTCGAAGAATATTCTATATGTATCTTTTTGTGGTCCCCAATGGTTCTACCAGGAGAACCACTTGTATTACATTGTACCTCAATGCTCCTAATCGGAAGAACTAATAAGAGTCACGAGGTAGTCCCCTCTAATTGTAAAGGTGGGTCATCAGCACCCTAGTGTGGTTAATTGAGCCTACATGTGTAACTCGAGCCTACATGATTTAATTCAAGCCTACATGTCAAATGAGTTAACTTAAGTGAACGGATGAATATAAATAAAGGTGTAGTGCTCCTCATTTGTGACACACACACTCTCACTTGTGTAGTGCATTAGTGGAGAAGAAAAGTAGCTGGAGAAGGAGGAGGATCAGGCTTTGATATCCTTGCTGGTTTTATATTTTATCTTTTTGGGGCATCTATATTGAGGAAGATTTTGCTGGGTTTATCCCTTTACGGTTTTCCCAGGATAAATCTTTGTGTTCCTTTTTGTATGGTTGTGCTTGCCTATCTTTCAGTGATCCTGTTTATATGCTTTTGTCATGAAAATGAAATGAAATACTGATGTCTTAGCTAAGCATATGAAAATTTAACATGGTATCAGAGCCACCCTTAAAATAAGACATTATGCAACTACAGAATCTAGGGCTTCTTACTTTTTGGTTCTCTCTCCATAATTGATCAGCAAAAGAAGGCTAGGATAACTCTCCATTGAAGGGCGCATCTTTCTGTCGAAGCGGAATTCGATTCCAAGAATCTTCAGTTTTTGGTGCAGGAAATTAGGGATTCTTGCAGAAGAAGAATGCCACGTCCCCATCCCTCAGACCGGCGAATAGGATGCGACCAACACCCAACATAAGGGCAAACAGCCCCATGAACATAAACATGGATAAGTCAATGCTGAAATAAGAAACTTAAACATAATGCATAGCAGGATGCATAATCCATCATACAAAGATGCATAAACATACCAGAGTACATAATCACTCAACAATTCAGCGGAAGCAACACACATTCCAGCATTCACATGTTCATCATAGCTCATAAAACAATAGATATAATTTGCAGAGATGGGATAATAGTAGCACTTATCTTTTAATGAAGAATTCACCCGCAACCAGCTACGTTGCTGCAACGTTCCACCCAACCATAGGCCAGCATGCTCATCAATCTCTCAGCAACGCTGCCACCCTCGAGCTGGGCATGATTCCTCCAAGGATAAGGGTAAACACAGGCTTACACATATCCAAGGGACACCATCATCCAAACCAACACCGTTGGGTTTATCATGCCATCAACAATCAGTCAAGCCAGCACAGTCCGAAGACCAACCACTGCTTACACATAGCAAAACAATCCCTTCACAACCCTGTGAAGAAGGAAAAGACAACCGGTGACAGTCCCAAACGAAAGGTGAGACACAGCTCAAGCCTACAAGGCAACACAGAGTTGTTCTTGGCCCTAACATGTCCAAAACAACTCAGCTACAACCCAAAACTAGGGTACTCCAGTAGCCACAAACACACAATGCATGATAGCAGCAATCCACAATCCTAAAACAAGGAACTCAGCCAACGAATTGGAAATCACTAGCCCACAGCACACACAATCCTCAATGTAAAAACTGAAGGATACAGACAGAAAAGAGGGGACAAAAAAATTCACAGTCTGTGTGTAAAGGAAAAGACACAGCCCAGGGAAAGCATGGATGCACACATACACAGTCCAAAGTGGAAACAGAAATTGGACTCTTAACAGTCCCCAAATTGGACTTTCAACAGTCCCCAAACATCGTGGGGAAAACACAACAGCAACCCAAATTGTGGGTGAAACCAACAGCAAGCAGAAACCGTGGATTAAAGCCACGGCTATGACACATACCGATGGAAATCAGGCCCTTGAGGCCATTTCTCCTGCTCGCTGCATACACAACCAGAGAAGACCCACGACTGGTGTGTGAGGATGAACAGAATGCCTCTCTGCATGAGGATCCCAACCTGTGTGCGCGAATCGACCGACCAACGTGAGGAAGAACCGACCATGGAGGGAACGAATAGACCATAATCGTGAAGGTGAAGACCAGGCGTGTGAGGAGATGAACCGACCAGGGAAGAATGGCAAGAAGGGAGTCGAGGGAGAGTGGAGTGAAGGCAGTCGTGGGTGGAGTGGGCATGTGGAAAAGGGACTGACAGTCCTGCCACCCCACTCCCAAAGGAAATAACTGCCTCAACCACTAGCCATACTACCCCCAACAAACAAAACCAAGCCATTGAAGAGGTTGGTGAAACAAGAAAGGTGGAAAAACATGGGTTTTTCCCCCATAAACCAATGTTTGACATCCCCCACCCCTTATCCTTTGGAACCATGCCCTTTTCATTCAACGTTGCACTGTCATAGCTAGTTGTGATTTTAGTTTTATTTGATGTGCGTGTTTACATGATGTCGAATTATAATGTGCCAAATAGCACGACATACCATCAGCAACTATCCCCATTGCCAACCCTACACAACCAAATCGATGGTGGGGCTTTTGCCTTTAGCTCCTCACCACGATTAATTACAATATATACATCATGCAAACGGGGTCGAAATCGGGGTGTTACATTCCCCTCCCTCTTGGAATAACACCGTCCTCGGTGTTCCATTACATATATATACAATACATATATAATTGCACATCAAAATTTCAAAATTGCAGATCTATCCCACGTTCAATCATTTACTTTGAACGTTCCAGAAAAAGCCCCTCGGCTTCCATGGACTTCTCTTGCTGGTTCTCAGCTTCCAGCTAATCCCGAAGTCTAGGAACTTTGTGGCTATTGCCCTCATCATGTGCCCTCATCGGACAGTCCCGGCGTAAATGATGTCCTTCGCATCTCCAGCATTTCACTGGCTGCTTCATCTTTACCTGCTCAATTTTCTTTGAGTCTTCATGCCTGGACCATTTCCTATCGGGTCGCTTGGACAATTGTCCCATTGCTGATCCACCTTCCTTTCCTTTGTCGATTGCTACCAAAAGGCTTTTCATCTCCCTTTGCAAACCAATAGAGTCTTGCAAAATCTGGCATTAGAGGAAATTTCAACTCAAAATGGGCCTCCTAAAATGAACTAATAAAATAATAGTTAAAATAATAAAATAATATTTATTAATTTTGGAGGAANAATGGAATGATGGAAATTGCTTTAAATTTGAAATACCATATAGGTCTTAAACACTTTTTTAATATAAATTTGGGGATAGGTATCATAAAAAAAACTACTTTTTTTGTTTGTGTTTTTGACATATCTCCTTGTGTTTTTACTCAAATTTTGATCGGGAGAGCTCGTTGGATGCAAAATTAAATTCTGCATCCAACGAGTACCCACTCGGCATACTTTTTACGGACCCCACTACCCCAAAAACAAGAAATACCTAAGAAAATGGAATGATGACATCATCATTCAATTTTTTCAGGTATTTCTTGTTTTTGGGGTAGCAGGGTCCATCAAAAGTATGCCGAGTGGGTACTCGTTGGATGCGAAATTGAATTCCGCATCCAACGAGCTCTCTCGATCGAAATTTGAGTAAAAACATAGGGAGATATGTCAAAAATACAAACAAAAAAGTAGTTTTTTTTTATGATACCTATCCCCAAATTTATATTAAAAATGTGTTTCAGACCTATACGATATTTCAAATTTAAATCAATTTCATTGGCTAACACATGATGACATGGAATTCAAATAAAAGTTAAAAGGCCCATTTTGAGTTGAAATTTTCTCTAATGTGGTTCATTTCACTCTGCCTTCTCTATATCTTGAGCATCTCCCCAAGGTTCTCTTGGGTCTTGGCAATCATTTGAAGGAGACTTCCAGCTAAGTCCAAGAACTTTTGATCTGCTGCCATGATCAATGTGCACCACCTGATTTCACCTTTCCCACCTGTGCAATGCACCATTGAAATTCTATCAGACCAAGCATAATATAGACATTAAAATTAGTCAGTTAATTACCCCAAATGGCATGACAGTCCAAGTCT
>LPNX010742541.1:9012-91354 GCA_001517045.1 Pseudotsuga menziesii
TCTTTTATTGGAAGGAGAAAACCGACCTAGTCATATCTTATAAGCATTTGTTATCGTTGGCTAATAGACTTATACTTCATTCATCACAACATGTTGATGAACTACTACACTTCTTATCTCTATCTCATAAAACTAACCTCTATGCATCGTTACTAAATCTTTATGTTCAGAATCATAGTTGGGTGTTTTCCCTCACACTTTCCTTCCTTCTTTAATGGGATGTGTAGTAGGTATTTCGCCCTTGCTACAGGCAGGAACAACACCCTTCCATCTATAGGACAGAAGGGTAGGGTTCCTATGAGAATGGAAGAAAAAAAGGAAATAAATATAAAATGAAATGGAACCCCTTTGCACACAAGGTTAGGGCCAAGCTCCAAAACCCTGCATACAAACTGTTAGAAAACAAGAGAACCTGCAAGAAATCAATGGAAACCTGCAAGAAAATGTTAAGCAATAAACCTACAAACAAATAATGTTAGAAAACTACAATCTAAATAAGCAAAAACATGAAAAGACAAGCATATACCTTCTTTGGATGGAATGGGCCACCATGCCCTAACTTGGGAGAGCACCTCTCAATGGATGGGGGGAGCTATAGCTCAATGGAGGAATGGAAGAGAGGGAGGGCAAATGACTTGAGAGGCAAAGGGTCTCAAGACACTCACACAGGCAACGTAACGATAGGGAGATGAGAAGTCATTTGAGAGTGACCCCCACCCCTCTATTTATACTTCTTCTAGGTATTTTTAGGGTTTTAAGCCCCTGGTTGGGGCTTTAGCCCCTTTTTTGGGATTTTATCCCCTTTCGCCCAATCTTTAGCTCCTTTGGGTGTTTTAGCCTCTATGGGACCTAATTTGGCCATTTTTAGGGGTTTTTAAGCCCTTTTTCATATTTTTAAGCCTTTTTGAGGGTGTGGGGGTCAAATGAGGGTCGTGCAAGGATGTCCTTGGGTGGTGTAGGTCATGTAGAGATTAGTGAGATATTTTTTGGGTTAACAGATTACCCCCTGATGTGTGAGGGTAGGAGCTCATCGTATGGCTGACGAACATCATAGGATTTTCTTGGGGAGAGGTGGTGCTTCCTGGGCTGGGGCATGGTGGCTTTTGGTTTTTGTATTAATATGCTTCCCATCAATGGGTGAGATACAAATAATGTGTGACATGTATATGGACAAGGCAGGTATCCCCATGCTTGTAACAATGTCAAAATAATAATGTGATCTAAGCTCTATACTGCAAGAGACGATAATGTACAACTGTTGTTACAATAGTGGTTGCCTCAATGAGAGGCTGAATACAATACTGGTATGAAGAACTACTACATTGGACCGATGGAATTCTCATGGAATGCTATATCTTCATGACTGATGGTCTACTACATCTGGAATGGTACATAGTTTACTGACGGAGAGTCAGAGTCTCTATGGTACAAGTATGTTGTATCAATCACAAATCTATATAGAAGCACTGATGGGGCTTCTGAACACTGTCTCCAATGCAACCCAGAAATCACAAGGGACATCAACCTGTTTGGGTCCCTCAAATAGACTCATCAATTTGCTAGAGTCATGTGACATTTGGGGTCTTCAACCAAATACTGCACGGACCAATACCCTGTACGAATCTCAACGGTGCGATGATGTAGTTGGAGTCGAGCATGTGAGAAACAACCATCCCAAGAGGCACTAAGGACTCCTCTTAAGTGGTCCAAGGAACTCATCAATGAGGTTAATGAAACCAGGATATAGGGACCTCTGGATCTATCCTCTAGAATACATGTGTTGTCATCGACAGTGGGAGACCTGCCCCTGGTCAAGGCAATGGTGTTTCCTTGACCAGAAGCATGAGGGAGATAAATGAAAGATGTGAGACAATCTGAGGACTGACCCACTGAAATGGGGGGGGAGGGAAGGAGTTGAATAGGGGCAGAGGGAGTGTAGTGGACTCAAAATTCCTTTGTTCAGAGTATGACGGCAGGGTGGACCAAGTAGCAAATGAAAGTGACTCATGGGAAAGGGATCATAGTTGTAATACCGGGAATGTAACTGCAGATGGGAAATACTTGGAGGAGGTAGAAACTTTTGATATTAATGGGATCCAAGGAAGACACATTGCAGAGTACTCTGAACAAAGGCGACCCAAAGTGGGAATGCTGCCAAACTGTTATCTGTGGGGTGGTGTCTAAAGACACTGTTGTGGTACGATCTCGTGGATTTTTGTTGAGCCCTAGAAAGTAAATGCTCGATGGTGCTTTAAATTTTAGAGAGTCTGAAAGCATGAAGAAGACTCCAATGGGGGCTCTTTTTGGTTGGTAGTCTCCTGTGCCCGAAAAAGGATAAAAGTATACACAAGAGATCTCACCCATCCTTTAGGGGATGAGAGACTTCTTTACCGTTGGTAGTCCAGTCAGGCCGGAAAAGGTTAAACCTATACTGACTAGAAGGTCATTCAGATACTTTTACGAGCATGAACAAAACCAAGTTTGCTTGGCAATATTTTCTTGATGAGAAGGATGAAAAAGAGATTAACGAAAACCCATGGTGAGATTTTTCATAAAGTTCGGCCCCTCTGCCCGAGAAAGCATAAAAGGATCCAGAGGGGAATGGTCTTGGCTTGCCAATATGCCAAGGTGGTCCTTTTCATATGGTGGTCTACATGGTTCACAAAAGGAGATAAACGAGACGATGTAGACGCCCTTTCCTATACTTTAATGAGCGGGAAAGGAAGCAATTGCGCTCGACAATATTTTCATTCTTTTAGGAGTCAGAAAAGAGCTTAAAAGAAACTCTGATATGGTCAACCGATTGCGGTGACACAGGTGGTGCCCCATGTCAGGATAGTGGAAAGTGTTCCATGTTGATGTATTTGTAACTTTGAAATGTATTCATCTATGTATCTTATGTCTTGTAACCTGATGTTTATTCCAGGATGTATCTATTATGTAATTGAGTCATGTTGTCATGCCCCGATGTTCCGATCAGGAGGATCTATTATGTAAACAAGTCATGTCAAGTCATAGTGGGTAACCCTCTGATTGTCTAAGGGTTAAAGTGCCCGCAGTTTTGGGGCACTAGGGTTATTAGACTCTCCTAGTAGAGGTCGGCCCTAGTAGGGTTTTAGTCATGCCGGGATTAGTATAAATAGAGAACATGAGTCTCTATTTATCACACAACTCATCCACACTCAAGTGTAGCGCATAGTTGAGGAAGGAGAAGACACTGGGGCTAGACAAGAAGAAGATTACTGCTGTCAGGATATCACTTACTGTTTTGGGATTTTCTATTTTGGTGTTGATTCTATCTTTGAGGAAGTTGCAGGGTTTTCTCCTTTATGGTTTCCCTGAGGAAAAACACTATGTTCATTGTCTCTTGTTTTTGATTGTTGTGCTTGTTATTCTCTCAGTTAAAGATCCTAATAATGCTAGATTAATGCTGAAACACTAACATGGTATCAGAGCTAACCTGAGAAGAAGACACTGTGCAGCTGCGGGAACTAGGGCTTCCTAGTTTGTGGATCTTCCTCCATAGATTTTCAACAAAAGTAAGGTGGAATAAATCTCCTCCCTAGGGCGCATCTTTCTGTCGAAGCATAATCCAATTCTGAGGTTTTTCAGTTTTGGACCTGTCACTACTGTTGGAAATTAGAGCTTTTCATAGAAGAGGAATTTTTCAGTGAGCCCAGGCCTGGATTGATCTCCTCCCCAAAATCGAAGTTACGAAAAAATTTCAAGGCATTTGGGTGGACAGAACTCCGGAAAAGCAAAACCCTAATTTGCTCCTAATCCAGTACTGCAGGATTTCAGCTCAAGTTTCAGATCCGACATCTTGAACCTGGAAAGATCTAAAATATTTTGTATTTCCATTTGAGGTTCTCAGTTAAGATGTCTCATCATACCAAGCTTGATAACTTCCGAGCCTGGAAGTATAGGATCTCCCTGGTCCTGGAAGAAAATGAGTTAGACTCCTACATCCATGAGGAGATTCCAGTTCCAGAGGGAGATGAGGCAAAGGCCTTACATAAGAAGAATGTGTTTATGGAAAAGAGGATCATTGCTGATTCTATAAAGGATCACCTTATCCCACAGGTGTCCTCTCTCAAGCCACCTAAAGCTATGTTTGATGCCCTAACCAAATTGTTTGAAGGGAAGAACATAAACCGGAAGATGAATCTAAGAAATCAACTGAAGAATGTGAAGATCTAGGATGCAGAGACCATCCAGTCTTACTTCACAAGGGTTTCTCAGATCAAGGAACAATTGGAAGCAGTAGATGAATAAGTGGAGAATGCAGAAATTGTGATGACCACCTTGAATGGTCTCCCTAGAACATGGGATTCTTTCATTCAAGGGATCTGTGCTAGAAAGAAGTTAGTCAAGTTCAGCAGACTGTGGGAAGAATACTATCAAGAAGAAGCTCAGATAACAGCTCGAGAAGAGAAGATGGGAAGTGAATATCAAGCCCTCATAGTACAATCCAAGAAATCCAGATCCATCCATCACAGAAGTAAGTACTCTCATCACAAGAATAACTCTAGAAAGCCTAGAGATAAGTATAAATTCATTTGCTATACATGTGATGAAAAAGGACACTTTGCTAGATATTGTCCTAAGAACAAAAGTAGTCCTCCCAAGAATAAGGGAAGCAAAAGAAGACATCATGCTCATGCTGTAGAGGATGATGAACCATCCAAGGAGAGATCCAGATATGAAAGTGAAGATTCTTCAAGTGAGGATGAATATGTTTTGATCTCCGCTCTCACAGGAAACATTACTCATGGAAGTGATGATTGGCTTATTGATAGTGGGGCCTCCAAACACATGACTGGATTCAAGGAATCCTTTGTGAAGCTCTCAGAACATGAATCACCTCACAAGGTAAAGCTAGGAGATGAATACCAATATCCAATAAAAGGTAGTGGGGAATCTCCCTATAAACTAGACTCTGGTAAGTCTCTTACAATGAACGAAGTATTGTTTGTGCCAGGACTCGAGAAGAACCTTCTCTCCATATCAGCATTGGATGCAAAAGGAATGAGGGTTGCATTCCTAGATGGTAAACTCATCATGTGGCCAAAAGGAAAGACTATTGATGATGCAATAGTGATCGGTGAACAAGGAGGTTTGTACAAATTAAAGGGCCATCCAGAACAAGCCTTGGTCCATGACACAGTAGAGCCAAGTGAACTTTGGCATAGAAGGCTTGCACATGTGCATTACAGAGCACTACCTCTTGCAAGCAAAGTTATTGAAGGTCTTCCAGAAATGCAAACAAAACATGATAGGATCTGCAAAGGATGTGCGAAAGGGAAGAACACAAAGAAGACATTTCCAAGTAGCGAAAGCAAGGCAAAAGGAATCTTGGAAATCATCCACTCTGATGTATGCGGTCCTATGTTATCCAACTCTATAAGTGGGTATGCATATTATGTTTCTTTTATTGATGATTTTTATAGAAAGACATGGGTTTACTTCATGAAGAACAAAGATGAAGTATTTAGCAAATTCAAGGAATTCAAAGCCTTGATCGAGAACCATACTGAAAAGAAGATCAAGACCTTACGATTAGATAATGGCGGAGAATTCACTTCAAATGAATTCAAAGAGCTATGTAAAGAATCATGGATTAAGAGGGAGTTGTCCACTCCTTAAAATCCTCAACAGAATGGGATTGCAGAATGGAAGAACAGAACTATCATGGAGGCTGCTAAAGCAATGCTTCATGATCAAGATCTTCCTATGCATCTTTGGGCAGAAGCTGCTAGAACAGCGATGTATGTACAGAATCATACTCCACATAGAGTACTCAAGAACAAGACTCTTGAAGAAGTCTTCTCCGGTAAGAAACCAGAAGTCAGCCATCTCAGAATATTCGGCTGTCCTGTGTACATACACATTCCAAAAGAAAAGAGAACAAAATTAGATCCTTCAGGAAAGAAGGGCATATTTGTGGGATACTCTGAAAGCTCGAAGGCTTACAGAATCTATTTCCTAGGATACAAGAAGATTGAAATCAGCAGGGATCTGACATTCGATGAAGACACAACTTACAACAAATCCAGAAAGAGACCTGCTGAAGAACCTGAAGAAGCAGAAGCACCTTGAATCCATGACACAACCATGAATGAAGAAATTCAAGAAGAAGATCGAGAAGTTGAAGAACCACAAAGACCTGTAGATCCACCTCTGTAGAAGAATCCTCACAAGAGGAAACTTGCTTGGGTACGAGAACTTATCCAAGGTGCGGAAAGATATGGGGCTCCAGAAGAGAATCACAGAGAAAGAAAGAGGACCAGATCCGATTCTGGGTATGTAGCTTTACTATGTGATTTCATTGATAAAGAACCTTCCAGTTATGAAGAAGCGGCAGAATAGAAAGAATGGAAGGATGGTATGATCGAAGAATATTAGTCGATAATGAAGAATGATGTTTGGGATGTTGTCCTAAGACCAAAATAGAAGTCAGTTGTGACTTCCAAATGGATCTACAAGATCAAGCATGCTGCAGACGGTAGCATTGAAAAATGTAAGGAAAGATTTGTGGCTCGGGGTTTCTCTCAGAAAGAAGGAATAGACTATGAAGAAACCTTTGCACCTGTATCCAGATACACTTCCATCAGATCAGTACTTGCTCTGGCTGCAGTAATGAAATGGAAGATACACCAGATGGATGTCAAGACTGCTTTCTTGAATGGTGTAGTAGAAGAAGAAGTGTATGTAGAGAAGCCACTCGGTTTTGAGACACATGACAGGGATTCTCATGTATGCAGATTGAAGAAAGCCCTGTACGGTTTGAAACATGCACCCAGGACCTGGTACGGCAGAATTGATAGGTTTCTATCTAGTTTGGGATTTACCAAGAGTAAAGCAGATTCCAACCTTTACTACAAGGTTGAGGATGGCAACCTAGTGATGCTTCTACTAGATGTAGATGATCTATTTGTGACATGTACATATGGGTTGATTACTGATACGAAGAGAAAGCTTGATGCTAAGTTCGAGATGAAGGACTTGGGTATGATGCATTACTTTCTAGGTATGGAGGTGTGGCAGAGCTCAGATGGAATCTTCCTTAGATAAGGGAAGTATGCAGTAGAGATACTAAAGAGATTTGGGATGATGGACTGCAAGACTATGGACACACCTATGGCATCGAACCTAAAGCTATTGAGTGATGCTTCATCAGAGACGGTTGATACCACGATGTATCGTCAGATGATTGGGTCATTGATATACTTGACGAACACGAGACCAGACATTTGCTTTGCTGTGAACACCTTGAGCCAGTTCTTGACAGATCCGAGAAGTGTTCACTTGATTGTTGCAAAGCATATTCTGAGGTACTTGAGGGGTACAGTTGATTATGGGCTCAAGTACGATGCGAATCAGAAGATTAACCTGGAAGGTTATGTTGATTCAGATTAGGCAGGCAGTGCCATTGATAGGAAGAGCACTTCAGGATGTTGCTTCAGTATGGGATCAGGTGTGATCTCTTGGTTTAGCAGGAAGCAATCCTGTGTGGCACTGAGTACAGCTGAAGCAGAGTATGTCGCAGCTTGTTCAGCTAATTATGAGGCAGTATGGCTGCAGAAGCTACTGTCTGATATATTTGATCTCTAGTTGGATGCTACTTGTATACATTGCAATAACCAGAGTTGCGTGAAGTTTTCAAAGAATCCAGTGTTCCATGACAAGTCTAAGCATATCGAGATCAAGTATCACTATATCAAGGATATGGTACAGAAGGGAGCAGTGAAGCTCCAGTATGTTGCGACGGAGGAACAGATAGCTGATGTATTGATGAAGCCATTGGCTAGGCTGAAGTTTGAGTACTTCAGGGAGAAGCTTGGTGTTCTCTAGATCGAGGTTTCCTCCAAGAGAAAGTGATGAGACCCATAGCCATTCTAACGAGTAGGTCAGATGTAAGGGCTGAGCCATTCTGTCATGGTGAGAGGATTGCTTCCTTCCATGTCAGATATGAGTGCTGGCCATTCTGTCGAGTAGGATAGATGTAAGGGCAATTGTCATTCTTTGAATGGAGCTGCCTGGTGAGGTACCAAGAACACTCAGTCTAGGACTGAGTAGCCATTCTGATGTGATAGAGGGATGTGTTCCCACTTGATCAAATGTAAGGGCTGAACCATTCTGTCATGGCTAAAGGATTAGGTTCCTCCCATGTTAGATGTGAGTGTTGGCCATTCCGACAAGCAGGTCAGATGTAAGGGAAACTGCCATTCTGGGAATGGAGGCACCTGGTCAGTTACCAGGTAGCTCAGTCTGGGACTGGGGGCCATTCTGATGCGATGGTAGGATTAGTTCCTCCATGATCAGATGTGAGTGCATTCCCTTTCTGATGCGATGCTTCGTGCATGGTCAGAATGTAAGTGTAGAGCCTTTCCGACAAGATGAGGTTGGATATAAGTGCTGAGCCATTATGGCGCGATGTGTTCACACATGGTCAGATGTGAGTGCTGTTCCTTTTCGACAAGATGGGGTTGGATGTAAGTGCAGAGCCTTTTCGATGTGATGTGCTTACACATGATTGAATATAAGTGCTGAGCCTTTCTAACAAGATGAGGTCAGATGTGAGTGCTGGGCCTTTCTGACAAGATGAGGTCAGATGTGAGTGTTGGGCATGCCTTTCTGACACGATGAGGTCAGATGTAAGAGCTAGGCGGGCCATTCTGACTTAAGTGTAAGATATAAGCACTGATGAAGACCTACATGAAGGGTAGGCCTATAGGATTGACTCTATAGAACTTCCTATGATGAGAAGAATCGAGATAGCACCATTATGAGATAGCAGATGATGATCCAGACTTGATGATGATCCAGATCAAGTGATCCAGATGAGATGATCCAGACTTGATGATGATCCAGATCAAGTGATCCAGATGAGATGATCCAGACTTGATGACGATCCAGATCAAGTGACAATCCAGTTGTGATGATGATCTAGACTCGATGATCCAGATCAAGTGATCCAGATGAGATGATCCAGAATTGATGGTGATGCAGATCGAGTGATGATCCAGCAGTGATGAGCCAGTAGTCATGATGATACAGATCCCGTGATGAAGAGAAACAATATGACTTGAAAACTCGAAGACGAAGAAGACTTGAAGAGAAAGAAGATGACTTGAAGACTCGAAGACAAAGAAGACTTGAAGATGGCGAGATGATCCAGTTGATGCAGAGAAGAAGACCAGTGCTAAAAATTGTGTCGAAAGAATACCTTCCTAATTAAGAGGGAGTGTTGATGTATTTGTAACTTTGGAATGTATTCATCTATGTATCTTTTGTCTTGTAACCCGATGTTTATTCCAGGATGTATATATTATGTAATTGAGTCATGTTGTCATGCCCCGATGTTCCGATCGAGAGGATCTATTATGTAAACAAGTCATGTCATGTCATAGTGGTTAACCCTCCGATTGTCTAAGGGTTAAAGTCCCCGCAAATTCGGGGCACTAGGGTTATTAGACTCTCCTAGTAAAGGTCGGCCCTAGTAGGGTTTTAGTCATGCCGGGATTAGTATAAATAGAAAATAGGAGTCTCTATTTACCACACAACTCATCCACACTCAAGTGTAGCGCATAGTTGAGGAAGGAGAAGACACTGGGGCTAGACAAGAAGAAGATTACTGCTGCTAGGATATCACTTACTATTTTGGGCTTTTCTATTTTGGTGTTGATTCTATCTTTGAGGAAGTTGCAGGGTTTTCTCCTTTATGGTTTCCCCGAGGAAAAACACTATGTTCATTGTCTCTTGTGTTTGATTGTTGTGCTTGTTATTCTCTCAGTTAAAGATCCTAATAATGCTAGATTAATGCTGAAACACTAACAGTCCAAAGGTCATCCATGCAGTATGGATGGAGCAGGTGGCTCTTAAACATACCAATACATGCATGGGATAGATCGCAATAGAGGCACACGAATCGGTGTGGTAGAGGAACGCAAACCGAGGTGGCTCTCAAAAAAAGGTCAAGAGAGCTGTGTGTGAGTTGTGGTGGACAGACTTGACTACATGTGATGTGAGTACAAGTCGAGAGGCATTTATATGCCAAATGCATGCAAAGGAAATGATTCGTGCTCTGGAAGATGGTCCGGAGATCCATATAAGGTGCGGTGGACGGATTAGACAACTATATGCTAAAAATCAAAATGATGTGCCTTCCAAACGGCGGCCTGGGAACCTGCATGAGTGGCAGTAGGAAAGTGTGATGTAAGTACAGGTCCGAAGACACTTGTCTCACCATGATGTGGCTGGTAAATCGAGGTAACTTCCAGGAAGTGGTCCCGAAAATTACTTGTTAAACATGAGATGATGATCTCATAAGGGGATAGAACTTGGAGTCTCGAGGTGTGAGAGGTGTCTCAAATAGGTTCCAGGTGACTTTGGATTAGCAGTTAATGGTGCTGCCCCTGACTTGTGGTAAAAAATATTAAAAAACAAAAAAGGAAAATCAAGTGACTTGTTGGTGATGTTAAGCGTAAAATCTCTTGAGGTAGATCCCGTTGTGTGGATTCTCCAAGAGTTGTCCATCAAAGTCAATAAGGGTGTATGCCCCTTTTCAGAGGCAATGGTGGACGACGTATGGGTCGTACCACATTGACTCGAACTTGCATTTTCCCAACTTATCATTGGTTTGGTCGTATACTAGAACCATATCGCGTTCGTTCAAGGTGCGAGGGTGGACATGGGAGTCATAGTGGGCCTTTGACCATGTTTTCGCTGCTTTGATGGCTTGGAGGGCGGCTCGGTGGTATTCTATGGTTTGCTCAAGTTAGAGGAGTCGTTCTTCCAAAGGCGAAGTATCAAGGAGGAGTTCAACCACGAGGTCCAGGGATGGGATCTGGCACTCTATAGGGAGTACTGATTCAACGCCATGTACTAGGTGGAAAGGGGTGAAACCGGTTGTGGTTTTTGTGGACGTACGATAAGCCCATAGGGTGGAGAACAGCATGTGATGCCAGTTGGTTTTATGGTTTCCTACCATCCTTCGAAGCACTGTTTTGATGATTTTGTTGACTGCTTCAACTTGGCTGTTGCCCTGGGGGTAGTAGGAAGATGAGTACTGGTGTTCAAATTTCAACATGGTTGAAAGCTCAGTCCAAACAACGTCTTCAAAGTGTTTACCATGGTCTGAGACCAACTATTTAGGAACACCAAATCGTGAAATAACATGGTTGAAGAAGAAGCGTGCCGCCGTTTCACTTTTGCAATAAAATGTGGGCATGGCCTCGGCCCACTTAGTGAAGTAATAAACTGCCATAATGATGTATTTATGACTGTTGGCCGAGGCAGGATTGATTGCCATGAAGTCGATTTCCCATTTGTAGAAGGGACCGACTGTGACTATGGGGTGTAATGGTGCAGGGGGGATTCTTTCCTTTAGGGCAAAGAGCTGACAGCTGCGACAATGCTTGAATGCCTCTATGCAGTTAGCGAAGATGGAAGGCCAGAAGTAGCTGGCATGTAGAATCTTATGGGCGGTTGCCAGACCTAAAAGGTGGCCACCACAAGAGCCACTATGACAGTCGTTGAGGATAGTCTTGGCCTAGTCACGGGTGAGGCAACGATGTAGGATGGTATTACTGCCTTGACGATACAGAACATCTCCAATCAACAGGTGGCGAATGGATTGATGTCAGATGCGTCGCCTATCCTCGCGATTTAATTGCACTATGAACTTCTGTGTTCGTAAATATAGAAGGATGTCCCCATACCATCGGTTCTCCGTGGATATGACGAATAGGAAATCATCGGGGAGATCATCCTTGGGTGGTGATGATGCAGTTAATGGGGGAAGATTGGTCATGAGTGTGGCCAACGTGAGTTCCTTTGTGCTTTTTGAGGAAATGAATTCTAAGTCGAATTCTTGGAGGACGACTACCCACTTAGCCACATGACCTTGTAGAAGGCGATGACTTAAGAGGTACCGCATTGGGTTTGAATCAACCACTACATGAGTATGGTTTGCAATGATGTAGTGGTGCAACTTCTGAGCCGAGAAGACGACGGTGAGGGCCAATTTCTCCTCGAGTGAATATCTTAGTGGGGGACCTGTCAGCTTTTGACTGATTTAATAAAGCACATGCTCATGGGGAGCATCGTCTTCTTGGACCAAGACTCCAGTAATGGTGTTGTCCGAGGCCGACACATAGAGAATGAAGTCTCGGGTGAAGTCTGGTGCTGAGAGTAATGGTGTAGAAGCCAGGGTTTGCTTGAGTGCATCAAACGATTCTTATGCTTACTGATCCCAAACAAAGGGGATTTTTGTGCAGAGAAGGCAAATGAATCCATGGGTTTTTGTTGCATACTTTGGTACAAAGCGGCGAAGGAAGTTGGCCTTGCCTTGGAGGCTTTGTAGTTGGTGCCGAGTTTTTGGTGAAGGAAGATCAAGGATATCCTGAACCTTGAGAGGGTCTATCGTTATCCCTTTGTGAGATACGATGAACTCGAGTAGACGACCTGCTGGGACACAAAAAATGCATTTTAGGGTATTAATGCGAATTTTGTACTTGCGGCATCACAAAAAGACTTGCCGCAAGTCATCTATATGTTGTGCTCGTTTTGGTGATCGAGTGGTAAGGTCGTACAGGTAGACCAAGATGATGTGGATTAGGTCGTGGAAATAATATGTCATGGCACGCTGGAAGGTGGCTCTAGCATTCTTTAGGCCAAAGGGCATTACTCGATAGGTGAATGTGCCCCACGGGGTTGTGAATGCAGTCTTGTAATGATCTTGTTTCCAGATCTAGATTTGGTTATATCTAGAAAAGTCCTCCATGAAGGAAAAGACCTCATGTCCAGTGCATGCATCGATAATCTGATCGATGAAGGTTGTTGGGAAGTTGTCTTTTGGACACGCCCCATTTAGATCACTGAAGTCTGTGCAAACGCGAATGGTACCCTGTTTTTTATTCACAGGAATAGGATTAGAAACCCAAGTGGTGTACGCAATGGGGTAAATGACGCCAGTTGTGTGTAGCTTCTCAATCTCAACTTTGACCACGACAACTTTGGAGGGATGGATGGGCGGTTGCTTTTGGCGCACGGGGGCCACATCGGGCCATGTGTCGATGTGGTGTTCCACAATGGATGGATCCAACCCAGGAATTTTAATGTAGGACCAGGCAAAGATGGCGCGGAATTCTTGGAAGAGGGCTTTGTAGGTAGCAACTTCTTTCGGGGAGCAGGATGCCCCCAGCATGATTTCTTCAACAACCTCAGGATTGGTTGAGATGTTGATTTTTATGGTTGGCAAGATGTTGGCCATGTTCCCTTCTTCAAGGGCATCTGGTGCCGAAATGGGATTTTTGAACAAGTCGACTTTCCCATGAATGAAATCTTTGGTTTCCACGAAAAATTGGTCAGACTGCAACACAATCTCTTTGGGGAGGAAGAACTAGCGATGGTGCATGTCATCCCATGGGTATTCTAGGGCGTTTAAGGATTCAAGTATCTCCTCATTGTTGCAGAAGCAATGAAGGGATAGGTCTGATGGACTGTTGGTGATGGTGGAGACAAGAGGGTATGTAGAATAGGACATCATGTAAATGGACACGGTGTCTGAAGAAGGAGGTGGGGGATGGACTTCTTCGATCAGAGTGTTCTCAGATTCAAAGGAATGTTGTCGAAGGTTGGCTAGATCCATTCGGAACTCGGACAAGTCTTGGAAGTGGTGAGAATAGTGTCCATACAATCTGTAGAGGGGCAAGCATGGTTTGTTCTTAATGACGTGTTTCTCACTATTGGCCCGCTTGGGAGTTCAACCATGGGGAGGTTTTTCGTTGTATCCATGGCATCCAAATGTGTGCGGATTATGGGAATCTCAGGGCATCTTTGAGTTGGATGGCCCTATTCTTCACAAATGGCACAAGGTGGGATCTGTCGAGCTTCAGCGGTAGCTTTCACATTTTTTCCCCCGACCCTTTTTGGGTGGGGTGGTGCGGGTGCGGGTGCAATGGTTGGTTTTTGCGGGCTAGGTGGAGGATGAGATTCAACCGCAATGGGTTGTATGGGGATAAGATTACTTGGGGCATTGGTGGTTGGGCCGGTGGATCAAGGTACCACACGAGAACTCCCAATGTAAAATTGGGTAAGTTTAAGGTAGCCATTACTGGCTTGCTCACGACACTAGGCGAGGGTAAGAGGAAGGGAATTGTGTGGACTAGGGAGGAGCCCAGATAACCCCCCGATGGTTGCATGTGGGGATGAGGTTGTGGTGGTGGATGCGCATAATGCTATGATTGCAGATGATGATGTGGTTGCTAATGATGTTGCAGCTGCTAATGATGTTGCGACTGCTAATGGTGTTGCAGCTGTGGATGGTGTTGTGGTTGCGGTTGGGGCTGCGACTACGGGTGGTGTTATGGTTGCGATTAGGGATGCAGCTGCGGTTGATGTTTGGGTGCAACAGTGCTATATGAGAGCATGCACAAGTCTGCAGTCTCATTTGGTGTCGGTGGTGGTGACACTAAGGGGAAAGAAGCCGTCATGGTGGTATAGACAAACAACCCAGGGCCCACATTCAACAATGGGGAGGCTGGTATGTTGTTAACCATGGTGTTGACTGTAGGGATAACATTGGTGGGTGCGGCTAGCCCTTGTGAATAAATGGTGTTAATCGTAGGGATAATGTTGGTAGGTGTCGTTAGCCCTTGCGAATCGTGATAAGTCAGTTGGTCAACTGTCATGATTTTCCCTTCGTGGGGGAACATCATGAGATGGAAAATAGTTGATGCTATGGCTCTCATGGCATACATATAACTTCTTACGAGGAGAAGTTTATAGTCCAATTGAGCATTGACAACCTCTATGTTAATCAGTACTGTTTTCCTGGATAATGTAATGGGGACATGAGGGAGGATTCCTTGGGCTTTAGTGGGATGACCATCATTGTTGATGTATTTGTAACTTCGGAATGTATTCATCTATGTATCTTATGTATTGTAACCCGATGTTTATTCCGGGATGTATCTGTAATATAATTGAGTCATATTGTCATGCCCTGATGTTCCGATTGGGAGGATCAATAATGTAAACAAGTCATGTCAAGTCATAGTGAGTAACCCTCCGATTGTCTAAGGGTTAAAGTCCCTGCAATTTCGAGGCACTAGGGTTATTAGACTCTCATAGTAGAGTTCGGCCCTGGTAGGGTTTTAGTCATGTCAGGATTAGTATAAATAGAGAACTGGAGTCTCTATTTATCATACAACTCACACACACTCAAGTGTAGTGCATAGTTGAGGAAGGAGAAGACACTGGGGCTAGTTAAGAAGAAGATTACTGCTGTTGGGAGATCACTTATTGTTTTGGTGCTGATTGTATCTCTGAGGAAGTTGCAGGGTTTTCTCCTTTATGGTTTCCCTGAGGAAAAACACTATGTTCATTGTCTCTTGTGTTTGATTGATGTACTTGTTATTCTCTAAGTTAAATATCCTAATAATGCTATCTTAATGTTGAAAAACTAACATGGGTTCAGAGCTAACCTGAGAAGAAGACACTGTGCAGCTACGGGAACTAGGGCTTCCTAGTTTGTGGATCTTTCTCCACAGATTTTCAGCAAAAGTAAGGTGGAATAACTCTCCTCCTTAGGGTTCATCTTTCTGTCGAAGAAGAATCCAATTATGAGGTTTTTCAGTTTTGGACCCAACACTACTGCCGAAAATTAGGGTTTTTCACAGAAGATGAATTTTTCAGTGAGCCTAGGCCTGGATTGATCTCCTCCCCAAAATCGAATTTAGGGACAAATTTCAAGGCATTTGGGTGGACAGAACTCCGGAAAAGCAAAACCCTAATTTGCTCCTGAACCAGCTCTGCAGGATTTCAGCACAAGTTTCAAATCCGACATCTTGAACCTGGTAAGATCTAAAATCTTTTGTATTTCCATTTGAGGTTCTCAGTTAAGATGTCTCATCATACCAAGCTTAATGAAAAGCTTGAGGGAGATGATAACTTCCGAGCCTGGAAGTATAGGATCTCCCTGGTCCTGGAAGAGAATGAATTAGACTCCTACATTCATGAGGAGGTTCCAGTTCCAGAGGGAGATGAGGAAAAGGCCTTACATAAGAAGAGAATGGTTATGGAAAAGAGAATCATTCCTGATTCTATCAAGGATCACCTTATCCCATAGGTGTCCTCTCTTAAGACACCTAAAGCTATGTTTGATGCCCTAACCAAGTTGTTTGAAGGGAAGAACATAAACCGGAAGATGACTATGAGGAATCAACTGAAGAATGTGAAGATTCAGAATGCAGAAACCATCCAGTCTTACTTCACAAGGGTTTCTTAGATCAAGGAACAATTAGAAGTTGCTGATGAAGAAGAGGAAAATGCAGAGATTGTGATGACTACCTTGAATGGCCTTCCTAGGTCATGGGATTCTTTCATCCAAGGAATCTGTGCTAAAAAGAAGCTAGTCAAGTTCAGCAGACTCTGGGAAGAGTGCTCTCAAGAAGAAGCTCGGATAGTAGCTCGAGAAGAGAAGATGGGAAGTGAAGATCAAGCTCTCACAGTTCATTCCAAGAGAGGCAGAAGAAGACCTCAACACTTCAAAGGTAAGAATCCTCATCATAGAGATAACAATAGAAAGGATTTATCTAGAATAAGATGTTATACATGTGATGAGATAGGGAACTTTGCAAAAGACTATCCTAAGAGCAAGAACCACTCTCATAGTAAGAAGGGGAACAAAAGAAGACATCATGCTCATGCTGCAGAGGATGATGAACCATCCAAGAAGAGATCCAGATATGAAAGTGAAGATTCTTCAAGTGAGGATGAATATGTTCTGATCTCCACTCTCACAGGTAACATTACTCATGGTAGTGATGATTGGCTTATAGACAGTGGGGCTTCCAAACATATGACTGGATTCAAGGGATCCTTTGTAAGGCTATTAGAACATGAATCACCTCACAAGTTGAAGCTAGGAGATGACTACCAATATCCAATAAAAGGTAGTGGGGAATATTCATATAAACTAGACTCTGGTAAGTCTCTAACAATGAAAGAAGTATTGTTTGTGCCAGGACTCAAGAAGAACCTTCTCTCCATATCAGCATTGGATGCAAAAGGAATGCGGGTTGCATTCATAGATGGTCAAGTCATTATGTGGCCTAGAGGAAAGAGTATCGATGATGCGGTAGTAATTAGAGAACAAGAAGGAGGATTGTACAAATTGAAGGGCCATCTAGAACAAGCCTTGGTCCATGACATAGTACAGCCAAATGAGCTTTGGCATAGAAGGCTTGCACATGCGCATTACAGAGCACTACCTATTGCAAGCAAAGTTGTTGAAGGTCTTCCAAAATTCCAAGCAAAACATGATGGTGTCTGCAAAGGATGTGCGAAAGGAAAGAATACAAAGAAGTCATTTCCCAGCAGCGAAAGCAAAGCTAAAGACATACTAGAAATCATCCACTCCGATGTATGCGGTCCTATGTCATCAAACTCACTAAGTGGGTATGCATACTATGTTTCTTTTATTAATGATTTTTCTAGAAAGACATGGGTTTACTTCATGAAGAACAAAGACGAAGTATTCAATAAGTTCAAGGAATTCAAAGCCTTGATTGAGAACCATACTGAAAAGAAGATTAAGACTTTTCGATCAGATAATGGCGGAGAATTCACTTCGAATGAATTTAAAGAGCTATGCAAAGAATCAGGGATTAAGAGGGAGTTGTCCACTCCTTATAATCCACAACAGAATGGGATTGCGGAACGGAAGAATAGAACTATCATGGAAGCTGCAAGAGCTATGCTTCATGATCAAGATCTTCCTATGCATATTTGGGCGGAAGCTGCCAGAACATCGGTGTATGTACAGAACCGTACTCCACATAGAGTACTCGAGAACAAGACTCTTGAAGAAGTCTGCTCCGGCAAGAAACCAGAATTCATCCATCTTAGAATATTCGGCTGCCTTGTATACATTCACATTCCAAAAGAGAAGAGAACAAAATTAGATCCTTCAGGAAAGAAGGGTGTATTTGTGGGATACTCTGAAAGCTCGAAGGCTTACAGAATATATTTCCCAGGATACAAGAAGATTGACATCAGCAGGGATGTGACATTTGATGAAGACACGGTTTACAACAAATCCAGAAAGAGACCTGCTGAAGAACCTGAAGAAGCAGAAGCATAAGCACCCAAAATTCATGATACAACCATGAATGAAGAAGCTCAAGAAGAAGATCGAGAATTTGAAGAACCACAAAGACCTGTAGATCCACCTCTGGAGAAGAATCCTCATAAGAGGAAACCTACTTGGGTACGAGAACTTATCCAAGGTGTGAAAAGATATGGGGCTCCAGAAGAGAATCACAGAGAAAGAAAGAGGACCAGATCCTGCTCCTGGTATGTAGTCGTACTATGTGATTTCATTAATAAAGAACCTTCCAGTTATGAAGAAGTAGCAGAACAGAAAGAATGGAAGGATGTTATGGTCGAAGAGTACCAATCGATCATGAAGAATGATGTCTGGGATGTTGTCCCAAGACCAGACGGGAAGTCAGTTGTAACTTCCAAATGGATCTACAAGATCAAGCATGCTACAGATGGTAGCATTGAAAAATATAAGGAAAGATTTGTAGCTCGAGGTTTCTCTCAGAAAGAAGGAATAGACTATGAAGAAACCTTTGCACCTGTAGCCAAATACACTTCCATCATATCGGTACTTGCTCTGGCTGCAGTGATGAAATGGAAGATACACCAAATGGATGTCAAGACTGCCTTCTTGAATGGTGTAGTGGAAGAGGAAGTGTATGTAGAACAACCACTCGGTTTTGAGACACATGATAGGAAGTCTCATGTGTGCAGATTGAAGAAAGCCCTGTACGGTTTGAAACATGCACACAGGACCTGGTACGGCAGAATTGACAGCTTTCTATCCAGTTTGGGCTTTACCAAGAGTAAAGCAGATTCCAACCTTTACTACAAGGTTGAATATGGAAACCCAGTGATGCTTCTACTATATGTAGATTATTTGTTTGTGATAGGTATGGATGGGTTGATTGTTGATAGAAAAAGAAATCTTGCTGCCGAGTTCGAGATGAATGACTTGGGTATGATGCATTACTTTCTAGGTATGGAGGTGTGGCAAAGTACAAATGGAATCTTTCTTGGACAAGGGAAGTATGCAGTAGAAATCCTGAAGAGGTTTGGGATGATGGACTGCAAGGCCATAGCCACACCAATGGCATCAAACCTGAAGCTACTGAGTGATGCTTCATCAGAGTCGGTTGATGTTATGATGTATCATCAGATGATTGGGTCATTGATGTACCTGGCGAACACAAGACCAAATATTTGCTTTCCTGTGAACACCTTGAGCCAGTTTTTGACAGATCCAAGACATGTTCACTTGACTGCTGCAAAGCATATTCTGAGGTACCTGAAGGGTACAGTTGACTATGGGCTCAAGATGATGCGAATCAAAAGATTAACCTGGAGGGTTATGTTGATTCAGATTGGGTAGGCAGTGCCATCGATAGGAAGAGCACTTCAGGATGTTGCTTCAGTATGGGGTCAGGTGTGATCTCTTGGTTTAGCAGGAAGCAATCCTGTGTGGCATTGAGTACAACTGAAGCAGAGTATGTCGCAGCTTGTTCAGCTAGTTGTGAGTCAGTATGGCTACAGAAGCTACTGTCTGATTTATTTGATCTCTAGTTGGATGCTACTTGTATACATTGTGACAACCAGAGTTTCGTAAAGTTGTTAGAGAATCCAGTGTTCCATGACAAGTCGAAGCATATCAAGATCAAGTACCACTATATCAGGGATATGGTGCAAAGGGCAGCAATGAAGCTCCAGTATGTTGCGATGGAGGAACAGATAGCTGATGTATTGATGAAGCCATTGGCTAGGTGAAGTTTGAGTACTTCAGGGAGAAGCTTGGTGTTCTCCAGTTCGAGATTTCCTCCGAGGGAAAGTGATGAGTCCCATAGCCATTCTGACATGGTGAGAGGATCGGTTCCTTCCATGGTCAGATGTAAGGGCTGAGCCATTCTGTCATGGTGAGAGGATTGCTTCCTTCCATGTCAGATATGAGTGTTGGCCATTCTGTTGAGTAGGACAGATGTAAGGGCAATTGTCATTCTGTGAATGGAGCTGCCCGGTGAGGTACCAGGAACACTCAGTCTAGGACTGAGTAGCCATTCTGATGTGATAGAGGGATGTGTTCCCACTTGATCAAATGTAAGGGTTGAACCATTCTGTCATGGCTAAAGGATTAAGTTCCTTCCATGTCAGATGTGAGTGTTGGCCATTCCGACGAGCAGGTCGCATGTAAGGGAAATTGCCATTCTCTAGGAGAATGGAGGCACCTGGTCAGTTACCAGGTAGCTTAGTCGAGGAGGACTGGGGGCCATTCTGATATGACTATAGGATTGGTTCCTACAAGATCAGATGTGAGTGCAAGCCCTTTCATCACTGTGAGCAGGATGTGTTCCCGCCTGGATGAATGTAAGTGTAGAAATATTTCATCACTGTGAGAAGGATGTGTTCCTGCCTGGATGAGAGTCTTTCATCATTGTGAGCAGGATGTGGTTCCGGCCTGGGTGTAAGAATAGAGTTCTTCCATCATTGTGAGCAGGATGTGGTTCCGGCCTGGGTGAAAGAACATAGTTCTTTCATCATTATGAGCAGGATGTGGTTCCGGCCTGGATGGAAGTGCAGAACTCTTCCATCATTGTGAGGAGGATGTGTTCCAGCCTAGATGGATGTGAGTACTGTGCCCTTCTGACGAGTAGGTCAGATGTAAGTGCTGAAGCCTTTTCACATATGATAGTAGTTGTGTCCTATCATGTTGGTGAATGTGAGTGTTGGGCCTTTCTGATGAGTAGGTTAGATATAAGTGCTAAAGAAGACTTACATGGAGGCTAGGCCTGCAACCAGCATGAAAAAGGGTTGGCTTTGTAGAACTTCCTGTGACGAGAAGAATCATGAGATAGCACCAAGGATGATCCAGATCGAGTGATGATCGAGATCCAGTGATGATAGCCAGCGATGATATAGATCGAATGATGATCGAAGTCCAGTGATGATGATCCAGCAGTAATGATCCAGATCGAGTGATGATCGAGATCCAGTGATGACAGCCAGTGATGATCCAGATCCAGTGATGATGTCCCATGATGATCCAGATCCGATGACTTGAAGATAAAGATGACTTACAAAGATGACTTGAAAATGAAGATGACTTGAAGACTCGAGAAGACCTGAGATGCAGATGACGAGATGATCCAGTTGATACAGAGAAGAAGTCCGGTGCTGAAAATTGTGTCGAAAGAATACCTTCCTAGTTAAGAGGGAGTGTTGATGTATTTGTAACTTCAGAATGTATTCATCTATGTATCTTATGTATTGTAACCAGATGTTTATTTCGGGATGTATCTATAATATAATTGAGTCATATTGTCATGCCCCGATGTTCCTATCGGGAGGATCAATAATGTAAACAAGTCATGTCAAGTCATAGTGAGTAACCCTCCGATTGTCTAAGGGTTAAAGTCCCCACAGTTCCAGGGCACTAGGGTTATTAGACTCTCCTAATAGAGGTAGGCCCTGGTAGGGTTTTAGTCATCTCAGGATTAGTATAAATAGAGAACTGGAGTCTCTATTTATCATACAACTCACACACACTCAAGTGTAACGCATAGTTGAGGAAGGAGAAGACATTGGGGCTAGTTAAGAAGAAGATTACTGCTGTTGGGAGATCACTTACTGTTTTGGGAATTTTACTGTTTTGGTGCTGATTCTATCTCTGAGGAAGTTGCGGGGTTTTCTCCTTTATGGTTTCCCCGAGGAAAAACATTGTGTTCATTGTCTCTTTTGTTTGATTGCTGTACTTGTTATTCCCTCAGTTAAAGATCCTAATAATGCTATCTTAATGTTGAAAAAATAACAATCATAAGCTCGTAGCGTAGTAGATGATGGTTGAAGAATTGGGGATCCAAGCTTCTGCCAGACTAAGGTAGACATAACACATATGGATGCCCCCTCACCCGCTATGCACCGGTGCACGACCAAATTTTGGATGGAAATTAGGATTTGGAAGGCGATGGTTGATGGCATCCACGGTTCTCCATTCTTTGTGTCGAATGTGATCAACTTGGAGTTAGAAGGGTCTACGACACCAAGGGTGGCTAGCAAGGATTTCTGCTACGTTGGGCAAGTTTTGAGTACCTCAAGAGCAGACATGGCGATAGGTGTTTGGGCCAAATCATCCACAATGTTGTAGTTTACAGCAGCTCTAGTCGTGGCGTTGTTGGAAACTAGTCGTATGGGGGGGCATGGAGGGAAAGGGTCTAGCTGAAGAGGTGCATTGGCTTCTTTGGACGTAGATGTCGCTAATGTGTCAGCGGGTTCGGTATTGGTTCTGTACTAATTTCTTCTAGTCTGTAAATTGACCTCTTCAGTTGTCATAGCTAGCAGGTGGTGAACACTTGTTTCTGATGTCGGCAATGCCCCTGGGGCATTGGGATTGGGCTAGGGAGTGGGTGCAGTTGCTACTAGTCCTTGGAATAGTAATGGGTTTTGGAGGACCATGGGTGGGGGCCCTGGTAGTGTCGGGTTGGGTTGAGCTTGGACTGCTGTATTGGTAGCATGTTGAACCTCATTGTGAATGGATTGCTTGGTGTGACCCATGAAGGGGCATTCGTGTGTGTAGTGCCCGTAGACCTCGCATAGTGTGCATGATTGGTTTGTACGCAATGGGGCATTGCATCTTGGTGCATTTGGTCGTTGAGTATTTTGGGACAGCTGGTTCGCTACAGCATTGTTGGGAGGGTTTAGTTGTTGACCGCCTCCCTGCGGCTTTCGGCCTTGCTACAGGCAGGAATGACACCCTTCCATTTATAGGACGGAAGGGTAGGGTTCCTGTGAGAATGGAAGAACATAAAACAAAATGGAACCCCTCTGCACACAAGGTTAGGGCCAAGCTCCAAAACCCTGCATACAAACTGTTAGAAAACAAGAGAACCTGCAAGCAATCAATGGAAACCTGCAAGAAAATTTTAAGCAATAAACCTGCAAACAAATAATGTTAGAAAAATACAATCTAAATAAGCAAAAACATGAAAAGACAAGCATATACCTTCTCTGGTTGGAATGGGCCACCATGCCCTAGCTTGGGAGAGCACCTCTCAATGGATGGGGGGAGCTATGGCTCAATGGAGGAATGGAAGAGAGGGAGGGTGAATGACTTGAGAGGCAAAGGATCTCAAGGCACTCACATGGGCAGCATAACGATAGGGAGATGAGAAGTCATTTGAGAATGACCCCCACCCCTCTATTTATACTTTTTCTTGGGATTTTTAGGGTTTTAAGCCCCTGGTTGGGGCTTTAGCCCCATTTTGGGGATTTTAGCCCCTTTGGGGGTTTTAGCCCCTATGGCAGCTAATTTGGCTCTTTTTAGGGGTTTTTATGCCCTTTTTCATATTTTTAAGCCTTTTTTAGGGTGTGGGGGTCAAATGAGGGTTGTGCAAGGATGTCCTTGGGTGGTGTAGGTCATGTAGAGCTTAGTGAGGGATTTTTTGGGTTAGCAGGATGTATGGGAATAGAGAGATTACTTGAAGTAAAGAACAACCAAACAATTTGACAAATTGACGATTTAATCAACAACTTCCCAAGAAAAGCGAAACAAACATGATTTGCATTGTTCTTTAGGAAATTATTTCCAACATTCAACCACACCAAAAAATTCCTTCGTTGTAGGAGAAGTTAAATATATTGTACGAGTAGTAGTTGAGAAAACTAAGGAGGAGGTATCCACTCACCACCTAGCCGAAAAGGATATCATAGCTACTAGCGAGCCACCAAAGTTGTTGAATTTTCAACACCTATTTCAACTTCCAACCACTTTTTCAAGAAAAACACCTAGTTGTTATGTCATCAATTTATGGGAATCAATTGTATATATCCATGTGGCTACCTGCTTCTCGTTTTTCCTATCGAGTGAACTATTATCAATCAAGTGTTGTATTATAAGAGATCATAAGGGAACATGGGAGAAAAATGTGCCTTGTATTTAATACCCTATATTAAAGCATTTTTTCCCCATGTCATTAAGCTTATGAAGCGGGATAGGTATTCTTCTTATGACAAGGCCATATAGGTGGCATACACAACTAGAATAACACATTTGGGTTCAAGGGTTCCATGTTCCTCTCCCCTCTCGTTATCTATCATATCGATCTAGTGTGGATAATGTCTCCAACCTGGTTGCTTGAGTGCATGCCCAATCGGTTATAACTTTTACCCCCTTCATGTTTGTTTCTTTAGTTGTAAATAATTATATAATGGACAATAGGTAATTAATGAATGTATAAAGAAAATATTATAGTAAATAAAAAAAGATAGTGGATGCAATGTCATATATAGCATGATGGGATGACAATGATTCAAATCTATGCAAGATGGAAACTCATTCGAAAATAGAGCTATACTATTTTTCTCAAAATCTATGAACTTATTCTTCTTTCAATGGGACAGAGATTCACATAATTCTTGTTCTTTTATGGGTGGGTTTCGATCTCAATTTGGGGCTTTGCCACCATATCAATCTATAACGTCCTACTTAAATAATTTATGATTTTGTATTCCAAATGTTTTTTTGTCACTTCAAGCTGGCCGCAAGATTCCTACCAATGTATGTCCTTCATACATTGGGTCCTTAATAATGATGGGGACTCAAGCAATACAACATAAGACAAATCTAACATGAAGCTTTGATTTCTAAATTGAGTTCCTTCTTCCTTAAATTAAGTGAATGAAATAAATATATATGTTTTCCTGCATATCTATCTATTTTTCATTAAATAGAATTTAATGCCATTGAAACAAAGGCTTCAATTTAATGGTCATCCTTGCGACCCTCTAATTTGGACAAATTACCTAATTCAAATCAACAACTAGCTATCTAGTGTCATATCCTATTAGAGCTAATTTAGAGGTCAATTCCTCTTGCTTCCATCAATATCCATTCATTTCATTAGTTGTTGGAGTGTAAACAACTCAACCCCTATCGCAAACAACATGTGTCAACGTGTAAAAAAGACAAGCAAACAACTACATTTAGGAGCCAAACAAGTTATACCTAAGGGGAAGGGACCTATTGCTTTGTATCATCCCTTGCTCTATTGTGACTTCCCTTTTAATATTATATTCGTCCATGCTTTATGACAAAAATACTTCTTATTTTGATTGCTTTATAGGTTGGTTTGTGAAAGTTGGAAACTTTATTATTAAAATTTTTCTCTCTCCCAAAAAGACATGGTTATTATTAAATTGAGCACATAGATCTCTAGACCAACACACAACTCACAAGATAGATCATACAATTTACTCAGCAATTGAAGAATAAAACAATGCAAAAATGGCTTGCAACTGTGAATGCTTTCATTAATCAAAAGTAATTAGATAATTAATTACAATGAAGTACAATGGCTAAATAGCCTCATGCAATTCAAATCCATGTGAGGAAATTTGAATTGGTTGGACTCTACTTGACTAAATGGTTAACTGACCTTGTCTAAATCATTATCGGAGTTCATCGGAGTTCATTAGGTGAGTAAATGTGCCTCATTTGCATGCAGCCATGCAATCCTAGCACTAACTGAGTAGAACTGAATGTAGGGGACTAGGACTGAATGTAACTGACTCCTAACTAAGATTGACTAGTCACCAACTGAACTCAACTAATGGAGGTTGGTATCGGCACTCCTAGTGGCTCCTAATTTGTAGGGATTGATCTAGGAGGCTTCTAAACTGATGCATGCAAATGCAATCAGTGGCAGTTGGCCTCAATTAGTGTTCTCCACACTTTAGTAACTGGTTCATGTGCCCCAATTAGGCCAAGTGTACCCAATGGTGCTGGTGACTAAAAATAGACTGAAAGGGCTCCCGATTTAGACATGACTCTTGATTTAGACATAAATGACCAAATTGGACAAGGGAGGATTATAATCCTAACACCACCCCCTGAATGCTAACTTGGACAATTTGTGGGCCCTGGCAACTAAGACCATAGGTCACCCATTACAGCAAGTAAAGTAACTGCTCAATACAAGGAGATGGGGGAAAAACCACATGGGAAAAAATCCCCTCCTCTAACTAAGCAAATAGAATCATGATTCAAGTTTGAAAAACTTGAAAATATGTTGCTACAATATCTGGGATGTAGCGAAGCAGCATGCATGATGTTCTGTGCACAGGTATCCTGAGGTTTGGCATGTAGACTTCTCCATCTTCTCCCAAAATGATGATGGAAGGAAGGAGGAATGTAACCTTTGCCTCTTGCTGAATGAAGAGGTGTATGATCCACTCTATTCTTCTTAATGCAGTGTGACTGAGCCCTTTCCATGTAGCATCTTACAGGGCGTTTTTTGCATCTCTTTGAAGAAGGTAATATTGCATGACATAGTGCAAGGTTCTTAGTATTCTGAGTGTCAGATGGATTTCCAGTCATCTTCCTAGCTTCTAGATTGGAAGTAGGGATTGGATCTGGATCTAAATCACCCTGAATCTCAATCTCATAAACTAATACAACTGGATCTGCAATACTAGTGGAAACTACAAAGGAGGTAGATGGGAAGTTCTTACGTTCTCTTGCAAGTGGTTGTTGAGAGTACACTAGTTCTGAAAATGGCATGAAGTGTGAGAACTCATATGCCTTGGAGGCATGATTTGCAGCACCCTTCACTATGATGTTCCTAGTAGAGATATTTGTGGTCTCCACTGAGCCAGGACCAAATATCACTCGCTTTGGAGAGCCAGTATGAGTCATCTGGTATACAGATAACAAATTTGTAGCTAAGGAGGGCACATAAAGCACATATTTGAACTTCCCATGTTCAATCTTGATAGAACCATTCCCCTTGGCTTGAATTTTACTATTATTTACCATCTGAATACTAGGACCATCAAAAGACTGCAAGGAAAAGAATGACTCTCTGGATGCAACCATATGACTAGAAGCTCCAGAATGAATGATGAAGGCATGTGTTGTTGAGCATCTAGCCTTTAGTGCATGGCATGTCTCTTCATGTTCTTCAATTTATTCTCTATGGCCAGCCTTCCTTGTGCTAGCAGGTAAAGTAATGTTATGTTTCTTCAGAAGAAGAGCCATCTCATCAATTGTTCTTCTCATACAGGAGCTTTTTTGGATGAAAGACCCTTCCACAGTAAGAACAAAGTGTCTTTCCTTTGCCATTCTTCTTGCTTCTCTTCGAACCTGAAGGCTCATTTGACTGCTCTTTCTCCACATGAGACTCATCCTTTTGCTTCCCTTTATCACTCACTACCTTAGGTCCTCTTGCAACCAGTGCTTGGTCTCTGGAATATCCAATGATCCCCATTTGGATCAACTTGTCATGCTCCTGAGTGAGAGATTCAATGAAGGAGTTAAGAGTAGGCATCCTCCAATTTGGAGTAGTGAGCTTCACTGAATGAAATTTTGATACAAAGACTGAGTAGTCTGCACCAAGTTTTGAAAGAATGGCAAGGACGAGTTGATCATCCTCCTTCTCAACCTTTCGCAAATTCACTTGGAACACTAGATGCTTGAATTTGGTGAAGAAGTCATTTAGTGTTTCAAAATTGGCTGGATGAAGAGAAATCAGCTCATTCTCTAACTAATAGATCCTCAAATATTACTGATTGTCAAATAAGGAAGCAAGCTTATCCCAACCCTGCTTGGGAGTCTTCAATCCATTGATGTGGAAGAGAAGATCTCGAGAGATTGAGAGGCACAAGCATCCATATGCTTCATCAAGCCTATTCAAGTACTTTTCTTTGTCAACATAATGAATTGGCTCTACCTCTGTCTCCATTGTGAGTCTGAAGTGTCTTTTGGAGCGTAGCTGCATCTCCATGTCCTCCTTTCACTGGTGGTAGTTGAAAGGAGTGAGAATCTCCATTGGAGGAGTCATTTAGAATGCAAACAAGAGGAATGAGCTGTTGTAGTGAATGCAGTGAAGGAGACTGATAAACCTGTAAACCACACAATCAAACATACAAAGTAAGGTTGACAGTATGCACTTTTGGAATTTTCTTCACACCTAGATTAGTTGATCAAGCAATATTGATCAACAATTCATTTGCTTGGGATATTAAGTGGTAAATCCTTCGCTTCAAGTGGAGTACTCGAAGGAGCAATTTTGCTCAATTTTTTTTTTGATCCAAGTATGAATCTGTAGTAGGAGAAGTGCCTTGTCCTGTCGAGGCCCTGATACCATAATAAATTGAGCACATAGATCTGTGGACCAACACACAACTCACAAGATAGATTATACAATTTACTCAACAATTGAAGAATGAAACATTGCAAAAATGGCTTGCAAATGTGAATGCTTTCATTATTCAAAAGTAATTAGATAATTAATTACAATGAAGTACAATGGCTAAATAGCCTCATGCAATTTGAATCCATGTGAGGAAATTTGAATTGGTTGGAATCTACTTGACTGAATGGTTAACTGACCTTTTCTAAATCATTATCGGAGTTCATTGGAGCTCAAAATCCAAACTCAAGTGCCTAATTCAGTGTTAACTAGTCTAACTGACTGAGGTAGGTGAGTAAAAGCGCCTCACCTACATGCAGCCATGCAATCCTAGTGCTAGGAACTAAATGTAGGGGACTAGAACTGAATGTAACTAACTCCTAACTAAGCTTGACTAGTCACCAACTGAATTCAACTAATGGAGGTTGGTATCGACACTCCCAGTGGCTCCTAATTTGTAGGGATTGATCTAGGAGGCTCCTAAACTGATGCATGCAAGTGCAATCAGTGACAATTGGCCTCAATTAGTGTTCCCCACACTTTAGTAACTGGTACATGTGCCCCAATTAGGCCAAGTGGACCCAATGGTGCTAGTGACTAAAAATAGACTGAAAGGACTCCCAATTTAGACATGACTTTTGATTTAGACATAAATGACCAAATTGGACAAGGGAGGATTATAATCCTAACAATTATATGAGACCCACTTGATTTCATTTTAAATGTTTCAGATTAATTTAGAACTTGCTAAAAATGGGGTAATGAGGGATGAAATACATAATAGGTGTTGTGAACTTGGGTTACCCCCCTCTCGTGGATCCCAACTCTGGTGATTGTAGTGGAGATTAACCTTGTGGGTTTTGGTATAACAACGATTAGTCAAACAATTGGTAAGAGAGTGATAGGTCTCGAGTTTGAAACTCACCTAGCTAATGCTGGGGGTAGGATTGTTAGCATGTGTGTCCACCGCTCTCCATGCGACTTGGGTTAACCCCTTCTCGTGGATCCCAACTCTAGTAATTATAACGGATATTTATACCTATAAGTTTTGGTCTAACAACAATCGATTCCAACAATAAAAAGATGCCATGTCTTAGATAATAGACTTCCTCTTTGGTGTGTTAGGTAAATAAAATAAAGGAATTAATGATGAATTAGAATCAAGAATGAAAGTTGCGGGATAGCTTGTATGATGACAAAGAACAAGTTTCTGTGACCAAACTATTTCATAATGAGAAGTCGCCATATCCTAAATAATGTACTTCCTTTTTGGTATACTATGTCAAAAGAACCAAGTAATTAATGATGAATTTGAATACATTTTATAATTAGAATAGTTTGTATTATGAGTAAAAGCAAATTCAAGTGGCCAACATTTTTGTAGTAAAATTTGATCGAAACTAAGATGGCATATATATATATATATATAAACGGAAAATTATTAAAATTATATAATATTTTGAATTTAATTTAATAAAAATAATTTATTATAATATTTAATGAAAAATGATTTTTAAGACTTGATTTGATGTAATTTATAGGAATACAAATTCAAATAGTATTTAAATTTATTTAATTTAATTAAATATAAATTTTAACTTGAGATTATTTATAATTAATTGATATATTATTATACCTGCCTGGCACGTATATTGTAATTCATCACAAGTCAAACTCCTTTGACTTTGGTATTAGTTGGTGTCTTTTGAGGCAGCTATAAAGAATTAAAACCTGTTTTGCAAAGTATGACTTAGGGGTTTGTAAATTTTTTTTTTTTATTTTGTTAAAAAGCTATTTTTGTAAACAGCTGATTGGTGAATAGAAGATATGTCAGCTTTGGAATTTGGTATCTGGATTTGAGTTGACATGTGGCAAGATGACATCATAATAATAAAATTAAAAAAATAAATCGGAGCCAGCTGTTCTGGTTTTTCGTCTTTTTCGTGTTCAGAGCTTTGATTGGAGGCCAATAGATCTGCTGATTTCATTTTCAAATCGTCGCATTGCATCAGAAGGCAAGCCGAGGGTAACCATTATTCCTTCGAAGCCGTCAGTATTTTGATGCGCGAAAAAGAGGCAGAACATTCCGTCAACGGCTCCAAGTCCCCCTCCTACAGGCCCTCCGTAGACTGCGTTTCCCCAACCGAAGTCTACATCCCGCAAACCCATTTTGGAAACCTGGGAAGCCACAAACGAACCCAAACGAACCCAACATTGTGAAGTGAGGACGCTCGTTTAATTCCATGAAGTCTATAACTGATCTCATGTACTCGTTGTTCACAGCCGTTTTCGCTTCGTTGATCAATTTCACAGCGAAAGACAGCGACGTGTTTGCGAGCTCTCTTGCTGTTGTCTTCGCGCACGCCAAAGCAAACGCATTTCCGTAGAAGCCCTCAGGAAGCGGTGGATCGAATATGTTGCGGGCGTCAATGGGAAATATGAAGCGAACTTCCTGCTCCGCGGGAAGTTGGAGAGCCCTCGTTCTCGAACGCCACAGACACGCCGATAGAACTTCAAACGTTGCGACGCCCTCGCCTCCCTTCCCGACTGCTTGTCTCTTGAGCGACTCTATCTCGTTCTGCCCAAAAAAGAATGAATTGGATTTCAAATCCTTCACGGGAAGCGTCTCATGACCATACTTGTCTTCTATTTGATCGTAT
This sequence comes from Pseudotsuga menziesii, assembly GCA_001517045.1. Lineage (NCBI taxonomy): Eukaryota > Viridiplantae > Streptophyta > Pinopsida > Pinales > Pinaceae > Pseudotsuga > Pseudotsuga menziesii. The sequence goes on from LPNX010742541.1 coordinate 39,959, forward strand.
GCATGGAGTGGTAATTTAATTAGACTCTATATAACCTGGAGGCACCAATGCTCCGTGCGGCTAGACATAGCCAGTCTTGAGGGCAAAGAAACGATCATCATTCGGGATTCAAGATATTCAGGACTACATTAATAAATATCAATTTGACAGAACACCAAAGAAGACAAATATCCAACTCGTAAACTGCCTGGCCTCGATATGAATGGCAGAGGACAATTGTGCACAAGAACAAGACGTAGGAACGCCAGGACAAACGCAGATTGCACATCAACTTACTGTAACCACAAAGTCCACAATGCTTGGGAAGTAGTGGTTGTTAGGTCCGCATTGCGACGAAACTAAATCTTATCATAGTTTTGCGTACAATGCAAAGGAAAGGAACGGAAAGCCAAGCATCACCGTCGACCGGTGAGCAGAGCAGAAGTAGCGCGATAGAAATTCCTCTGCAAGCCAAGCAAATTAGTAGGTGATTCTCCAGAGCTCTCTTCCCAAAGTTGCTTAGTACCTGCCTCCTAAGCAACAAACAAACAACTAAGCGTTGCAGAATAATTGGTTTCACTCATAAATATATATATGTGCAGGAGGCTTTGGAGATTTGGCAATTCAGTATTGATAATCTCCTCTAGTCATGGCGCATTGTGCGTCTGGAAGAAGCTGTGTGTTGTGGATGGAGAAGTATCTCAAAGACTGTGTTTGCGGAGTCAGAGATTATGTGTCTCTTTGTTTCGGGTTGATCAGCATTTTGAGTTGGGCTGTTGCTGAGATTCCGCAGATTGTTACCAACTTCAAGTCTGGATCCACAGAGGGAGTCTTGCTTGCATTTCTTATGGCATGGGTTGTGGGGTAAGAGGGTTTCTATTATCTTGGAGCCTAAGTTTCTCAATCGACTGTAACAAGTTTTATTTTATGTGTATGTTCACTGGTTGGAGTCTTGTAATTTGTTATGTCAGAAATTTGTTGTTATTTTTATATTTTTTTAGGCGGGGACGTCGGATTAAGGGTTTTTAATTTGTGTTCTGAATTTTTTGTTCAATGCAGAGATGTATCCAATCTTATTGGGTGTTTACTGGTGCCAACAACTGTAAGTTTTTCCCGAACTTATCTCACAAAAACGTTCAAATATGAAATAACAAAAAAAATTGACGAGAGCTTTATTGTTTAAAAGTAAAAATGCTCCAATTTAAGTTATTGCCAGACTTATCACACTGAAGCGACAAATATGAAATAACAAAAGAACGAGAGCTTTATTGCTTGAATGTAAAACTGCTCTAAAGTTTGTGAGAGTTGAATGTGTTGACTACGGACTTCAAAAAAAATCCGATGAATGTTTTCCATTGTTAGATGTGTGAACTTTACATTAATTCCTTATGTTTTTAATATAATATTTAAATTAAAAAATGTGTCCGAACATTTTTTTTATCTCACTCACTCTTCAGAAAGACTTCAACTTTAACTACTTCATCGATCAAATAAAAATAAATTTAGTATCACTATTAAGTGCAAAACGAACTACAAAGACCTGCAACAATGGTAACCTAGGCTACATGGGGTCCATATATTACAGGTCTTCCCGTAGCTTGTAGTTGGAGGATAGTAATGTACTTATGAGGTCTCAGTCATTAGTGAGGGGCTTAGGAGGCTTGAGACCCTTTGAAATTGCTAATATTATGAGAATTGCTCAGCCATTTGTGTGGGTCAATGTGTTCACTTCAGTTCTCATAGATCCAGGCAACATTCTATCTTATGTGGAAAATTCCTAATATTAATTATGGAAATTGCTTATCTGTTTTGTGTAAATAATGAATTAAATATTCTAGATGTTTCATTTCCATGTCAAGTTTACAATATATTATATATAAAATTAGAAAAATACATGAAGATAATTTATTTTCTAACAAATCCAATTAGGGTGCAATAACCTATATCGTATTTAAATGGACATTTTTTAATTCATTTTTGTTTTAATTTCTTTCAAATTGTAATTATATTTGTTTTATCATATATTTTTATAGCAAAATTATCCTATTGCTATATATTTTCAATCTCTTCTTAGGAGGCAAGTACTAAGCAACTTTGTTGCTTATTCCACTTGTTATTTTTGGGATGATATGTGTAGTGTAAGTCATTAAGTTATGATCAATATCCCAAGAGTAGTTACAATTGACGAATTTTTCATGGTTTTGAATAGTTCACTTAGCACTCATTGCATTAAATGATGCTCACAATGGTAAGAAGTGAGATTGAGACTAGCGAAATGAATCACATAATACTAATCATCACTTCTAGGGCTTGAATTCAGTAGCCAAGACTTCTTGGGAGGTCACCCATCCTAAGAATACTTTAGCTCAAGTGTGCTTAACAATGGGATTTTCCCCATAATCAAGCCCTCTTAGCTTGCTACCCCATTTGCAAAACCTTATCATGTACTGTGCCTTATGAACTATTTAGTTAGAGATCCCTCAACTCTTATTATTTAAGTATAGGGGTTTTCACAATCCAACATATGATTTTTTGGAATTATCTGCGTAGTGTAAGTCATTAAGCTATGACCCATATCCCATGAGTAGTCACAACTAATTGATTTGTCATGGTTTTGAATAGTCAACTTAACATTCATATCATCGGGTGATGCTCATAGGGGTGAACAAGTGGGAACGAGACTAACGAAATGAATCACATAACATCAATCAAAACTTTCAGGGCTTGCACCCAGTAACCATGACTTCTCAAGTTGTCAATTATCCTGAGACTTCTCTGGCTCAAGTGTGCTTAACTGTGGATTCCCCCCCATAATCAATCCCACTTATCTTGCTACCCCATTTTCAAAACCTTAGCAACTATTGTGTCTTATGAACTATTCAGTTAGAGCTCCCTTAAATCTTATTATTTAATTATAGGGGTTTTTCGTAATCCAACATATGGTTTTTTTTAATCATTTGCATAGTGTAAGTCATTAATATATGATCCATATCCCATGAGTATAGTTGGAACTAATAATTTTCTCATGGTTTTGAATAATAAACTTAACACTTATTGCATCAGGTGATGCTCACAAGGGTGAATAAGTGGGATTAAGACTAGTGAAATGAATCGCATATCATCAATCATCTCTACCATGGATTACACTCGGTAACCAAGAATTTTTGGGATGTCACCTATCCTAAGACTCCTCTAGCTTAAGAATGCTTAACAATGGATATTTCCCCACAATCAAGTCCACTTAACATGCTACCCCATTTGCAAAACCTTTGCAAATATTGTGTCTTATGAACTATTCAATTAAAGCTCCCTTGAATCAAACAGATAGCCAATATATCTTTATCCAATCCTAAATATATAATATACTTTAAATAAAATAATACATATATTGTGAATTCAAACCTAAATAAAATCAATAATTCATAAAATCAAATTTATTTGATTAAGTTTAAAGCTACTTACATTTTTAAAACGATTTTAATATCAATTTGCGTAATCATACTCCTTCAATAAAAACAATCCTTTGTATGGTACACATGAAAAATGTATATTTAACTAAATTTAAACATAAAGCTAAAACATAATCAGTCTCATTCTCATTCTCGTTTTAATGACAAATTATATGCATACTTATTATCATTAAAAATAACTAAAAAATATATATGAATTTAAGATCTTCAATGAAATAAAACAACATATCAACATATTGCATAATTGTCCATGTAATGTAGTCCACACAACACTACAATGTTATGCCTACATAGGCAATACATAGGCAATACATGTATAAGACTATGGGGACCTTTTCTATGTATAAGAATATGGGGACCTTTTCTATGAAATGTAGTCCATACAACACTACAATGTTATGCCTACATAGGCAATAAATGTATTAGACTACGGGGACCTTTCCTTTGTTTATCGTAAAAACAATTGACACGTTTCAAATATATTGAAAGAAATAAGAAAATGGGTATGTGAGGGAAATGATTTTAACAAAGTATGGAATAGAATGATTATTTTGATTACTTTATATGTTATAAGACCATGTTTTCTAATGGGTATGTGGGAAATGATAACAAAGTATGGAATAGAATGATTATTTTGATTACTTTATATGTTATAAGAACATGTTTTCTATGTAACATATTGTTATCTTGATATTTATGGTTAAAAGGTTACTTAAATAAGATGGTTTTTTCTCCTAAGAAAAAAAGTTGATTGTATTAATAAAAAAAACTACATACGAAAGTATGTATTGTTTTTGCTTCACGTAGAGGTTATATCATGAAGATCACATCATTTCTTATGTTTTTCCTTTTTTTGTACATATTAGGACAAAAGAGAAAATGTTGAGTTGTAAAGGATCGCTGCAAAATTTTCCATAGGGAGTTTCCTGCCAGAAAACTAATAAGACAAAACTGTAGCAGGTGTTGACTGTCTGATTGCTGTGTGACAGAAAATTGTTTGCAACTTGTAGCCTCCTGTCATGAGAAAAAAACTGAAGGAGATGCGCTGTGAACTTCTTGTTTAAGCCATAAGTCCTGTCCAATTTTGTAATTGAACTACAAAAATATCTTTCTATTGTGGTGGATCCAAAAATGGCCTATGATAGTATTCATAGACCTTTGTCTTCTTTTTTCTATGATTTTCCATGTTCCCCATGCCAAGCTTATTCCTTCCTTTAAGAGTCTGTCCGCTTCCATGTTCCACTCCCTGTAGACATGTTTGAGCGAAAGGAAATCAATATTTGCAAGAAGTCTGCTAACTTCTTCAACAAGTGCATCTAGAGAGGTGTTTCTACATCTCTGTGTTTTATTGATTCAGTTTATTACAACCATTGAGTCACCGAAAATTTGTAAATTTCTGCAATTTCTTTCAATTGCAAGGCATAGGAGAAGCTTCAAAGCCATGAATTCAGCGTTATTGTTTGTTCTAGATCCCAGACCCATAGATATTTGAAAGTGATGGTGTTGGTTAAACAAGATGGTTTTATATAAATAAAGTTGTAATATTTTTTTTTGAAAAAAAAACAATGTTTAACTTATATTCATTTCACTGCTTATTCAACGCTCAAATGAGCTCAAATGAATAGTCATAGTAAATAAAATAAACTTCAGAGGTTTTCTTATGAAACACAATCCCAACTAGTGGTGCACTCTCTACAATAACATGTCCAAGCCAACAGGCATATGCGACTCAATGGACCCCAACAAGCATATGCGACTCAATGGACCCGAGAATACAGTTGGACAAACTTGTCTAAGCTCTGTTATATTATTATAAAGTAAACTTTCCATGTTTGGGTGGCTAAGAAGTAGTGTATGAGTAAAGATGATAAATTAAATAATTGAAATGATATTTATGCAACATGTTCCATGACTTAATGTTCGTGCAAACATGTATCATGATTTCACAAATCGTTCTTCCTCCTAGTCGTGGTATTAGGATAATTATATGGCAAATGATGATTGTAAAAAAATAAAAAAAAAATTATAAAATCATTGATACAAATAAAAGTTTATGGCATTTGTACAAAAACGAATCCATGACAAAACGTTTTTGACAAGTACAACCACCTAATAGAGGCAATTATAAAGTCATACATTGGCAATATTTAATGTAAGCTAAATATTAATGAGAACTTTTGGGGTTGAGTATTTTCATTAACATGATAAAATCTGTATTCTGGTTTATATTTGATTATGCTTAAGTAACAAAATTGAGCTTTCACACCTAAAAGTATGTGGTGGTTTTGAGTGAGTTGTTATTTGAGCGTAACATTTCATGTTCACTTACTCTTGAGAAGAGCCAATTCTCATGGTTTTTTGGTGCAATTAGGTATGAGCTCTTTATGTTTTCTCTTTTGTTTTTTATAATAGCTTTTAAAATGAGTAAATTCATTTTTTTTTCTCAGGAAAAAAAAAAATAAAAAAATTCACAACTTATTATTTATAATAAATCGTATTGTTTGGGGATTCTTCAACTTCAAACATATTTAGATCTTCTGTCAAAAAAGATAAAACAGAAACTAAGTCAACAACCAAACTTCACAACTGAAAGGCGTGATAAGATCAGAGAGACAACAAAAGTTATGCTTTTCAACATGATCCATGCTTTGTGGAAGAACTAAGCATTGTTGCTTATGAGATTATAACTAGGTCTATAACCCAAATATTCTATTACAACTTTTCATAATTCATCACTTCATATATTTGATAAGCACATAAAGCAACGAGCCCAAATAAGTCCTTGAAATCGGAGAGGAAACGGTCCCAGATCTAATTCTTGAAGGGTTTCATCTAATTGTTCCCATTGATGCTAAGAGCCTTCAACCACCTGCAGACCCAACTTGGATAAAACATTTGCTTGCTCATTTCTCTCCCTGTAGATATGCTGAAAAGTTATGTCTTGAAATAACCCAACCAACAAGATCATCTATTCATAGAGAACCTTTAGGAAGATGTTGTTTGGGGCTCTCCTGAAACACATCATATCAACAACAAGTTTGGAATCTCCAAAAATTTGAAGCTTGTCAATACCTTTGGAGATGGCAAAGAGCATAATCAGCTTTAAACCCCTCATCTCAGCATAGTTGTTTGTACTCAAGCCCAACCTTACATCAAACTTGAAACAATCATTATCATTGAGGTACAAGATGCCTCTTGCGCCCTCCATAACTGGAGCACCTTGAGCAACAAATCCATTATTACAAGTACATAAATATGTTTTTTATTTCTTCAGTGACTATAATCAGAGTGGATAAATCTATTTTTATTTTTTTCTAGTGATTATGATGCTTTTTTTTAAAGAAAATTGTGAATATTGTATTAAGAAACATAATGCTAGGACAATTAGAGTATTATTAGATAAAATAGAAAAAAGTCACTACATAAGGAAATTGAAAAAAATGTATTAGAAGAGTTAAGGTGGAAGTCACTACAAGTAACCTTCCAAGCTTTTATAAATCACAAAGTACTCAATTTCAATACGACTCTTCCAATGTCATCTACAATCACCTTAAAATTTGTGGGTTCCTGGATTTCACGATAACACATAAATTCAAATGACATATAGTATATCCCTTGCAATCCTCATAGCTATTTGGAGTGCTTCCCTTTATATAGCCATTTTCTTAAAGGGTTACACTAAAATCTCATCATATGTGCTTGGATGCACTAAATTTGATTTTAAGATCATGTGATGATATTCACAACTTGATTATTTTGGTGTTTTGTGGCATTAAGTCGACTAACTTTCATGTCATTGATGGGGTGTTATGCCCAATCCCTTGGCAAATACCAATGAAAAAACAAAGTATCCATGGAAGTCGTGGATGGATCAAAGATGACACTTATAGAAGCCTCCCAAATATTTGATATGCTCTTCAAAATGAAAAAAAAAAGGTGAATACACACTTTAAGTATTTCTAGCATGATCTACTATATCAAGTATTTTATTTGGAACCTTGGCCTCATCCGAGTTTGTTTTTTTAATAAATGGCAAGACTAACTGTGTGGCATTCACTACTTAATACAATAATCAATTGGGTATGGTTTACACGCTATGTCCTCATCTAGTAAAAGCTCTATATCTCTATACTAGGAAATAAGTAAACCAACAACTTAAAAACTAACCCAACATTCAAATGGAACTGCTTTCATTCTTTGTCATTAAATCAAAGACTAGAAAAGAAAGAGAACAATAATAGAGCCTAGCAAGGAGGAAAAAGGAGTTGTTGAAATGAAAATATGGTCTTCACTCAATAGTGTCAAAGAGCAAAAAGGTATAGCACAACTCTTGTGAAACCATTATGAATCTTTATCTCCCCTTCATTCTCCATAGTTCCACCTGCCCCCACCTTTTTTCGTAGCCTTATGCAAAACAGATAACAAAACAACTTTTTTGGATAGTGATTGAAGCCCTATCCTAAAAGGGAGTAGTATGTGTTTTCATTCCAATAATTATACTTATAATTATATCTAAATATGTATGTTATATTTCAATTATTAGATTCAATCTTTGCAAGAGTGAGACATGAAAAAGGGAAATTGGATACTAATATTATGTAACTATTTAATAGAAACATAAATTTTGTTTAGTATATTTCTTTATGTGATTTTTTTTTTTGTTAAGGAGGTGAATTTCACACTCTCCCCACCTTGGTTCAAATCCTTAATGAGACATTGACTTATTGTGATAAGGATGGAAGGGCAAGTGTTCCCCTAAAGTGGGGCCCCCATATTGGATGTGTCTCTAGATGTCTTAACCCTTGCTAAGTCACGAGTTATTGGTATATCTGGTTTACAAGTTGTTGTGTATACTCTTCGATTATAGTGGCATCCACGGGCTTTATTCACGGGCCTCACCTAGGTAATCATGATGAGTTATCGACTCCCATAGTTAAAAAATTAAAATATAGAAAAAGATTAGAAAACACAATTGAGTTAATTTTAATTGCATTCAAGATTGTTAACCAAACTGTTATGTAAACAGATTTAAGAAAATTTATTACTCATTAAATAATAAGTTATAAATCATTAAATAATTTTTTAATAAAACAATTGTTTTTATTAGTATTGATTTATACTATCTTTGCTTTTGTTATTGAAATAGGAAGGGATTGCAAAAACACAAAAACACACTTGAGTTAGTTTTAGTTTAATATATAGAAAGAGATTAGAGAAGCACAACTGAGTTAATTTTAGTTAAATTTATTTAAGACTTTCACCCATGCTCCTAGGAATAATTATCTAACATCTTATTAGAAATGTGAAAATGGTTGCATTTTCTTCTAAAATTCACATTAGAACGAAGTTTCATTATTCAAATATATAAATAATTATTTAACATCATATTATAAATGTGAAAATGATAGCATTTTCTAGTAGAATTCACATTAGAAAATAGTTCGATTATTCAAATATAGAAAGACGTGATAAATGTTTATATTTTCTAGTAAAATTCACATGAGAACGTTCCATTATTCAAATATATAAATAATTATTTAACATCATATTATAAATGTGAAAATGATAGCATTTTCTAGTAGAATTCACATTAGAAAATAGTTCGATTATTCAAATATAGAAAGACGTGATAAATGTTTATATTTGTTGCGTTGTGAAAGAAGTCATGCTCAACATAGTGAGAGTGAAGGCCAAGTGTTTTTTATACCTTCAATATATGGCAACCATTCTTAGGGTGACTAATTTTAAACAATGTTAGAATCATTTACCGGTGGTGTATGTTTCATCCAAATAAATTTCTTTCAAGGATTGCAATTACCCTAACTGTAAACAATGTTGAATCATTTACCACTGGTGTATGTCTCATCCAAATAAATTTATTTCAAAGGACTGCAATACAATTGTGTCTATTTATTATATTTAGAAGAGAATATGAAATAACCTCGATACCTCAATATAAGTCCCAAATAATTTTATAGGTTTTTTTATTAAACTTGTTTTTTAAATTTATTTGAATTTATTAATTAAAGAATATTTTGGTAAAAATATATTAGGTGCATTTCAATTACATCAATTTTAATATATGAATAGAAAATTAGTGTCTAATGAGAGTTCGTTTAAAGTGAGAAGAGGGTTTGTGTGGTGATTCACATCCTTCTTAAGTTGCTTAATGGTTAGGACATATTTTGGACTTTGAATTTCAAATGTTAATTTGATTAACAACAATACCCAAAGTAAACCCTAAATTATTCAAAGGAATAAGGCCAAGTCAACAACTTATCAACAATGGACTAACTAAAAGCATATATATTAAAAGGTAGGATTTGGATTCATTGGAGAAGATATTTCGACATTAATACGATAACATTCAAATGGGGGCAGGTGGTGTAGTATTCACTTCATATCCTCACTGTTATAAATTTGCAGCAGGGTTGGGCTCATGTTCAAACAACATTGCAAAAATGATGGCTTTGAACTTGACTTTATTGATCGCCCTTGATCATGATATCTTGAATTTACATGTTTTTCATGATCCGCAGTTGGTAATGGAATGTATGAGAAAGATGAAACCTTCAAAGCATATACATCCCCTCACCATTTTTGAAGAGCTGATCATACTTGTTGATAGGTTTTAGAATATAAGTTTCCAACACATTTTAAGAGAAAGAAATGCATTAGCTGACCATCTTTCAAAACTTGGTCTATGTGAGATTGAAGGAAGGTGGCATCATTAGGACCAGAATAATGATAACATTATGGAGCATGATCTTAGACCATATCCAGGTCTCGTGATAATGTTGGTTATACACCAACACCTCAAAGTCTCACATGGGAACTCATTTGTGACATCATGCATATATTTGTTATTTATATGGTATTTAAGAACTATTTGCTTTTGATAAACTATGGTTTATCTATAAATGGTTGTAAACTTCCACCTAGAGCAAGAATTTACCTTTTGCTCCTGATGGTTGGCTATTTGTATTTATGTTTCAATTAGCCACCCTTTTTTTTGTTCACTTAGTGAGCTTATATGTGTTGATAATCTGTAGTTTTCTGTAACTCTTTATATGCCGCATGGAGGAATGTAAGGGAAGACAAGACTATACCATCTCTCTACAAGGTGTTTTATTTCAATTATTGAAATGCAAAGTATTTTCCAAAGGAAAAAACCATCAATATGTCAATTGGATATAGTTTGGATGATTAAAAACAGGAATCTTTTCCTTTCTATCGAAATTCAAATCCCACTTATACCATGCACCAACAAAGTACCAAAAATCTCATCTTTACTTATTTATTTAATTAAAACAATAAAAAAATTAGGTTTATTGGAGAATATATTTCGACATTAATACGATAACATTCACATGGGGGCAGGTGGTGTAGTATTCACTTCATATCCTCACTGTTATAAATTTGCAGCAGGGTTGGGCTCATGTTCAAACAACATTGCAAAAATGATGGCTTTGAACTTGACTTTATTGATCGCCCTTGATCATGATATCTTGAATTTACATGTTTTTCATGATCCGCAGCTGGTAATGGAATGTATGAGAAAGATGAAACCTTCAAAGCATATACATCCCCTCACCATTTTTGAAGAGCTGATCATACTTGTTGATAGGTTTTAGAATATAAGTTTCCAACACATTTTAAGAGAAAGAAATGCATTAGCTGACCATCTTTCAAAACTTGGTCTATGTGAGATTGAAGGAAGGTGGCATCATTAGGACCAGAATAATGATAACATTATGGAGCATGATCTTAGACCATATCCAGGTCTCGTGATAATGTTGGTTATACACCAACACCTCAAAGTCTCACATGGGAACTCATTTGTGACATCATGCATATATTTGTTATTTATATGGTATTTAATAACTATTTGCTTTTGATAAACTATGGTTTATCTATAAATGGTTGTAAACTTCCACCTAGAGCAAGAATTTACCTTTTGCTCCTGATGGTTGGCTATTTGTATTTATGTTTCAATTAGCCACCCTTTTTTTTGTTCACTTAGTGAGCTTATATGTGTTGATAATCTGTAGTTTTCTGTAACTCTTTATATGCCGCATGGAGGAATGTAAGGGAAGACAAGACTATACCATCTCTCTACAAGGTGTTTTATTTCAATTATTGAAATGCAAAGTATTTTCCAAAGGAAAAAACCATCAATATGTCAATTGGATATAGTTTGGATGATTAAAAACAGGAATCTTTTCCTTTCTATCGAAATTCAAATCCCACTTATACCATGCACCAACAAAGTACCAAAAATCTCATCTTTACTTATTTATTTAATTAAAACAATAAAAAAAATTAGGTATAAATTAAAAAATAATTGAAAATCTGTTAAATGATAACTCAATGGCATAGTATCTAGCCCGCCATGGAGTTTGACCATTTTTGCCATTTTAGATATTAAAAGATCATTTAGCAATGTATACCAACTCTTTTTTGTTCAAAGTGAAAAAAGTTGTAACTTGTTATTTCTTTAGAAATCAAAGTTATGTAGATCCCAATCAACATATTTAATTTACAAGGAAATAATTACCAAAATCATTCTTCCAAGAGCTAACTATCTAACATCTATCCATCTAAACGCACCTAATTGCATATGGCATGTGTATAAGGCAACGTCTATGATAACATAACATGCAATAGTCAACACAATTGGAAAACAACCCATGGCATCCTAATGGAGACCCTAAAAAACAAAAAACAAAACCTGAATCCACCAACTAGTTGGATATATACTCCTCAAAAGAAACATGTCCATCCATAAAGCCTATAGCCGCCTTAGAGAGAGCATCCGCTTGTGAATTTAGTTCCCTACATATATGCTAAAAGGTAATCTCAATGAACTCTTCAATTAGGTGTTAGAGCTTGCATAACTAGTGATCCAGATATAAAGTTTGCATTTCTATGTGCCCACTAGCCCAATCAATGTCTATCTTTGAATCACCAAATATCTTGACTCAAATTACCCCTCTTTTACGTGCAAACCACAACAAGCCCTAACATGCCACAAACTATGCCTTGGTATTACTTCCCACACCAACAAGCATCCTAAGTCGAATCTGGTGGTCCTTTTTAATATTTAGGATCATCCCTGCCCCACAGATTCCTTGTTTTGTGGCCCCATAAAAAAACCAGCCGACATACCATAAAAAATATCTGGGTGCATGATAAGTCTTTGTTTTGAAATTTGTTTATAATCAACATCTACAATAAGAGATCGAAGAACTCTGATACATGAAAGAGAGTATGAGGCCTTGATGTTCTAAAAAATCCGTCTATTTTTTGTTTTCCAAACTTCCCCGCTAATGATCAATGAAAGATTTTGCATTTCACCTTTGAGTGGAACCAACTATAAATAAAGTCCAAAAAATTGGGCTTATCCCAGCTATCCCCATGCATGAGTTTCAATTTTAGAGCTAACCGGATTTCCTTGAGAAAGCTACAATGACAAAATAGATGAGATACAGTCTCTGTCTCCGAAAAGCAAAGAGCATAGACACCCAGTCCCACAAATCCCCTTTTTTGCGGATTGTTCCAAGAAAGAATTTTATTCTCAATATGGAGAGAGATGAAACATTCTATCTTTGTAGGAATCCTTTTCTTCCACAGTTTTACATACCATCAATTTGTAGCATAAATCCATTCCTGAGCGATGATGGCTTCATATGCTTTCTTAGCGGTGAGCATTCCATTTGCATCTTGCCAATCCCATGCAAGAACATTGCCTTTCTCAAACAATATAATTCCCACTTGTTTCAATGCCAAAATATAATGGTTCCATTCCTCTTTAACATCCTTGGACAACCCTAATTCTTTTTCCCGATACCAATAGTTTACATAATTGTTGTCGCTACCCTCCCTTCTAACCCGTGCAACATTTTTTTTATGAAGCAGTGACATCAACAATTTGGATAATTTATACACATCAGTAACCCTTATCACAGAGTCAATGCCAATGAAAACTTGTATCTCATTTCTCATGCGCCAGCTAAACCAATTAGCAAGTAATGAAAAAGCTTGAAGTAACTCCCTCCACACGATCGACAAATTTAGTACTAATAACCTTGGTTGTTTGATCCAATGCAAAACTACCATACCACACAAATATTTAGCCTTAATATTCCTACTCCATAATCCAAAACATCAAATAAACATCTCCAGAAACTCTTAGCGCACAAGGCCACGCTAAACCAGTCCAACTTTTTAATGGCCCAACCATCACAATACCTTGGAAGAGGTAAGCTTTCGCACCATGCCACATGTATCTTTGATTCTTGGGAACTGCCATACCAAAGAAAATGAAAAATAATTTCTATGAATGGATTATGGAGGCACCAAAAATAGAGAGAACCAATAAAACGGCACGCTCTATACCATAACGTTTTATTTGTCGAAATATAAAATTTGATAAAAAAATGTAGAGACATGCAATTTGCCATTTGGCAAGAGTATTTAAATGAACATGCCCACAACTTTGTTCAAAAGCCGTTCAAAACCAACAAATGTCGGAGGACCGTTTCATCTTTTGCGATGCTAGAAGTGAAGCATAAAATCTTCTCAAGGCGATGGAGTCTCTTCAAAGCGGCCAAGTCCCAGACCAGTTCATGACAGATCTCACTAGTAGCAAATCTTCAGCCCCCACATCAAACAGCAAGAAAAGGCAATTACCACCGTGGATGTTGGGAATTACAGGCGCAGAAAAATCGGAAAAGAAGGAATCAATTAAAGCAAACCGGTCTAAAAATTCTCGAAAGGAAAATGGTGTTTGTAATGAAGGAATTGAGGTAGAACAACGTGAAGGGAATGGGGTTCGACCCAGAATAATTTCAGAAAAAACTGTGACGAATTCGGAATCGAGCAGGAGTAGGGCTAGAAAAACAGAGAAACAGATTGACGCTGAAGATAATTCAGTTAAAAAACATGGTGGTAAGAGAGTACCCAAAGGAAGAAAACCTGTTGGTTCTGTTTCAAAAATTAAAGTGGATAGGCCGAGAGTCAGAAAAAAGAAAGGGCAGCGCCTTGATAATGGTGATGAGGAGGATCCCATATCCGAAGTTGATGAGGATTGCCGTGGGCAATCTGGGGATATGGGGGTTGAAAGTGGGCTGGATCTGACTGTGGAGGATTTGCTCAGCATGGCCAAACAGGTATGTGTACGCTTGTCTTTTGGGTGTTTTTTTGCATTTTCTTTTGATAGGAGTTTTAGGGTTTTGTTATCCTCTCGGCATAGATGGTGTGTCCATGTCAAATTGGAAATAAAAACACTCACGTGAGTCAATCCTTGGAAAATGACACATATATTTGTTCGGAGTCTTAAAAACCATTCCCAAAAGCAAAGTTTCCAATTATTTTATTTGGTTTTCAGTTCAAACCTAATTCTATGCTTATTAGTCACCCACTTTCTCACGATGGCTTTGGAGATCCATCACGTCCAACCAATCCTGGTCAACCGGGGTACTCTTGAAATTGAACAGTCCTCAGAAAAGAATCCCACAAAATTGCTCGAAAGATCTGCTCTGATTGCATTATCATGGTCCAATTACTTCAGATTTCGCTTATATTTTCCATCACTTAAAAGTTGGGGGAGGACGAATGGTAAAAGTCTATGAAGAGAGAGCCCGCCCCACCCACACGGCCGTTGGTTTGTTGCTGATATAGGAATTTTGTCAGGGCCAGTACATCATACCCTGTATTACCCTGCTTGACGCATCTTATGCAACTGCATTCATTAGCAAATTTTCCACTTCCTGCATTTGATACCAAAATTTCCTCTGGTATCAATTTCTAACTGTCTGATGATCAGCATGTCAATCCCATTAAAAACCTTATCATTCCCTACATTTCTCTGCATGATGAATCCCATAAGCAAATTTTCCACTTGTTCTGTCCTATATTTTATTTTGTTGGTGTTAAAATGAAATGCCTACAAGGATCAATGCTTCAACTGGTTTCACAGTCAGTATGTCATATCCATAAGTGAATTTATCATCCCCTACATTTCCCGGCATGGTGCATCCTATGCCATTGCGTTCCATAAGCAAACTTTACACATCCTGCATCCAATTGAAGCATCCGTATGAAGGAAATTTTGCTTATAGGTATTGCATTTTGATCCAAACCCAATGAAGCATCCTATGCCATTGCATCCCATAAGCAAATTTTGCACTTCTTGCATCCAATGCTTCATTGTGCTGGGGTCAAAATGCAATATCTATAAGAAAAATTTTCTTCTCACTTCCATGCTTCCACTGTTCAGGCAGTCAAATATTATACCTGTAACCAGATTTGCCTTTTTTCGGTTTTTGATACTCCATTCCAGCAGGCCCGAAGACACGTACCAGGAGCAAATTTTTTATCTTCAATACTGATATTGTATTTTGCTTCAGGTCAGATTATTATACTGGTAATGAAAGTTTTATTTTCTTTCTCTGTTACTATACTCCCTGACAAATTTTTATGCTTGAGATTCATGCTTCTTTGCTTGGACAATAACTTAAAAGTTCATACCTATGAGTACATTTTGGTTTCATGCATCTGATGCCATTGCTTCAAGGAAAAACATCATTACGAATTTGTTAATATTTTGATTTGTACATTCATTGTTTCACTACACCAGGCACAAGGTACCATTCTGAAATTTTTTTTTTCCACCATTGAGATTGTTACCACAATTGCTTCATGCCCAAACTACTAAAACCTTAAGGAGATATTTCATTGCATATGGCTCTATTGCACCAAGATCAAAGTCCAACGAATCCATACCTATAAGTGAAATAATCCATTCTTCCCATATCGTGATGCTTCATTACACTGGGACCGAATACCCTATTCATAAGCATGTTTTCAATCCTTGACAATTAGGCTTAAATTGCTTCTGGGCCAGACAAATAATTCTTATATGCAAAATTTTCATTCACTACGTATGAGACTTCTAGTGCATCAGGGCCAAGATATACCCATACATAAGTTTCACATTAGTCATTGTGATGCTACTGTATAAATGTCAAAATATTATACCAAGAAGTAAAATTTCCCTCCGTGTTCGATGTTTCATATGGTTAGGACATTCTAAATCTATAAACAGACATGTTGAGAATATAGTTCTCATTGATGTCAAAGGAGTTCAGGAATGACAAAGGAATAACCAATAGACATTATGGCACGATGAACTCAGTAAAAGACAGGATCCGCAAAGAAATATATGTGGATTGTCAATTGATGTCAAAGGAGTTCAGCAATGACAAAGGAATAACCAGTAAACATGATGATAGGGCAAACTCAATGTATGACAAAGGAATCACAAAGTCGGATGGTAGATCGATGACAGGGTCGATGACAAGGGAAAGATCTGCAAAGTAAGCAGTGGAAGATAACATTCCAAAGCGCCAAAGAAGATTTGGATGACCCAGATCATTTGAGAGACAGAGATCAATGGTCTATAATAAGACTCGCAAAGTAGATATGCGTGGAAAATAACATTCCCGAACACTAGAGTGAAGTGAAGAGTTGGACAACCCAGATCAGTTGAGAGACAAAGATCATTGGTCTATAATAGTCTCCGCAATACGAAAAGTGCAAGATCTTTAAGCTGTGGAAAGACTATTAGTAATTACGAAAGAGATTTGCGGAAGCCCAATTCGAAAATATTAGAAGGCATATCCGCGATCCGCAAGATCGACGGTCAAGAAAAACTTCGCAAGAGATCGACTGTGCGGAAGAAGAATTGCGGAAAGGGAACTATGGAAGTAGTTTGAACAAAATTGTAAAACCCACAGTCTGCAACCCGCATCTGATTTAAGATTGACGGTCAGGAAAGACTCCGCAAGAGATCGATGGTGCAGAAGAAATATTGCGGAAAGGGAACTACGGAAGTAGTTTGAACAAAATTGGAAAACCCGCAATCTGCATCTGATCTCAGATCAACGGTCAGGGAAGAGTCCGCACGGTGCAGAAAGGAAAATACGAAGGAAAATCTGTGTGTTAGATTGACGGTCAGTTCAAGATCGTTATCAAATCAATGGTCGAGGAAGACTCCACTGTGGAAAAGTGCACGAAAGCTAGTAAATACCTTGGACTCCGGAATTGATATCAAGTCTTCTGTTAGCATTAAAAATAACCATAGATCTAAGATGGACTTAGATATAACGGCTGTCAACAATTTCGTTACATGAAAATACGTGGAAGATAATAGTCAAGACAGGCAGCAAAATTGGAAAGTAATCATTGCTCCATCGACGGATGAGAACGATCGCCAAGGAAGATCAACGGCCGGAAATTATTCCGTTGGGTGAAGTTGCACGTTTCAAGTTAAGCTCCTTGGATGCGCAATTTTATGAAGTTCAGTTCAATATTGGTTCAAGTCCACCGTTGATGTGGGTTGATGAAGATCCTACGGTTCTGAGTCATTTCGTTGGTGAAAGAAGCTTAACTAACTAAAGTCCTGGATGCGGAATCACTTGTAATCCAGTTAACAGATCAGCATTCAGGAACGATCACGAAGAATTCCAGGAACGGTACAACAGAGAGACACGATTTACTTTTTGGAAGGACGTGATTAACAAAGTGACGCGATTTTGTGGAAAGACACAATGAACTTGTGCGATGGTTTGATGCAAGGGCATGATGATGGATAATATTTAAATAGAAGGTTGATTTGATAGTAAGATGTCTCTGCAGTCCAGACCGATATAGCAACAAGTAAAATAGAGACCAAGGGAGACATAAGAAGTTCTGGAAGTTTGATAAAAACATACTAGGGTGGCAGGGTGGCGCTAGGGCAGGCAATAGGTCTACAAGGGGTTGTAGCCTCCTTCCAGTAGCAGCTGGTAAACAGGGTGTCGTAGCATCCTTTCAGTAGTAAGTAGCTGATAAAACCAGGGGGTCGAAGCCTCCTTCTAGTAGCAGCTGGTAAATAGGGTGTAGCAGCATCCTTTCAGTATTAGCTGATAAAACCAGGGGGTCGTAGCCTCCTTCTAGTAATAGCTGGTAAATAGGGTGTAGCAGCATCCTTTCAGTAGCAGCTCATAAACCAGGGGGTCGTAGCCTCTTTCCAGCAGTTGCTGCCAGCTGGTAAATAGGGTGTAGCAGCATCCTTTCAGTAGCCGCTGATAAACCAGGGGGTCGTAGCCTCCTTCCAGTAGTTGTTGGTAAATAGGGTGTAGTACCATCCTTGTCTGTAGAAGCAGGCATAAACTATTTGTAAATACAATTTTGCAGTAATAAGAAGTATTGGTGGTTTACCCAGTTGGGATTCCACGATAAATTTGTGTTATGCGTGTTCTTGTTGATCATGTGTGTTAATGAATAAATTAAAAGTGGTTTAAATTGTTAAAAGTTATCAATACTGATTAACCCCCCCTCTCAGTATTGTCCAATATTCCAACAATTGGTATCAGGGCATGATCCTTCACTACAGTTTAATCACTGGAAGGAAGATCCTATTAAAAACCACTATGGATCGATAAGAAGGGATTGCCTCCAACGGAGCTCCAGTACTTAACAAAGAAGGCTATGCGTTATGGAGCATAAGAATGAGAGTATACTTACAGTCATTAGGATATGGAGTATGGAATTCAGTAATCTCTAATTACACCCCACCAAAAAGAATAAGGACCACATCTCAGAAAGAATCCAAGAAAAATAACTCAAGGGCAATGGAGGTTATACTTGACAGATTACCTCAACCCATGAAAGAGAAGACAAGAGAATGTATCTTAGCTAAGGAACACTGGGTCAAATTGGAGAAAATTTACTCAGTTGAACAAAGAGCAGAAGTAAGCCTTGATATTTTTGAGAATTATAGTGATGATGTAGAACCTTGCGGTCATATGGAAGATAGTGAAGGTGAAGAAAATCTATCCATGGAGACAATAATTTCAGAAAATGATCCAGATGTTGAAGGAGAGGTGGACCTAAAGGCAGAACTCATAAGTGCTCTTGAAGAATTAAGAAAGAGCAGAATGAAGAACAAATCTTTGAAAGAAAAATTGTCAAAATGCCAAGAAGAGTAGAAATCAAAAGAAGAGGAAGTTAAGATCCTCCAAAAGGAACTGCACAATTTAAGACAACAATTAATAGATAGCATGAAAGAGGCCGAGACCTTAAAACAAGAAGTTGCTAACTTCAAAGGAGAAATAAAGAAGCTAAAAGATCAACTATCTGTTAGTGAGAGGTTCGAGGAAAGTACTGAAGCACTTAATAAAGTCCTCAGCTTACAAAGATTCCCTAGGGATAAAACAGGTTTTGGAAGATGTTAAATGTCGGGATGATGCTTTCAAAGATACACCCATACAACAGGAGAATTACAGGAAGATTAATTCTAGTCATCAGAATTTGGCTCATCCTCCTAAAAAGAATTTTTTCAAAAGATATGGCAATGAATTCTATGGATATTGTCATCACTGTCACAAGTTTGGTCACAAGGCCGCTGATTGTAGAATCAAAGTGGAAGATCAAGGGCTGAAAAGCAAAAAAAGGCAAGAACATCTCAAATAGAAAAAGACTTATTATATGTTTCATATGTCACAATGTTGGACACTTTGCAAAACATTGCAAGAACAATACTTGCAGATTGTCTAAGGAAACACAAGAGAAGAGATATAAGATAAAATCCCAAAGACAAAGAAATAGAAGACCAGTAAGCAGGGTACCTCGAGGAAAGATGTGGAGAAGAAAGTCAGATACAAAGTCTCAGAAGAAACAAAGCTTCCAAGCATCAATAAAGTTTCCAAAGATAATGTTGACCATAATAGTGTTGTAGATAAGAATGACATACATTATGATGGAAAGAAAGATGAAGAAGCAAAAGAATACACCAATGGAGATGAAGGTGATGATGGTGTAACTAAAGGAAAATGTCTTTTCTAAAATGTCTCATCACCAAGAAGAGAACCCTGAATTCAACATTAGAAGGAATCATATACTCAGGGGGAATCAATATTAGAGAAGTGCAATTGGTACTTGAAAAATATCAGTTGGTAAGAAGGAAAGAATGTTTTGAAGTCGCCATCAAAACAAGAAGAAGAAGAGTCATAAGAAATACTTGGTAAAGGCTATCTTCTTAAAAAACAAGAGATGATCATGGTTAAAAGATAAGACTAGTGTATGGTTGACATAGAGCAAAGTGTAAGACCTGTGAAGTAATATGAGAATATTAAAATGTGTGATCCATGAGATCCATGAAGACCATGAAGTCTATAATCCAATAGAAGATGAAGATTATTTGTATTACTTAGAATATGAAGTCATGACACATGAATAAAACCTTGACCATCCTAAAAGTATACATTTGATCACATTTGTTTGGGGTGATCTTCCATGTTTCACACCTGGAGGATTTAATAATCCTGTTTTTATGGTTGATGAGCATATGCAAAGATTAAATACAACAAATCTGAAGGATACCATTTAGACAATCTTAAGGATTGTCTAATAGGGCAATTATGAACAGTCATTTCTGTGAGTTGAAATCATTTATTGGAAATTGAGGACACGAGTACACAGAATTTGTGTTTTACAAGACTGCAACACTCACTTAGTATCAATTAGGCATCATTTGGTGTCAGAAAGCTAATTGCACCCAAGGATTATGAAATTAGATTACCTCTAAAAACTGAATAGTCTCGGTGAACTATTTTGAGGGGTTAAGCATGTATTAAAGAAATGGCAAGTGAATGACCTCAGTAACCTTGGGAGACAATAGAGTATCAATGAATCTAGTGCATATGACATTGGTTCTTGGTATATGTCAAAAAGGGGAGTAAGGACATAAGGTTGAGAAATTGTTTTCATGGGATTTAGGACTCCTTAAGAAGAACAAGTTGTGTGATACATCTTTAAGGGAAATCTGTGGAGGAAAACAGATTCGGTATTATTTCTATGTTAAACAAAGAACTCCAGTGGCAGGTCTTTAATGATACTTGCAAATATATGTGAAAATCCTAACAAAAAGTTGTCATTGGGCAGAATCTGAAAAACCCAAGATATCATTGCTTTCACATTAAATGGACAGACAATATATAAAGGACTACATATTCTAGGTAAGTATTGAACTTGTTATGATCCGATTGTCAAAAACTTGGATTGTTGAGGACCATTGGCAAGCTTTGAACAATGGCACCTACAATCATTGAAGAACTATGGAAGTGATAGTACATAAGATCAATCCATGACAGCTCTGAAAGAAATTGATGAATATAGCTTGGGAGATATGTATGTTGTCTAGTCCTTAATGGCTACTTGCACCTTCTTAAAAATGATTTTCCATATGGTGCATTTGGAGCAGTTGATAATTGTGTCTTCATAGTTGATGATCACTAGATTAGATTACAGATCGAAGACATAAAGTTGTCTCAGGACAGCTACATGCATATACAAAGCAGATTTCATGTTTAAGGAAGATATGTTGACAGGGGAAGTTGACAGAAGGAAGCATTGTGTTAGGGGGAGTCTATGGATTTATCATCCAAGTTATCATTCAAAAGAACTTGCTTGATGAAGGAAAATGTTAAACAACACAGTGGTTAGTACCAAGTGAAGTTAAAAGAAGAAAGACTGGAAAGGCATAACAGGTTATCCTTTGTCATTGTTGGCAAAGGGGGAGAATGTTTAGATGTTGCCATCAATGCCAAAGGGGGAGAATGTTGAGAATATAGTTGCCATTGATGTCAAAGGAGTTCAGGAATGACAAAGGAATAACCAATAGACATTATGGTAGGATGAACTCAGTAAAAGACAAAGGATCCGCAAAGTAAATATATGTGGATTGTCAATTGATGTCAAAAGAGTTCAACAATGACAAAGGAATAACCAGTAAACATGTTGACCGGGCAAACTCAGTGTAAGCCAAAGGATTCACAAAGTCGGATGGTAGATTGATGACAAGGTCGATGACATGGGAAAGATCTACAAAGTAAGCAGTGGAAGATAACATTCCAAAGTGCCAAAGAAGATTTGGACGACCCAGATCATTCGAGAGATAGAGATCAATGGTCTATAATAAGATCTACAAAGTAGATATGCGTGAAAAATAACATTCCCGAACACTAGAGTGAAGTGAAGAGTTGGACGACCCATATCAGTCGAGAGACAAAGATCATTGGTCTATACTAGTATCCGCAATACTAAAAGTGCAAGATCTATAAGCTGTGGAAAGACTGTTACGAAAAAGATTTGTGGAAGCCCAATTCAAAAATATTAGAAGGCACATCCGCAATCTGTAAGATCAACGGTCAGGAAAAACTCTGCAAGAGATTGACGCCACGGAAGAAGAATTGCGGAAAGGGAATTGCGGAAGTAGTTTGAACAAAATTGGAAAACTTGCAATTCGCAACCCCCATCTGATCTAAGATCGACGGTCAGGAAAGACTCCGCAAGAGATCGACGACGCGGAAAAAAAATTGCGGAAAGGGTACTACGGAAGTAGTTTGAACAAAATTGGAAAACCCACAATCCGCAATCTGCATCTGATCTCAGATCAACGGTCAGGGAAGAGTCCGCAAGAAATCAACGGTGTAGAAAGATGAGTGCGGAAAGGAAAATACAGAGGGAAATCTGTGTGTTAGATCGACGGTCATTTCAAGATCATTATCAAGTCAATGGTCGAGGAAGACTCCGTTGTGGAAAAGTGCACCAAGGCTAGTAAATAGCTTGGACTCCAGAATCGATATCAAGTCTTTTGTTAGCATTAAAAATAACCATAGATCTAAGATGGACTTAGATCTAACGGCTGTCAGCAATTTCGCTACATGAAAATACGCGGAAGACAATAGTCAGGACAAGCAACGGAATTGGAAAGTAATCATCGCTCCTTCGACGGATGAGAACGATCGCCAAGGAAGATCAACGACCGAAAATTATTCCGCTGGGTGAAGTTGCACGTTTTGAAGTTAAGCTCCTTGGACGCTGAATTTTATGAAGTTTAGTTCAATATCGGTTCAAGTCCACCGTTGATGTGGGTTGATGAAGATCCTACGATTTTGAGTCATTTCATTGGTGAAAGAAGCTCGATAGCTAACTAAACTTCCGGATGTGGAATCACTTGTAATCCGGTTAACAGATCAGTATTCAGGAACGATCATGAAGAATTCTAGCAACGGTTCAACAAAGAGACACGATTTACTCTTTGGAAGAACGTGATTAACAAAAGGACGTGATTCTGTGAAAGACCCAATGAACTTGTGCGATGGTTTGATGAAAGGGCATGATGATGGATAATATTTAAATAGAAGATCGATTTGATAGTAAGATGTCTTTGCAATCCAGACCGATATAGCAACAAGTAAAACAGAGACCAAGGGGGACATAAGAAGTTCTGGAAGTTTGATAAAAACATACTAGGGTGGCAAGGGGGCGCTAGGGTAGGCAAAAAGCCTGCAGGGGGTCGTAGCCTCCTTCCAGTAGCAGCTGATAAACAGGGTGTTGTAGCATCCTTTCAGTAGTAGCTGATAAAACCAAGGGGTCGTAGCCTCCTTCCAGTAGCAGCTGGTAAATAGGGTGTAGCAACATCCTTCCAGTAGGAGCTGATAAAACTAGTGGGTCGTAGCCTCCTTCCAGTAGCAGAGGAGGAGTTTGTGATGGGTTTGAGCTCGGATACAGAGATTGCATTGGTTGACAGAATCAATAGGGTGGTTATGGGTTCGAACTAGGCAAGTAACCTAATGTGCATTGAAGGGGTTGTAGCCGCCTTCCAGTAGCAGCTGGTAAATAGGGTGTAGCCATTGATCAACCAGGGGATCGTAGCCTCCTTCCAGTAGTTGTTGGTAAATAGGGTGTAGCAACTGATCAACCAGGGGGTCGTAGCCTCCTTCCAGTAGTTGCTGGTAAATAGGGTGTAGCAGCATCCTTTCAGTAGCAGTTAATAAACCAGGGGGTCGTAGCCTCCTTCCAATAGTTGCTGGTAAATAAGGTGTAGTACTATCCTTGTCTGTAGAAGCAGGCATAAACTATTTGTAAATACAATTTTGCAGTAATAAGAAGTATTGGTGGTTTACCCAATTGGGCTTCCACGATAAATTTGTGTTCTGTGTGTTCTTGTTGATCATGTGTGTTAATGAATAAATTAAAAGTGGTTTAAATTGTTAAAAGTTATCAATACTGATTCACCCCATCCCTCTCAGTATTGTCAAATATTCCAACAAGACATTGGAGCCACATTATAAACCATGACGTAAAGTTTCCCTCCCTTGTCACTGCTTCATGTGGTTAGGACATTTCAAATCCATAGACAAACTTTGGAGCCACATATATGGATGCCATACAGCAGCAGTATAGAAAGTAATGTTTCTGCATCAAAAATACACCTTCAGGGAAGAAGACCTTGCAGATTATCTGATCACCCTTATGCTCTAAGTCTTGAATCATCTTAGAATGCTCTGCACAAACAATACATGCGAAATGTCTCTTGATGTCAGAGTTGTTATCAGCCTCCAGAAAGAGTTGCCAGTTTAAAGGAAGAGAGGCATGGTATTCCATACTTGAGTACCAATTCATAATCCTGTTTAGTTCTCCTGACAATGATAGCCTCTGACATACCATTGCTTCAACATATGATTTCAGTAGACACCTCTGATAGCTGAAAAATGACCTTAGTTGAATTATCCGTTAAAGAAACTTCTGTCTGATACACCAGGTGATTCTCTGGAGGCATATATTTCCTTGCTGGTAATGAGCCTCACACCACTTAGCAAGCCGCCTTCTTGCATCCTTGCACGTGGAAAAATATTTTTCTGCTTAGTCTTTTACAGATGGATTACAGTACAATAGAATCCCCTAGAGTAATGGGTGCAGTACTTTATAGTCTGCTTTTTTCCTTTTCTTTCTATAAGGTACAGCTTGTACATAAGAAATAGAGATTGGAATCTAACATAAATAATAAGAGAGATTTATTGGATTGTCTCAATAATTTTCCTTCATAAGTTTTGTTTCAGATGCTAAGTCATTTAACTTTCTCTATGAAGAATGTGCCTCATGTTGTGTTTCATAATTCATCGTATCTACCTCTCTGTGTTGTTGCTTCTGCATATTTAAAATCTTCACTGATACACAAAACTTGCATGATAAGGACAGGACTTTTGGATCTTGAAAGAAAAAAGAATAGGAAAAAACATTTATTTGTTTGTTAAATGAAGTGTTCTCTTTTGTGAAGCATGTTGAAGCTGAACAGTTAACAGAAATTCAAGACACAGGAGCAATTGTTAAGGATGGTGGGCTGCAAGAGACAGAAAAGCCGAGTAAAAAGTCTACATCAGTTTTCTGTAATAATGAGTGGAGAGATCTTTCTTACAGCCAAAAAAGTTCAAAAGTAGCAGACTCAGCTACTCAAAATACTAGTATAGCTATTTCCAATAATAACTTAGGAAGGTATGAAAATTCTGCATCAATGTATCAAAGCCAGAGCAATACTGCCCCTAATAAACTAGGAGATTCAGATGATATTGCACATAATATGCTTGATCTTCTCTTGGGCCCAACGTTGGGATACTCACAGATTGAGGATAAAAAGTCCCAAGATCTTTTGGAGGTGGTGAGTTCTGTTTCTCAGTCAAAGGAGCTCGAGAAGAGAACGGAAGAAGCCCCCCTGTTTAAGAAGAAAAGCAGCCTTAGAGACAAGGTAACAATGCTTTTAAGTTAATATGTACATATTGTACTTGTACATCGACGATCGTCAAAAGAATGAAGTTGGTGTTTATATGCTATCATGTAGAAGCCGATAGAGAAAAAGTTTAAGGCAATTAATCTTAAACCATCAGTATTGTTACAAGGGAAGGCGATGGCGATCTTGGCTCATGCTGATTGACTTGTATGCAGGTAAAACTTTAGATTGGATTATTCTTTTATGTACATATTGTGCTTGTACATCAACGAGCTTCAAAAGAGTGAAATTGGTATTTATATGCTGTCAGGTAGTAATAGATAGAGAAAAGTTTCAAGCCAGTTAATTTTATATCATCAGTATTGTTACAAGGTAAGACGATTGCGAGCTTGGTTCATGCTGATTGACTCGCATGCTGTTTTAACTTTAGATTGCACTCTTCTTTTAGCTATGTATGAGTTTTAGTCCTGATGTCTCGTACAAATGTTACTCACTCTGTTACTAACATTGCATAGAGGTGCCCTTCTGCTTTATGGGTTCCCATTTGCTTGGGTTGTTCCCTTTGTGATGCCTTCTGAAGTGCGAACTTACCGAACCACAGTGGCATAACTTTTATCGAGGATTTCAGTCCATGTTAATATAACCAGATCATAAAGTATATTGGCTTGATTCCCTTTCTTATAGGAGTTTCAGTTTCATTTGCTTGCGACGGTTTTGCTAAAAGGAACCCTCAGAAGTTCATCTCCTATATGTTCTGGCCTAATGTTAGACCAAATAGTTCAACTTCATTCTTCAGTTTTTACCTTACCCAAGTGGCATTTATAATATCCATTTTTGACATATCTTGGCAGATTTGAAAGCACATTATCCGGAAGACCCTGCATCTGAATGTTCATTCTATCTTAGCAAGATTTTTCTTAGGAGGCTTTCTCACGGATTTCTTTTGTTTTAATCTCAGATTATTAACTTATATATTATTATATGTTTCTTGGTGTGATACCATCATGTGTTCATCTAAACATATACTCCCAATTCTGTATGGCCAAAGGATGGGATGATATATATTATTTGAAATGCATTTTCTTTGGCTTTGCCGATAAATGGTCTAAGAATGCTCCCAGTGACCACTAATAAAGGGAAAAATGATCCTCTTGCATCAAGAAATAATTGCTTACATAATTATAGTACGGATACGAATACGATTTGAAAACATACATATATATATATATATATTATTAACTTATAAGTTATTATATGTTTCTTGGTGTGATACCACCATGTGTTCATCTAAATATATACTCCCAATTCTGTATGGCCAAAGAATGGGATGATATATATTATTTGAAATGCATTTTCTTTGGCTTTGCCGATAAATGGTCTAAGAATGCTCCCAATGACCACTAATAAAGGGAAAAATGGTCCTCTTGCATCAAGAAATAATTGCTTGCATAAATCTAGTACGGACACGAATACGATTTGAATATATATATATATATATATATATATATATATNGACATTATTTATAACCAAAATTACTATTTAAAAACAAAAATATAATATAATGGACCGAGTGTTAGATAAAATACCCATACCCTTAATTATTTTAAGAAGAAAGTAAATACGTATTTACTACTACTACCTCTCGAAATTAAATACGTATTTACTACTACTACCTCTCGAAATTAAATACGTATTTACTACTACTACCTCTCGAAATTAATTAAGTCGATAGGTGTTTATATCTTAGAATTTTGGGTGGAATACCTTTTATGTTTTTCTTAGATTGTGGGAGAATGAGACAAGTGTAATGTCTAGATTGATTCTATGGTCATTCAAAATTTGTAATAAACAATTATAAAAAAATCGAAAATAACTCATGTGATAACTGCACTTTTGACAAAGAGTGATTACAATTAAGCATCAAGAACAAGTAATATATCACTTGTTTGTGGCACTTAACTTATTTGTAATGCTTAATTGTAACTTATCGGTGTTCACCGACCACAAGCTAAGTGGTTGTGTTAGTTGAATGCTGGAATTGAATTACCAAATTATGAAATTGAATGGTATTTATTTTATAGTGATTGAATAATTAAAATTTGGTTTTTTAAAATCGGTTTTCTAAATTAACTTGTATCTCTATTACTTGCTCCGAATATTTGATGAATTTCGAATTGTTTGGAGTTTCCGTACATCAAAGACCAATACGATCGATTTAAACTACTATACTTCAAATTATGTTTATACATGTTGGGACCAAGTTGTGACCCAAGTTGCTAGCTTGGTTTTAAGGTTCTAACCGCAATTATTCAAAGTAAGTTGGCAATCGGGTCCCACGCATGCGGTCGTTGAAGCGGATTCCTCCACTATCTATTGAGGGCCAAACTACTCCACCTTTGACTCTCTTCCACCGATGGTCCGAACAGAACCATTAGGAGCGGGTTCCACCTATCTATGACCGGGGTTAAAAAAAAATAGTCCTAATCAGGTAGTTTCATATAATTCTGAGGGCGGATCCTCAGGATGAAGATTGGGTTGTTCCCCCAGATTATGATCGGGATGTTACCGCCTCGGGTTTTAAGAGTGTGACAATGACTTTAACAAGTATTTAACAAGTATTCATGTTGTTAGACACATCTAAATGATATTTGATATGTCTTATGTCCAAAAAGTTTCAAAGCTCATTTCACAATTATATATGGTAGTATTCGTTGACAATTAGCTTTTATAACTAGCTTAAAAACTTGTAAGCAATTATATTTTACATTGCTGCAATGAGACTGTCTATGACTAGCTGCAATGTACCATGACTGTGTATGATTAGCTGCATTGACAACTTGGCAAATACTAGAGCTTCATGCACTGAGTATAGCTTCGATGAGTACTTCTATGAGTAGAGCATCATTGTGCCCCGCTTTGTAGTGCAGCTGGTCGAAATAAGGGCTTTCGAGCAGTCCCTGCTACTAGTGCTGCTTGCTCTGTTGCTACTTAAATGGCATTTGCACCTGCCTTATCACATGATTACTTTGTTCCAGCTGATGCTTTCACAATTATATATGGTAGTATTTGTTGACAATTAGCTTTTATAACTAGCTTAAAAACTTGTAAGCAATTATATTTGACATTGTTTGTTGACAATTAGCTTTTATAGCTAGCTTAAAAACTTGTAAGCAGAGTAGTTACAGAGTAGTTACAACTGCAATTTTTGCAAACTCTTTTTTAATAATATTTAACTTATCAGGATATATTATAACAATGCCATTTAACTAATCCAGATTGATATATTATATCAATCTGGCATTGAATACTTTTAAAAAAGACATTGACATTTCCCTAGAATTGAACATATAATATTGGGCAATCAATTACATTGAATTATTGGGCAATCAATTACATTGAATACTTTTCAAAAAGACATTGACAATTCCCTTGGGTTGGGTTGAACATCTAATATTGGGCTTGGCATTGAATACTTTGCAAAAAGACATTGACATTTCCCTAGGGTTGAACACATAATATTGGGCTAGTTGGTTGAACATATAATATTGGCATTGAATACTTTTTAAAAAGACGTTGACATTTCCCTAGGGTTGAACATATAATATTGGGCTAGGAACTGGGGATAATCTATGTAAAGCTACCTGAATAAATATATGAGATGGTTTGTGGATTTCTAATTTCTTTTTAGAAAGCAAAGAAAGGATATGAAATTTCTAAGTTATTTGAGGTCATAATTCCATACTCTTCCTTTGAGGTAATGGTAGAACTCATGTTTTCATCTACTCCAAAATAGAAATTTTGATACAGTTTACATCTAGAAATAAGGTTATGAATGGTTATCAAAAGGTACATCACAGACTTATTAATTTCTAAGTTATTTAAGGTCATAATTCCATACACTTCCTTTGAGGTAGTGGTAGAACTCATGTTTTAATCTACTCCAAAATAGAATTTTTAAGACAATTTGCTTATAGAAATAAGGTTATGCACCGTTATCAAAGGGTACATCACAAACTTATAAATGGAGTTATGATTTCCATGTCTAAAATTTTGGTTTTAAGAAGTGAAATTTTGAATACAATTTGCTTATAGAAATAAGGTTATGAACTGTTATCAAAAGGTACATCACAAACTTATAAATGGAGTTATGATTTCCATGTCTAAAATTTTGGTTTTAAGAAGTTGCACTATTAAGAGTCTCTCAAGCAAAAAAATCAGAGAGGATTTTGAAGGAATCACGTATTCATTATTTATTTTGTATTTCTACCCCCACACTGAAGAAAGGGTTTTGAAAGATTTACATATTCATTATTTATTTTGTATTTCTACCTCCACATCGTGTTTTAAGAAATTGCAATTTGTCTTTAATTTAAAAACATCCATGTAGAAAAAGTAATATATGCTATTGTTATTATTGATATAGCTATTAGATTGAGGCTGTATGTATTGAATGCCAAATGCAGGGGCATTGCCAATCCTTTGCATGTAAAAGAAAAAAACTAAGTAGAGAATAAGTTTCTCCCTTGTTCTTTTAATTAAGAAATAACTATTAGAAATTGAGGGTATATGTTTGTCTGAATGCTACTAGATTGAAGCTGAATGCCAAGTGTGGGGTCATTATTGGAGGAAAAATGTCTCTTAAAAGGGGAGGTATAAAACTGCAATGCATAAATAACATATATGTTTTAATGCTACTAGATTGATGTTGAATGTCAAGTTGGGGGGGGAGGGGATTTTTTTTTCTTCAGAAAAAACTTCACAATTCCAAATTATATTAATTCAAACCCACATTTTGCATATGCTGTGAAAGCCTTTCCAGATGGAGAAATCATAATGATGCTGTGACATGAGAATCATCTCAACAAATCTGACTTATAATTACATAAACCTTCCTTGTCTTTCAATAAACAATCAAAATTGACAACTCTAAAATCTGACTTACAATTACATAAACCTTCCTTGCTTGTCAATAAACTATCAAAATTGACAACTATAAGTATCAGCCTTTCCAAATGGAAAAACCATATAAACGCCAAGACTTGTAGAACATCTTAACATAAGTTGTCTTTAAGATACATAAACAAAACTTGCCTGTCAAAACCTTCAAAAAATGACAGCTAAAGATAAAGATCATCTATCTTGTAATATGTTGATTGTGTAAAACTTGATAAAGAAACCAGTGACCAAGAAATGATCCTTAAGAAAGGATAAAAGATTATCAAACTGGATGTGGTCTTGGATCCATTTCATTCAAAGTATCACCGAACATCTCTCACCTTTGCCATGTGCAAGGAGCCAATTGTAGCCCTGTCTTGTAGAGACCATTTGCTATCTCATTTCTTTCTTTGAAAATATGAATAAAAGTGATCTTCGCAAATTTCCTTTGTAAAAGCCAAATCTCATCATATATAGCTCTTAGACGAATGTTCCTAGGAGGCCAATTCTGTTAGAACCAATCAATCACCAAATTTGAGCTGCCAAAAACTTGTAAATTGGATTCTTCTAGAAAGAGCAATTTTATTTAAGAGTTTGAGAGCCATCATTTATGCCTTGTTGGTATTCTGTCATAACGCTACTTGAAACTTTGTCCATAAATTATCAGCTTGATAAATAATCCCACTTGCTCCCCCCATGTCTAGATTGCCTTGATAGGCTCCATCGAAATATCCCCACCCACTGGACCTGTCAATAACTTCATGCACAATTCTTCAATGTTTGTCTAACACTCCATCTTGGGAAAAAAACTAATAATAGCCAAACGATTTGATGCACATAAACTTGAAACAAAGAAAGTGTCTTAAAAATAGTCTTGTTCCTAAAACACCGTACACTTCAAATAATAATGAGAGGAAGGGACAGACTATCCTTCTGATCATCATTATGAAACCATGAATACAGAGCCCTTTCTAAATTCTGCACCTCCCCCAAAAAATGATCCTTGTAACATGAGAAGCTATTCTCCAGACCTCCTTGATGTATTTGCAATCAATGAAGATATGATTAACACTTTCACCCTTCTCCCTAGACAATCCACTGAGTCCTTCCCATAACAACTTCTTCAAGTTGTCCCAAATTGGAACTTTATTGCGAACGACTAACTTGTGTATGGGATTGATATTAGAAAAATGTATTTTAAAAGGGAGTGGAAAATTGCAATCCATAAATAACTAGGAGTGTTATTTATGGACAACTGTAAGGGCATTGCTATTGGAAAAATGTATCTTTAAAGGGAGTGTAAAATTGCAATCCAAATAATTGGGAGTGTTATTTATGGACAACTGCAATGCGTAAACAACTGAGAATGATTGTTGTTTGACAAATGTAGCATAAAAATGTATTATATAGAATTTTAATGCATAAATAACCTGGTATGTTAGCAGAGAGATATAGCTTAAAAAAATGCATAAATAACTCGGAAATAAAGGGAAATTGATTAAAGACCTCATCCAACATGTGTCCAAAGTAGGTGGCATAGTCATCTTTAAATTTTATCAATAGCAATTATACTTTGAAATACAAGTTTCTCTTTTCAAAATGTATAAATCCAATATATATTACGGAAATAAGGTAAATATATATTAAGGGAAATAAGGTGAAGTGAGTGGCTCTTATCAAACATTTGTGAAAAGTAGTGCATAGCCATTTTAAGATTTGATCAGTGCTTTGAAACATAAGTCTTTTTTGTTTTTAAAGTTTTTTTTTTCTTCTTTTCTTCACAAATGTATAATTTTGATATACAATTTGTAATATGTATGATATTTCTTTCTTTATATAAAGATTTTTTATCAAATAATTAGTATCATGTTTCTTTCTTGGTTTGAGTTTATCGAAGCTTTCTTTCCTATGTCATGAATACATATTATATTTCGTTTTATTTGAATAATTTAATTTTATCTTGGAATATGTTTTACAGTTTGGTCAAGTTAAGCCATAATGACTTTTCTATGAAATATATATCATATTTCTTTCTAGGTTTGAGTTTATCCAAACCACATTGATTTCTTTTCTATGTCATGAATAATTATTATATTTTTATTTGGGAATTTTGTCCCATGGAAAGCTAGACTAGTGCTTATATTGAAGGAAAACGAGTCATGGGATGAAGTAGTTAACAATACAACAACAAATCCTATTGTTGTTCCTGCTTCCACTGATGCACAAACACTTTTTGATAAACTACATTGATTTCTTTCCTATGTCATGAATAATTATTATATTTTTATCTTGGAAGATGTTTTATTGTTTGGTTGAGTTAAGCCATACTGATTTTTCTATGAAATATATATCATGGGAAACTCATCGGGTACTTCCTCTCATTTTGAGGGTGGTACCTAGGGTAAACCAGAGTATTTAGAGCTCAAAGCTGATCCAACAATATATTCATTAAGAGTTCAACGTGTCACTTGGGAATTGGTTATGGGTGGGGAGGGTAACACAATCATTCCTCCCAACTACCTATGTTAGACTCAATTGATAGATAATATATACATACATATACATATACATATACATATATATGGTTCGTTTTGCTTTTGGCATGAATTCATGATGTGTTGACAAAGTGGCTACTCATTGGATGGATGTATTGGGGCTCATCTTCATCTGCTCCACTTGTTGTACTTGATTGGACCAATTATTATTTAGATTTTTTTTAGGTGTATTGTGTATAAACAAGTGTTACTTGACTATCACAACACAACTACAATCATTTACACCACATTGCCTCCATTAGCCATGATTCATAAAATATTTCATGTAGTGATATTTTTCAATGAATTAATGCATGGAATTATAATTTATGTAAATAGATGCATGCATTCCATTCATTTACTTATTTAAATTCCAAATTTTTTTGAATGATAATGATCATGAAGTTATGCGAAGTTACATTTTATTTTTTTCCAATTTCAATTGCACTCAATTTACTAATTAATAAAATGCATAAATTTAAACTACATTTAGATAAAAGAAACATGTGTGTTTTATTTGAAATTCAGCCACCTATTGGTTGCAAAAAAAACATTTTTTTTCAACTATGTTATGTATTTGTTGTATATGCCACCCCTAAAGGCTATAAAACCACAAGGACACAAATATTATTTGTTAAGGTCACAAGGGTGTAGACTAATTGGCAAGTGCCGTGTAAATGAGGGAATGTTATAAAGGAGGTCTCAAGTTCAAATCTCACCCCGACTTGTCCTTGCTTGCGGGTTGTGTGGACGCACCTGGGGTTATAATGGTAGCCAACAAGAATGGACCCCGTGTCATGTTAGTACCATAACCGCCTAGTTACCGGTTCCCCTAGTAAAAATAAATAAAAATAATTTGTTATAAATACTTACCCCTGAACTAGGTCTATTAAACCAAGGGACAAAGGTTTTGTTGTTAGTCCCAATTTTCACGCATGCAACCTATTTTACCATGATTAAAATTTATCTTAACCAAACATCTACCTCAATCTACCTCAATTGTTCACACTATAAACTTTTCAAAGAATCACAGTACACTTCAACCGGTGACAACTCTTCCTCTTGAGTGAACACGCCACAAGGAAAAGGAATTCACCTTCTTGCAATACAGTTCTTTTTAAAAATCATTTCCCTCTAGTGCTATAATGAAAGCAAACAAATATTTACCACTAGATGCCCTATGTAGTCCTTGGAATGGTAGGCCTTGGTTGGGATAACTATTCATTTTACATTTGCTTCACGTAAGAAACACACGAAGGTAATTGCAAAAATCACCAGTGTTATAGGGTTCAACGTTGCAAATCTTGGGTTCATGCTCTTTACTAACTATTCAAAATGTAGTTAAGGAAAATGACTACTAATACTCCTAGAATTATTCATTTTAGGTTTGCTTCATCATGTGAAAGGCAACAAATGAAGGTTCATGCAAAAACGCCGAGTGTTTTATCGTTTTTCATGAGATTGATCATATCAGGTATAAATTGTTTCTTGTTTATATCATTTTTGTGAAAAAAAGAAAAATGACTTTTTAATTTCTTAACATAAAGCATGCTCTAAAATAAGAGTTTCATAGTCATGCTATGTAATCATTGTACAATTCAGAGTATTTTAAAATTTGTCCAATACACACGTTGGACATATTGATATATTTTGATTTTAGAGAACCATTTCAAGAAAAATATATTATAGCAAAGTGCAAGGTTCATCTGTGTAATTGTATGTGGAAAACCCTTACAAGGTAAGGAAAAGAATACAAGCACCCTCGAGCATATATGTTGGAATAAGAAATATGTAAGAGGGATTTCTAAGATGTAGGAGGGGAGGAGTAAGGGTGCATATTAACCCAACAATCAAAGTTAGTAGTAGCAAATATTTTAAATTTAGATTTGTTTTGCAAACTAACCATAAGAATATTCAAGACAAATTACATATTAACGAATGTCCTATTACTCCACACAAACCTCTCTAGCTCCTCATTCTTCCTAAACAATAACTGATGGAAAAGGTAGTTGGATTCAAGTGGGTTGAAAGAATAAAAGCTCTAGGGTATCTCATACTCTGGTCCCCACTTTCAAGGCCCTGCTTGTAGTTGGTCCTAATAGGTTGCAAGATCCAATGGCCAGTAATCCTACTAGAGCTTGATCTCCTTTTGATGCCACTTCATTATCAAGGAAAATAAATAGTTGTTGATGCCAATGGCCAACCAAAGTGGTCAAAGCAATTTACTTTTGTTGATTGGTTGATTTCATAACAATGGGTTATAATGAACAAAACTTTTCTTGCTCTCAATGACCTTGAGGATAATATCGTTGAGATGCATGACGCTCCAAATTTGTAAAGGAAGTGGCTTCATGGAATGTTTGGGGTTTAAGTGATTGAATGGAAAGACCTTATCCACTAGAAGTTGACTTCAATCGATGGGTGTAGATATTTTGTGATTGTAAGAAGTCAAACTTTTAGGGCTAATGCTAAGTATAGTTCCAACAATTCCAAAAGAAAAGATGGTATTGCTATGCTCGTATCCTTGCAATTTTCCATCTATGTTGTTGAGTATGGGACAAACATAGTGCGAAAACTAGTTTCAATTTTTCTTAACAAGGAGATAACTTATTCCTAGGCTTGGTAAACATCTATGCATCTAATGATGTTAGGGAAAAATGATATTTTGGCATTGGATGGCTAATGAATCGGAGTTGCTCAACACCCCATGGTTCATCCATTGAGATTTCAATATGGTAGAATCTTAGGAATGCAAGGAGGGGGTGTTGATTATGTGATTGTTGTGTATGGAGAAGGAAGTTTGGGTTACTCTTAGGGCCTAACATATACGTTTTACAACCCTCATCATAATAATCATCAAAACTCTTTGGAATTTGGTCCACTTGGACAAATTTCAAGAAAAGGCTAGAATGAGTTTACGTGTGCCTTCGTAGAGCCTTTTTGTTAGAGCATAACTCATTTTAGTAGAATTCTAATGGAGGTTGGTTGGTGCATGTTGAAATCAAGGACACTCTTAGACCATCGATTAATATGATTTTCAATTTTTCAAGGAGCTCAAAAAATATGCATGCCACAAGCTAGACTTGTGAAGAATGTTTCTCACCTTTGGATATGGCATTGCTTGGCCAACATCAGCACTATGTGGAACCTGATCCATTGACCCTGGCGGGAGCTAGATGTATGGTTTGGTGGGAAGATATCATCTTTAGAATTTTGTTGAAATTTTCAAGATTTTCACTGTGTTGGAGTTTTGAAACCACCGTTTTGAGTGGACACTCCACCCATCTTTAGGGAATCACAATAAAGTTGTTCAAGTTTGAAAAGGTTAGGGATGAATAAACAGGTAATGAAAGAGATTAAAAAGTTAGGGATTGTGAATGGTTAACAATATAAAAATATAAAACTATGAAAATAAGCTAGATAAAAAGGGGGTGAAATTAATATAAATAGTAAATAAAATGTAAGAAGAAGGTAGGTGTAAATAAAAGAATAAACAAATTAATTTTGTTTTAAAATAATAATAATAATAAGAAAGGGGGATTAGTAAAAAAGGGGATCATCCCTAACCTTTTCAAACTTGAAGAGCTGTATTGTGATATCCTGAAGATTGGTGGAGTGTCCACCTGAAACATAGGTTTCAAAACTCCAACACAATGAAAATATTGAATATTTCAACAATGTTTGGATGTTGTGAAAGCATACACACTAAGGTTCTTAACC
Organism: Pseudotsuga menziesii; assembly: GCA_001517045.1. Taxonomy (NCBI): domain Eukaryota; kingdom Viridiplantae; phylum Streptophyta; class Pinopsida; order Pinales; family Pinaceae; genus Pseudotsuga; species Pseudotsuga menziesii. Next base: position 77,213 of record LPNX010742541.1, read on the forward strand.
TCTACTAAGAGGATTGTCTCAATAAGACTCAAATCTTTGAAAAGACGAGAGATAAACTAATGAAAAGGATGACTAACCTCACATTTATTAAACGATGTCTAGATTATCTATTTATTCAACCCTAACCTTTTCAAACTTGAACAACTTTATTGTGATTCCCTAAAGATGGGTGCCACCCGAAACGTCGGTTTCAAAACTCCAACATAGTGAAAACCCTGAAGATTTCAACAATTCCTGGACGTTGTGAAAGCATACATACTAAGATCTTTAGAATTGTTTCCTTTTCAAGGGACATGCAAAAATAGAGTGTGGATGTAACAAAGAAACTCACAATGAATTGGAGGAAGTCATACAATCTTGTCACGAGACCTATATGATTGGGATAAATAAATCGATGTCGCGAAACCACACCATCTACTATGGGTGAACAATTTTTGCTAACCCATAAGTAGTTAGTTGTGAGAAAGGTTATATTGGTTAATAATTTGGGATAGGTCCACCAAGTTTCTAAACATATGGGTTCATGGAGGACATTGTGGCCACACATAAATGTCTGGATGTGGTTTTGAGCATAAATTTTGGAGAAAGAGGAGAGCTTGTGAACAAACTCTTTCCCTTGATGAGCATTCTATAGTTCTTTATGAAATGCTCAATAATATGACATTTGGCCTCAATGCGTTCCCTTGTGACTTCTATAAGGCCTCTATAAGGTCACTTGGGAATTCATTAGGCCAAACCTTCCACAAGTTAAGAAAGAGGCTCTAAAAAACCAATCTCTATAAAAAGGAATCAACTAGGGCATCCTCATATTCATTCTTGAGGTATGGGGCTTAGGATTGATGAACAACTAGCAACCCATTACTTTGTTAACACTAGTTAAATAAATTTGGGCAAGGTGTTCACCTTGCATATATTAGTCATATTCTACCAAATGTCATTCACCTAGAACATCCAAGGTTTATTTGTGAGTGTTGTTTCAGACTGTTATTATAGTTTGGGAAGGCATGGAATGGGCTTGGTCTACTGGACTTGGTGCATTGATTATCAAAAGAAATTTCAAAAAAACTTATGAACAAGAGTAGTGACCTTTTATTATGGAGATGCTTGAAGCTCTTGGCTTTTCTACCACCTTCATTAGTAGGGTAGAAACCTCGTTGCAAATCCCTCGGCCCGTCTTCCCCATTTACATAATTAAATCTAAAGAGGTTGAGATCTTTCAATTAATTTGTTAAGGCCACCCCTTGGCCTTAACCCTATATGTTTTGGCCACTAAATCCCTAGGCTGATTGTTATGTGAAAAGGGCAATGCAAGATTGGATTCCTCTTTTTAAGATTATTAATGACCATTTTGAAAGACCAAAAATCTTAGATAAACACCATGAAATATTTGAACACCTTTCCTCTTGGTTCATGATCTAATATTCAATATGCTAAAATTCACTACTATAGATAAAACCATCAACCCATAAAATTCACTACTATAGATAAAACCATCAACCCATCCTAGCTTGAATGGCCTCTCCACAATTTTTTTATTAGTCTAAGTATCACTTAATCTAAAATGTCATATTGAATAATAATATACATACTTTTATTTCTACTATTACAAAATATTATGTAGTATATGCCATGGCACCAATGCATGTGTATTTTTTTTAATATAAAATATCATTTTTTTTAATATAAAATATCATTTATTTCTTATGATTTGTTATTAAAAATAATAAAAATAAAATATTATATTTCATTATTATATTTATATATTTAAATCTTATCAATTCACAAATTTGAATATTTATTAATATTATAACAATATGATGAATAAATATTTTTATTTAATTTTAATTTTAAATTAATTCAAAAATTTATGTTGAAAAATATAAAACAAATTATTATTTTATATTTATAATTATAAAAACTTAATGAATTACATAACATAACTTCAGACAAATCTGTCCTCAAATTCCAGATTGCCTCAGTTTGTGTCGAAATTTATGATATAAAATTCAACTCTACATCAATGAAAGCAGAGATGGAAGTATGAATAAACCCTTTCCTATACAGACAAACTCAATTAGTGAATAAACCCTTTCACATACAGCGGAAGAGAATTTCATACTTCTCTACGCTAATGAACCAAAACTACAGACCAAATTATTAATTAATTGATAAAAACTCACAAAACAGAGTTTGTGGTAATGACAGTGGCAAGAACGAGAAGAAAAACTATTAAATTATACTTCTTCGGCAAAATTTAAACATTTTCAATCGGTTGCGCAGCTGTTCCTCCACTCCCTCACCCCATTGTAATGAAGGACATCCCGAGGCATTAAGCTCCTCCAAAGACATACAATGTTCAACACATTCTAATTCCTCTAACTTGAGGCATTCATGAACATCTAACAGTCTAAGCTTTGTTAGCTGTGCCAACCCTCTTATATTCTTCACGTTCACACATCCATAAGCCCACAGACATTCCAAAGATGCTAATGTTTCAACAGCTGGAATCTCCTCCAGTTCTTCACACTCTTGGATGAGCAGCCTTTGAAGTTTGTCAAGACCACAAAACCCTTCTATTTTTCTTAAATTATCACAAGTCATCAGATGTAATTCTACAAGTGTATTCGGCAATTTTCCAACCTCCACCAAATCATTACAATCTATGATGTAGAGATTGAGAAGGTTTGGGCAAACACCTTCTGCAAATGATACCTTTGATGTTTTTGTGTTGACTATGCGCAAATATTGAAGCCGGGGTAGGCACTGGTTAATGGAAGAATCCAAATTACTCAATGCTGATAATGTTTCTCCTTTAAGCTCTTCAAATGGAAGCTCCTCCAAGGGGCAATTGGATACTCTTAACTCAGTCAACTGGCTCAACAATCCAAAGGACGCTGGCAAACATGTTAGCGCCTTGCAGTTCTCTAGCGTCAATTCCTTCAAGTTCCTTAAGTCACCCAGCGAAATAGGCAGCGTCTCCAGCAAAGGGCTTCTTAATTTCAGAACTTCCAAATCGCTTAGGTTTCCAATTGCAGATGGGATTTCTTTTAAATTTGTACCCCTCAAGTCTAATTCTTGCAGCGACCTTTGACTAGACACCTGTGGAGGCAATACTTCAATCTTCTCACAATAGTAAAAATCTATGAACTCAAGCGAGCTGATGTTTCCAATTGTTTGGATGGCTAATTTACAGCACCCACTAAAGATAAGATATTTAAGCCGAATTAAATTCCCAAAGGAATTTGGAAGCATTTCCAGATTGTCGCAATCTGACAGATCGATGTGTTCAAGATTTCTCAAATTACCGAAGGCATCTGGTAGTGACTTGATTTCTGAGCACTCTCTCAACGCCAGGAACTTTAACGACTGGAGATGACAAAATTCTTCTGGCAATTTTTTGAGCTTAACGTGCTTTAGGACAATCCGTTCCAGATACTTCAGCTGCCCTACAGACTTTGGAATGCTCAAGAGGGGGGCAAAAACCTGTAACTCCCGCAACTGCAAAGGTACCTGCAAATGTTCATGTGTTTCAACTGTAAGTGGATCATGATTCTCATCTAGAGAACCATGCGAATTCGTTGGAGACCCTCTGGTGCTGTATCAATAGCGAATAATCAGAACAAAGTTTAAGTCAACAAATGATAATTTACCTGCGATTCCGCTTGCCACAGTGTTTTCAAAATCCTTCCTTGCACTTGTAAGACACTTAAATTCTTTATTGGGATCCAGGAAAGAAGAGAAGAATAGGGACACTTGTACCAGCGGAGCCATATGAAATTTGGAGATTGCACCTTCCTCAAAATCCGTTTCAAGTGACAACCTTCAGTTACTAGAAGTTCAAGCTCCCTCATACCAATACCACGACAGCATGTATTGTGCAGTCTATTGCGAAGCTTCATCAGGCAGTTCCCAAACAGCTCGTCACTCCTCCTTTGGTACAATGGCATTTCATCAGTACTTTGATACCATGACATTTCCTCATCAATATCCTCATTATTTATCTCAGGAAGTGCCCTTATTCCACGCACTTCGTTTATTACCTGCTCATTATTGAAAAACGATGAAGAATTAAACAGAGTACACAAAATAATTGTAATTGTTTTATCTTTTAAGGGGTTTGAAGGATTGAGTACTTACCAGTGATTGCTGCAACAAATCCTCAATGTTCTTTGTGGGACGCCAAAGACGACGCGGCGATGAATCCTCTGCAACCTCTCGTCCCAAATCCCTCAGGTGATCGTGCATTTTTATCTTTCTTTTACCATTCACCTCTACAAGGCATTTACTCTCTATATTTTTAAATCCCCACAATCCTTTTAGACCTGATCCCTCCCATACTCTTATGGCCATGTCCTTGTCTTCTCCTACGAAAAAACAGGCAATGTCCAAGAATATCTGTTTTTCCTCTCTATTGAGAGTTTCATAACTGATTTTAAGCCTTTCTTGAATCTCACTGGGAATTATCTTCTGAATGCTATCCAATTGGTATTCCCAGTAAGATATGTCATTTTGTCCATACAGAAGTGCCCCAAACACTTTAAGCGATAAAGGCAGTCCATTACAAGCTTCTAAAAACTTATGTACTAGAGACTCAAATCCTGGGAGTGGATCTTGCTGGCTGAAGGCATGTGAACAGAAGAGCTCTCGGGAGTGATGTGTATTTAGGCCAGTTAGCTTATAGATTGAAGACTCTTCTACTCCGGACCTTCTTAGAACATCTTTGTCCCGAGATGTAATTAAGATTAAGCTATCAGAGCTGAGAACAGTTTGAATCGGCAAAAGTGCCTCCAATTGATTCACATTATCCACATCATCTAAAATTACCAATGCTTGAGAAGATGAGAGACGCTCTTTGAGCTTCTCTATACCTTCACTAACGCTCTCTATTTCAAGGTCCAATTGAGTTAAGCCCTTAAGAAGTTTTCTTTGCAAAAAAAGTAAAGGGCTTCGAGCTGCATTTTCTCTAACTTCAGATAAAAAATAGGATTTTCTGTAATTTGAACTTTTCCTATTGAAGAGTTCTTCAGCCAATGTAGTCTTACCTATTCCACCCAAACCAACGATCCCGGCGACCCGGGGTTTTGCACTCTGCTGCTGCTGAAATAACACCGTATTCTCAAAATCTCTGATCTTTTCGTCCAAACCGATTGGATATTTGGCCACATGGAAGCGTGTTTTCTTCACCTTTTTCAGTACCCGTTCAACGACCTTCTCGACCAGCTCCCCCTCGTCACTGGTTATTCACAACAAAATGAATACAGCTACTAACAAACAAACGACTATGTATATCACTCTGCAGCATATAATAATGCAAAACTGTAAGGATAAGTAAGGATAAAATCGTACAATACCGAGGTGAAGGATTGAGTTCTCACCCTTCACAAGCCTCCAGCTCGAAACCGCTTATATCAGCAACACGAGAAAGTGCATTTCTCCACTTTTCAATGGTGGCGGGATCGTATCGCGGTTTCTCCTCACCAGTTTGTGAGTCTCGCGTTTTCTTGTTTTCAAGCTCGTTTAGGGCTCGAGCATACACTCCTTCGCCCCTTGTCCAACGAAGCTCATTGGGCTTAACATGGTAAAACACAGGAATAATTGGAACGCCAGACTCCAACATAAGGTGGAGCTCATCGGGACACCATTTTGATTGTGCATATCCAGGTGAAAAAATAGCCACATGAAGGGATGCGGTTCTAATAGCGCTCTCTATTTGTAAAGTGAAGTCATCTCCTTTTTGCAATTCCGGCTGGTCCAAAAAGACTCTGTATCCATGGAGAAGAAGGCGATGGTAGAGATGGCTCGCGAATGTTTTCTTTACATCCGGCCCCCTATGGTTGATGAACACTTGATAGTAATAATCGCTGCTCTTGATTCTGGGATCAGTAGCCGTGGAAGTGGAGGTGGAGGTGGAGGCGACTGTAGAGGAGGAGGCACTGGTATTCTCAATGGAAAATGTAGAACGACTCTCACCTTCAATTTCATTTTGAGAGGGTTTTGGGGGAAAACAGGTTGCAGGTGGCAGATTCGCAGCCATTCGGAATTGGAGTAAGTAAATAATAGTGGGGATGATGGGAAGCTTTGGATGGTCTAGACGATCAAAGAGAAGAGATGAATACGGAGATTCAGAAGCCAGAAGCCCGCATAGAGATGGTCGTGAAAACTGTTACAGATATATATAAAGTGAAAACGCCTTCCAACAAGACTGACAGCCAGAGGCCCACTCGAACATTTTGTTTTATGAGCCGGTGGGTTATGTTCTGGCGTTTGACCCGCTGGAAAGAGCACGAGAATATGATCCCAACCAAAATTCCAACTTAAAGCAGTATCACATGTGCATGTGTCCACTAACCCCAACAAAATGTGTACTGCAAAGGAAATCACTATGATATTTATTTTTGTGAGGGATTTAAGTATTTTTTGGAAAATATCCTTCCTTATGAGCAGTGTTGGAATTTCACAAGAATCTTATTTGTCAAACAATTTTTTCGACGTTTTGGGGTTTAACATTCTCCTTCAATAAACGTTTTACTTAAATATGTACCTGTCAGTAATAAATTTTTAGTGTTTTAGTTTGAAAGTATCAATGAACTAAATATAGATCAAGGACAACCAACCAATGTGTATTCATATTTCCTTTTACACACTGAAGTCTAGAAATAGTAGCAGAACCTGCAAGCCTCCAAGGAGCTTCATTGACGGCTAATCAAAACCCCATCGGTTTGGCCTAGGGACCTTGGGTGGAAGGAGTATAATTTCCTAAGACATGAATTATTATTAGAAGTGTGTTGGAGATTGTTTACAGGTTTCAGAGTTGGATTTTGTTCATTGAGGAAGAGTCTAAGAAAAACTCCATTTCAAATAAGATTAAAATCCCTCTTACCAATTCATTGAGTTTTTGTTGTGATCATTGATCATTCTACAAGATCAATGATCGGATCTTAGCACCAAAGGATAAATGTGGTTGAATTTGGGCTAAGCACTCGATCTTTCTGAAAAGAGTGTGTAGCCAATCCCAAGGAAGGATAAATAATTTAAATGCTTATGTTTTTTTTTTGCATGGAATAGAGAATCCAGGGCCCATTTCTTCCAAGACTAGTTCAGTATTTGATAGTAAGAAGGAAGTTGAGATACTAATGGGATGATTCTAATGTTGTATGTGTGGGTATTTTGACCTAGTAGGTTATCATACCGTTTGGTATATAACATATAATAGAACCCCAAGTGCTAGCTCAAACATTGAACCATCTTCCCAAGGCATACTAAGTAGTAAGAAGAGTTAAAATCCATTAGAAGGAAATTCACACTCATAAATGCATAAAGTGTCTCATGCTAGACTCCCATTGGTAAATTGGTGTTGGAGGCTACCCAAGTGTATTGTTAAAGTTTTAGGGGTTTTTAACAATTTAACTAACTTATGCAAAAAATTGCATATCAAGTACTCAGAAGTAAAAGTATAACAAGTATAACAGTGAAAAATAAATTTCTAAAACAAAATTGGTACAGTTGTAGCAAGGCAAGATAAATTTAGAAAACTTAACTTTCATCTATTTCAACTTTAACACTCCAATGGTCACGGTCTTAAAGTTGGTCCTTGAGATACACTTCATCAAATGCAATGTAGAGAACATAAACAATAATATAGTACAAAAAACAAACTAATGACCAACAACTAATAAATAAAAATGTGAAACAATGAAACAGTTGACATACCCTAAGAGATAAAAGGTTAGGAATAAGGTTAGGCACATACAGTAGCAGTCAATATGACTTAGTCACCCAATGTGAAAACCCCAGTAGTGATACCCAGCCCCAAACACAGTTAGGCACCAATAGGATCACAACCAGTTCAAGAAGATTAACACAAGTCACAGCTCAAATCTTAGCAACCCAACAAGGTCAAGTCAGAGTCCTAACCACCCACAAGAACCGTAGCTCTGTCCAAACACCTCATATAGGTCACAACTCTAGTTCAATGAGCACACACAAGGTCACAGCCTAGGACAGGAGGCATCCAAGAGTCAGGGCAGGTCCCTTCTTTGGTGATCTGTCCAACAATCCTCATGCCAAATACATCAAATTTCTCCTTCTCTTTCTGCTGTTGTTTCCTCTTTCGCTTCCTGTCTTGCTGGTTCTTATCCTCATAGACACCGAGTCTTCGTCCTTTACAATGAGATAGAATTCCAAAAACAGTATTCCCAAAGCTAAGGCCTTCTTCATATGAATATCCCTGCCTTTTTGCTACCACCGCCATCCACAGTGTGAGCACAGGTGCTCTGTTTATCTCTATTCTCTCAACTTTTCTTCTTCGTTGGGTATAATGGGTTCAGTCAGGTTCATATTTTTCACTTTTTTCTTTGCATTCTCTATGACTTTCATTTTCTGTCCTCGACCTTTCTTGCCATTGTGGTAGTAGGAAAGAAGAAGGAAGGGACTTTTGGTCTTCACAACTTCAAATTAATACCCACAGATATCAAATTTGGGATGAGTACGAGCACAAAGGATATTGGTAGAAGTTGCAGGAATATGGAAGAATTGTTTATACCGTCTTCAATTTTTTTGAGGCTCTGTTTACAGAATAGTCGAAGCAGAGTTGGTGTCTAAGATGTTTCAATCTTTTCTGTAAAAAAGTTCTACACAAAATTTAAATAATTTTAAAAGAGCAAATGGGGAAGAGTCAAAATCATTACCTATGCACTTTTCAAACTCCAAGAATCAATGATAATGAAGCCACAAAAGCTCATGTCTGAGATTAGGGTAGACAACGCCCAAGGAATGCGAAATGTTCATGCAGGAGAAATATGTAATTTGACAAATTTCTGATTTAGTTAATTATGAACAAAAGCTTAGTTATCTAATTTGATATTATATTAACCACGTAGAAACCATATTTTGTACTTTAGATAACTTAAAGACAACCCATGTCATTGGAAAAACACCAAGCTGAAAAGAGAGGATTAAAGGGAGTTGAAATTTTATGGAGGAAGATGCCTAAGGGAATGACCAATTTGCACATTCTCAATGATATTAAAAACTTCAAAATTATTGGATGACTGTATTTCAACATCATGGTCAAGAGTAAGCGTTCAGTTTACAAGAAGTTATCAATACTAGTGTCAAATTGAATTTCAAAGTGAACTGCATATGCATAATACTTGGATTTGTAGATGCTTGTCAATTTTAAAATCAAATGGATTTAATACTTGGATTTGTAGATGCTTGTCAATTTTAAAATCAAATGGATTTGGAAGGTGAAAGACACATGTTTAAGAAGAGGCAGGTTCCAATCAATCACCAAAATTAATAACAAAAAATAATTACGTATTAAACAAAACTCACTTCCCAAAGACATATAAAATCCCAAGGTTTGGAGACCATGAGAGGCCATCAAGTGTTTTCAATATGTCCTTTTGGAAGATGAATTAACTTTCTCAATACTCCCATTGTGTGGGACTCTTTCATAATCTCAAAGGATTAAGGAAGGCTATCATATATAAAAACAGTTTCAAGTTATAATACCTATGTTTGTTCATATAAGAGCGTGGCATATATAAGCGTTCACTTTAATTGTCATTGGTTGTCCGCAATAAGAATTAGAAAATGAACAGGTTAAAAAAAAGCCATGACATAAACTCTACAAATAAATAGTCAATTTCTTCATTTTCTTGAGTACTTACTGGTATGACAAAAACAAACCAAAAACAAAAAAGAAGGTTACGATATATAAAAACAGTTTCAAGTTTTAAATGATATAAGAAAGATGTAAAAGCATTGTGTTGAACGATCCACTTATCTAGTTATAAAACAATTTAGGAAACATAATGAAGTTGGTCCAATAATTTCTACTATCACCATTTTCTTGTAAACAAATGTAAAAATTCAAAACAGCTACAACAAGGTTCATTATGGGCGTCTGCCTTATTTTTTAATTACAATATGTTTTCAAAAGCCTAAAAAATTCTAGAGTTTATTTTCACAACATTTAAAAAGCTCAGTAAATGCTCAACATTTTTGAAAAGCATCTGTAAGGTAGTATTGCAATTGCTTTAATTGCTACCAGCCATTTTTATCAAAGACAATTGATAATTAGTATTTGTATTATGCAAATATGAGGGGTTTAATTCGTTTGGTTTGTTCATCCAATTTTGCAAGAGAATTACAAAAAAGAGATATTACGATTATCTTAATACAATATGTTGTGGAGGAGAAGCACACTAGGATTGGAGATCGCGTTGGAGAGCTGCCGCCGGTCAAGCTACCGCTAGGGTTTGAGACGCCTCAGGCCGCCCATGGCTATGCCTGGGGGAGGATTCTCCCCTCCCTCTGTTCCAACACCAGCCAAAGAAGCATTCAGAAGGTTACTTAGGTCACCGGGATTCAAACCAGTGGCCCCTTCCATCCCGAAATTCATAAAAAAACTTGACACAGTCCCTGAAATTGACATTCTGAGTGAACAACCCATCAAGATCGCTCTAGCTCTGGCTGAGCGAGGATTGGTAGGCCAGTTCATGGGGCTATGGCCCTCAACAATAACTACAGACGACTGGATCCAAAGAAATTGGAGGCCTCAGCTCAAGAACAATGTTACCTGCTACCCGGTTGGACGAGGGTTCTTCATTTTTGAATTTATAGCCAAAGAAGACCGAGATCTTATCTTCAGAAGCGGCCCATATTTCATGGGTACCCAAGGTTTGTATCTCAACAGATGGACTCCAGATTTCAATGCTGAAGCTGATGTTCCGAAGGAAGTTCCAGTTTGGGTAAGGCTTCCAAATCTCCCAGTTCACTGCTGGAACATACAAAACCTGGAAAAATTTGGGAATGCTCTTGGGAGATACATTGATAAAGCCGAAAAACAAGGGCCAATACTCTTGCGCCAGAATCTGTGTAGAAGTCGATCTTGAAGCAGGGCTACCTGAGGCAGTAAAACTAAAAGTTGGAGACTGGCATCATTACCAAAAGCTGGATTATGAACAGCTACCGTTCAAGTGTCGTCATTGTCATGAACACGGACATTTCTAGAGAAACTGCCCCAAAATACAGGTTCCTGAAGAGGGAGAAGGATGGCAAAAAGTTAAGAAAGGAAAAACAAATGCAAAAAATCAAGAAAAAAAAGCTGCAGGGGACATGCAAAACCAACTGTCAATCTCAAAAAAAACTAACAAGGAAGCCACAAATGCTACACCAACCATCATTCAAAGTGATAAAGAACCACAGAAGAACAACGAACCAGCTGGAAAAGACCCACCTTATGTAAGTATTGAAGGAAATCAAACGGGAAATCAGCCTAGCAGCAAAGAGGATGCAGATCCATTGGAACCTGGGGAAATACCCCAACCAGATCCAGGAGTTTCGACGGCTACTGAGACCCCCGAAACCTCCAAAGAAGCAAATGAAGATCCACTGCTACTAGAAATGGACCCAGGTGAAGAATCAGACGAGGGATCCTCATCAAGCAGCTTGCATACTATTCCCATTAAAAATCCAAGAGGAAGAAAATCTAAAAAGAAACAAAGAGAGGAAGCAACTTACCTAGCCATCCTTGAAGGATCGCAAAAGACCCTAAAAGGCATTATGCATACTAGATCCAAAAAAGGAGTAGTTCTGGCCTCAAAAGGGGCCAACCCCACCTCCCAAAGTAATTAATGCGGTACATTTCCTGGAACTGCAGAGGCCTAGGATCTACTCCAAAAGAAGAAGCAATGAAAGACTTGGTCCGAATACATCAACCTGAGATTCTGCTAGTCCAGGAAACAAAAATGGAGGAATTAGCTATCCTCCAAACTGGGAAGAAGTTCTGGAAAAAGGGTCTTGGGATAGGCAACAACTCTAGAGGCGCCTTTGGAGGCATTTCCACCTTTTGGGACTCCACGTTGTATGACCTTGAAGCTGAGGAACGTGCGCTGCATTGGGTTTTCACAAAGCTCATCCACAAACCATCTGGACAAATTTTAAGTCTGTTCAACCTCTATGTCCCTGTCTTACACTCCGAAAAAAAAGATTGCTGGAGTATGTTAAAGTCCTTTCTTAACTTACAGAACTTAGAAAATATCATAGTAGCAGGCGACTTGAATGTCACCCTAGCTGCCAATGAGAAAAAAGGAGGAACGCTGGTCAGAGATCCATCGAGGGAATGGGTTGAAGATATCATCCTCGGATGGGATCTGATTGACATAAATCCTGTCAAAGGAAAGTTCACTTGGACAAATAAGAGAAATGGGCCTGGTTCACTCCTCATTTCTCTCCATAGGCCTCTTAGCTTCTTCCAAAATCCTCCCTCACTGCACTTCCGATCATAAGCCCATCCTCCTTGAGTTGGCTCTAGATCAAGACATTGGCCTGATCCCCTTCCGTTTCAGCCCGCTTTGGATCCAACTTGAGGGCTTTTTGCAAGTAGTTTCTAACTCCTGGGAAACCCAAATAAAAGGTTCGCCGTCCTTCATCTGGGAAGCAAAAATAAAGAAGCTTAAACATGACCTGAAATACTGGGCAAGGCTCATTATTTCTCCCATATCAAGAAGGAAAGTAGCCCAAGCTGAGCTGGAAACACACCAAATCCACATGGATACCTCTCCTGTATCAAAATGCCTCCTAAGAAAGGAAGAGAACCTGCAAAAATCATTCTTCACGGCATGCAGGCTGGAAGAAGAATATTGGAGGCAAAAATCCCGTAATCTCTGGCTCTTGAGTGGGGACAAAAACACAAAGTACTTCCATAAGCAAGCTGAGGCTCGAAAGAAATACAAAGCGGTCTCTGAAATAAATTTTCAAGGAGAACTGATCAAAGATTCTGAGGGCATAAAGAAGGCAGCAGTGGCTACTTTCAAAGAGCTATTCACAGCTCCCATAGAGGAACCGCTTGACACCTCCTCCCACCCATTTGATCTCATTCCTCATCTCATCAAAACTAAGGAAAATAACTTCCTTACCGCTCGAGTCACCATGAATGAGCTGAAAGAGGCCATCGCGATCATGAAACTAGACAGCGCACATGGTCCTGACGGTTTCACAATAAGATTCTTCACTAGCTGCTGGTCAATAATCAAGTATGATCTCCTAAAAATGATCCGGTATTCTCAAAAGGTCAACAAACTAGGAGGCAGCACCAATTCCTCCTTCCTTGCTTTGATCCCGAAAGAAAAAAGTGCCACCACCTTCAATCGTTTCAGGCCGATCTCATTGTGCAACACAGGGTACAAGATTATAGCCACCAGACTAAAAAGAATTCTGCCCAAGATTATCCCACAAAATCAAGGAGGATTCATCAAAGGAAGGAAAATTCTCGACAACATCATACTCGTCCAAGAAGCAATTCACTCTAGATATCAACGCAATGAAAAAGGTATGGTCATTAAACTTGATTTAGCTAATGCTTTTGACCGTGTTAGGCATGATTTTCTGTTTGCAGTCATGGCAAAATTTGGCTTCTCATTAGCCTTTATAAGCTGGATCAAAGGATGTGTGGGTGATCCGTGGATAGCCCCTCTAGTTAATGGAAGGCCCACAAATTTCTTCAAAGCCTCTAGAGGTTTAAGGCAGGGTTGCCCGCTGTCCCCCCTCCTCTATTCCATCCAAGCATCAATGCTCAGCTTTCAACTCAATCTCAGTCAGGACATCCATATGCTTCCAGGTCTAAGAATAGCGAATAATGTCCGGGACATAAACCATGCTCAATTTGCAGATGACACTCTATTGCTAGGGGGAGCAAACATCCACTCAGCTGAACAATTTAAACAAGAGCTAGAATTATACAGAGGTATCCGGAAGTAAAATAAATTTCCAAAAAAGCAAAATTTTCAGCTGGAAGTGCTCAGCAAGAGAGCTAAGGGAAATAGCTAGAATGATTGGCATGGTATGCACGATGGACTGGGATAACTTCATTTACCTAGGCATTCCCATATGCAAAACCAAAATCAAACCAGCAAATTGGGAACCTATTTTAGACAAAATTAAAGTCAAAATTCAAAGATGGAGCACCAACTGGCTCAACCTAGCAGGGAAGACTATTCTTATAAAAGCTATACTAAACAGCATGCCAATTTACCAATCTTCAATTCTGCTTGCACCAGGATCAGTAATTCACAAAATAGAAGGTCTGCTCAGAAATTTCATTTGGGAAGGGGGCAAAGGGAATGAAAAGAAACT
>LPNX010742541.1:91802-102095 GCA_001517045.1 Pseudotsuga menziesii
AAACCTCAGATCACATCATCCTTGGCTATCAATTCTCCAAAGAGGTGTGGATAGAAACTATGAATCTAAAGCCTGGAATCAATCTTCCAGACACTATCGATGGTCTTCTCTCAAACTGGATGAATCTTTCTCCATTTTAGCTGGCCAAGAAACCTCTGCTCCAAACGGCCTGGAAATGGCTCCCAAAATCCATCTGCTGGAAAATCTGGATTGAGAGAAACAATTGAATCTTCAGGGATCAAGAAAAGCATCCCTCTAAAATTGCACTCCAAGCAAGAGCAATATTATGGGAAGCTCTGGATCACTACCTATCTCTGAAAGACAATATCCAACTCCTGCCTGCAGAGTCACATTGGCTAAGCATGATAGTTTCCAATCTTCAGAGTCGAACCTTCACTATTCAACCTCAGACTGCTCATTGGGAAATTAGGCTTGATGAAACTGATTTCATCAGCTGGAAGTCTACTCTGAATGAACCTTGCCTCTTCTTCGACGGAGATTCAAAGGGTAACCCAGGCTTAGCTGGTGGTGGTGGAGTGATCATCTCGACTAATGGAAACGTGCTCAGTAACTACTCTTGGGGCCTAGGTACTGACTCAAATAATATCGCTGAATTTTGTGGACTCCTGCAAGGTTTAAAGATTGCACTATCCAAAGGAATTGACAAGCTAATGGTCTTTGGTGATTCAAGACTGCTGATTCATGCTCTCATACGAAAGAAGCGTCCCTCCCATCTTAAACTGGCACAAATTTACCAGAAAATTCGTTTTGTAAATAAAAATTTTCAAACCATAAGATTCTACCACGTGCTTCGGGGGCTGAACTCGATGGCAGACAAAGAAGCCAACCATGGGACTCTCCTGGGCAGAGGTGTCTTACTCAAAGATGGAATCGAATGCCGATGTGACGTCCCCTAGATTTTGCAGATTTAAGATCTGTTGCCAGCGATTTCATTTGCCCTGCAGAGCACCTGTGAAACACGTTTTATTCCCTCTCTTGTCTTTGCCAGAAAATCTATGCAAAATCGAAGCCGGTCAGGGTCGTCTCGTGACTGTGTTCCCCTCCCTGATTGTTACTTATTCAAATAACTTCTCATTCTTCTCTATAGCAGCGAAATTGAAGTCTCTGTGGAGAGATTTCCCCGTGAAGAATCAGTTTATAGTTATTGTTGCGTGGCCAAGGAGAATCCTTCCTTCTCGCGGTCTAACCCAGCTCTGCTCTCTCTTATCTATCGATTTAGCGAAAGGATACTGCTGCTCGCAATGGATTCACATGGATCCTCCTCAGAATCCGGCCCATCAGTGGAAGAAAGGATTGACTCTCTGGAGAACACAATGGGGAGGCTCAGAGCTCATATGGATAAACAAGATAAGCTTCTGCAGGCAACCAACCAGGCAGGAGAGCAAACCTGGGACCTCCTTAATGAAGATATCAGGAAGCTTCGCGCAGATCACTCGGCCTCAGCAGAGAACCTTGAAGAATTCAAAGAAGAAACTCGTACCAGTTTCAAGGACGTTGCCAATGTCCATGGAGATTTTGGGAAACGTATCAATGCCCTGGAAACTGCTGTCTCCAAACTGACGGCCAAACTTGGCAAATGAAAAGAATATAGCTGGAAGTCTGAAGATCCTTCTTCAAGTTGCGTCCTTCTCTTAAGATAGACCTTCGTTTCTTTGCCTCTATATGTTTCTGTAATCTATCCGTTGGATGCTTTGGATCCCTAGATCCATTTTGAAAATAAATCCAACTAAGCTATGAAGTACTGTATCTCTGTCAAAGTTTGCGGTAGCTGGTTTACCGGAATCAATATATACTATCCCTATGTTTTAGTAAAAAAAAATACAATATATTGTCAAAAGCCTAAAAAATTCTTGAGTTTATTTCACAACATTTAAAAAGCTCAGTAAATGCTCAACTTTTTGAAAAGCATCTATAAGGTAGTATTGAAATTGCTTTAATTGCTACCCACCATTTTTATCAAAGACAATTGATAATTAGTATTTGTATTATGCAAATATGAGGGGTTTAATTGGTTTGGTTTGTTCATCCAATTTTGCAAGAGAATTACAAAAAGAGATATTACGGTTATCTTAATACAATAATAACTGGGTAAATTATTGATGTAGAATCACACTTATGTAATGTAAATTAAAATAAAAAGGTTTGCAAAATATTTTTTAATGAAGTTTTGAGTAAATTTTTTTAAAACAACTAGTTATATATTTTAAGAAATCACCAAAAAAAGTGAAATTATAGTCAAATTTATGACTTCAACTTTTACATCTATCTTTGCCAATGTAAATTAAAATAAAAAAGAATTACATAAAATTTTGAATAAAGTTAAAATGTAACATATTAAAGCAAGGCATTATTTACTTAAAGAAATGACCACAGTATTGACATTAAAATAAAAATAAAAATTATTATTTAGTTATGGAAATGACCGAAGTATTGAAATTTTAGTTAAATTTTAATTTTAACAAATCTCTTTGAGAAAATACTTTGTAATATCTTAATTTTATTGTTAATTTAACCGACCTAAAGATTACAATAAGCTACTTACTCTTCTTTTGGCTACAGTTACCTTTTTAGATTCCAAGGAAATGACCAAAGTACTGAAATTTTAGTAAAATTTTAATTTTAAGAGATCTCTTTGAGAAAATATTTTGTAATATCTTAATTTTATTGCTATGTAGCATGGGAACCGTTCCCGATTTTTAGGAAACTCGTTCCCGAAGTTCCGATGTTCCAGGGAACTTTGGAACTTGTAGGGAACTTTCCCAATCCAATGGGAACCGTTCCGGATGGTTGGGAACTTTTACCCTCTAAAATTGGGAACTTGGGGACTTCTTTTTGCGCGTTTCCTTCATTGGGAACTTCAACGCATTCATGATCGCCATGTTGGTTGTTAACAACATTCCTATTTCTTGCGACCATACATATATATGGTTGACTAAAAAAAAATCTCTACAAAACTAATTGCAAACAAAGTCTTTTTCGTGCTAGCTTGTCGAGTTAGTGCACTAATCTCTATTTAACGCTCGTGCTAGAGTATTCACTCATCCCTACACTGAATTGCAGTTATAGCTAATCAATAGTAAATGCAAATCTATTTTGACTTTTTATTTTTATTAAATAAAAGAAAATAAATTATTTTATTTTCCTGTTTACTTTATAAATACAAAGTAAACTTTTAACTAATTGGAAATGGTTTTAAATCTTACTTTAAAACTAAATTCATATATTACATTTAAATAAAAAATATCTTGATTTTGATTTTATAATAATTTAAATTTGAATAATTATATACCTTTGCAAATACCTTGGCATAGAATGTTTTGTAAACATAAAATATTCTAATACATTTTAATCATAGTTGACAAAAAAATAAAAACTTACCCTATACATATAGCAACAAATATAGGGACTATAACTTCTAAAAGTCCCCACTTTAGAAAGAGTCTACCTTATATAATCAATGAGGTGGATGGTAATCTTGATTTTAAATTTTTTATTTTTAATATATATTATTGACGTTCCCAACCTGCCGTTTCCTGCAAATTTGGGGGATATATTATTGACGTTCCCAACCTGCCGTTTCCTGCAAATTTGGGGGAAACTTCTAGATGTATCCAATACCGGTACCCAAGTTCCCTACATTCCCGCGTTCTGGAAACTTGTGCAACATAGTTTTATTGTTAATTTAACAGACCTAAAGATTACAATAAGCCACTTCCTCTTTGAAACAGCATAAAGATGATCCAGTGAAATGTTACAGATAAGAAGGAA
Organism: Pseudotsuga menziesii; assembly: GCA_001517045.1. Lineage (NCBI taxonomy): Eukaryota > Viridiplantae > Streptophyta > Pinopsida > Pinales > Pinaceae > Pseudotsuga > Pseudotsuga menziesii. Next base: position 95,592 of record LPNX010742541.1, read on the forward strand.
TAGAAGAAGGAATAGAATAATGACAAATTACAAGCACAAAAGCATGAGCAATGGCCTACCATATGACATTTGGTACATAATTTAATTCATTTATATTCTGGTAAAAACGAGAATGTGCCCCAAAAGATCCAAGTTTGAAAGCTAATTTACTTCTTGCGACATACTGAGAAAGCTTCAATGCATCCAGGGCATACATATGTGAACCTGATAGAAAGCTGATTAGCAATTGATACACATTGCCTTCATCACCCTGCTATATTAGATAAAATTTTGGTACGAGAAAATTTATAAGTTTGCAAATATTACAATCCAAAACAGAATATGTGTGAACCTCATAGAAAGCTCATTATCAATTGATACACATTGCCCTCATCATCCTGCTATATTAGCTACAATTTTGGCATGAGAACATTTATAAGTTTGCAGACATTGCACTCCAAAACAGAATATAATTACCCACTAAGATACATTGATTGCTGAGAACCTTTTAGCTTGACATTTCTCTCACATATACAATTCAACTTTTAAATTTCTTCACTTTACGAGCTCAAGAATCATCACTATTACAATCTCTTCACCTCCTGATTCTTGATCTGTAGTAATTGTACTAGGATTATTATTTGTACAATATTGCAAAACGGAAGTTAGTTTCCTCTGCACTTTACATGAAGTATAATGCTCACTTGTAAATGCTTCCAAAGCATCCTCTCCACCATCAAGCACCTGCAAAAGAGAACTGTATTGTCATAGTAAAAGATATTTATGAGTGCAATGTGACCATCTAACAAATTTACCACCCAGAGCATTGAGTGAAATAAAACATTGTGTAGATCAACTATGTGAATTGAAATTGGTTTTTTTATTTGTGACTATCCAACAAATTTACCACCCTGAGCATTGAGTGAAATAAAACATTGTGTAGATCAACTATGTGAATTGAAGTTGGTTTATTTTTATTTTTATTTTTATTTGAGTTGGTGAGGATCAAGGCTGAAATGTAACTCCACACTTATAATGTGTCTGGGTTCTATTCATGATGGAGATTCTTACACCACTATGATTGATATCCTGGGGCGTGCGAGGCGATTTGGGGTCGTTAAGAAGTTGCTTGTTGAGATGAGGAAAGATGGGTGTGAACCCAATGTAGTAACACACAATCGTATGATTCATTGCTATGGTCGTGCTAATAACATAAGGGATGATGTTGATGTCTATTTTGAAATGCAAAAAACATGGTGCAAACTTGATCGAGTTAGCTAGTGTACTCTCATTGACAAACATGCCAAAGCTGGATTTCTGGATATTAAGGGATGATGTTGATGTCTATTTTGAAATGCAAAAAACATGGTGCGAACGTGATTGCGTTAGCTAGTGTACTCTCATTGACAAACATGCCAAAGCTGGATTTTTGGATGTGGCCATGCATATGTACGATAAAATGTAAAAGAATGGGCTGTTGCCACACACTTTCACCTATGGTGTGATCATAAATTGTCTTGGCAAGGCAGGTGATCTATCTTCTGCATACAAGATTTTCCCCAAGATGATTGATTATAGTTGCATCCCAAACTTGGTTAGTTATGATAGGCGTTTATATGTGATATTTTGGGGATGGACTTGCTTGAGCGGATCATCAAGATCCAGCGAAACATGCCAAGTGTATGATCATGATGATTTGAATCGTCTGATCTTCTAACTAGGTTAACTAGCCATCGAGTTAGGAGTTTGTTAGGAGATCAGATCGCTCGCGAGGAGTCGTTAGCCACAGAGCAGTCTATTAGGAGATGTGGAGGAGATATGTGGACGAGTTTGTTAGCCGCCGAGCAGTCTGTTAGGAGACGTGGTGGTGGAGGAGATACATGGATGAGTCTGTTAGCCGCCGAGGAGTAGTCTGTTAGGAGACGTGGTGGTGGAGGAGATACGTGGCACAGCAAGCAAAACAGTTTCCAAAACCCACTTTCCATACCCTTTCGCTTCTTCGTTTCGCCATTCCTGTGCCATCTTGGAGCATTCGCCGATTCGTCTGTGAGGCTTACCTCACAGAGATTTCTTAAAATTTCTTGTTCAGAGATTTGTTAACATTTCCTGATTTGTTAAAATTTCATGTGGTTTCAGTCCGCCATTCCTGTGCCGTCTTGGAGCAAGGAAACTGTTTCAGTTTGGTCGTTTCAGTTTGGTCGTTTCACCATTCGTCGATTCACCTATGCAGTAGAGGTAAGCCTCTGATTCCCGAACGCTCACAGATTTAGTATATCTGTTTCATTATGTTTTAATGCGGTGTACTCGCCTCTAATTTTTTTGTAAGCTTATCATTTTCAAACATTACTCTGAATTAACAACCATTATTTTTTTAATGGTATAACGATGAACATTTATGTAAACTGAGTATCTTAACCAAAGGATCGAAATAATACCGTTTTATGAGGGTCAATCCTTCTTAATGACGTTTCAAATCAAATAACGAGTGTAGTTTCATTAAGGTGACAGTTTTTACCATTCATTTGTATTCGATTCTAAAAGAACATAGTTCAAAATCTTGAAAATGAGGTCAGGCCATTAAAGGACGCGTTAAGCACAAACTGTAGGCCGCATAACACAGTTCATCATATTCTTGAAAATGAGGTTGGGCCACTCATTTAAATTACATAAAGCATACAAAATAGTTACATATTTACACATTTACTATGTCAACAAAATAAGGAATAGGTTCTATTTGTGCAAAGGGAAGTCATCCCTTCTCGTGTTGATTGTGAAGATATCGGTCCATCCACCAATGCCTCTGAAAGAACTCACTGTAAGGATCACAAACAAAAGGATGACAACATCCATATTTTACAGGGATGATTGAGTAGGAGTTCACCCGTTTTATCAAAACAAATAAAAAATGTTTTGTAAAAGATGACTCTTCCTCGGGAAGAGGCATGGAGTTGGTATCTCCACAAGGAGAACACTCCTTCCTATTACATTAAGAAAAATTTATAAATTAGAAGAGAATATCTCTTCTTCTAAAAATTATCAAATAACAATGAGGTATATAGAGTAAAATACTGCTTACCGCACTTCACTTACAGAAAAACTAGCAACAATCAGAGCCAGATCTCCCTCTCCCCATACACAACTAAAAATGGTAACTGGGAACTATACTAATGAACGCCTTGAAGAATGAGGGTTCCAAAAGAATCGAACTCCTGAATTCTTGAAACATTTTTCTATCTGTTTCCTTCTTAACGCCCATCTTTTTCATTCAATGTTGTTATTCCTCATAACCTGGAGTTATTTTGAATCATCACCCTTCTCTTCTCGTCGATGTTGAGCTTCCTCATAACGCTGGCCCCTTTCGCCTCCCGGGATTGCTTGCAAAGGAAAATCTAATTCCAGGCCCATATCCTGTTATAAATAAAGAATTAAGAGGGAAAATATCCTTTGCTACTCCCATAATGGTTCAACACCGCATACAACAAGCTTCATTTATGTAAACTGAGTATCTTAACCAAAGGATCAAAATAATACTATAGTTCAAATAATATGGTTTTATGAGGGTCAATCCTTCTTGATGACGTTTCAAATCAAATAACGAGTGTAGTTTCATTAAGGTGACACTTTTTACCATTCATTTGTATTCGATTCTAAAAGAACACAGTTCAAAATCTTGAAAATGAGGTCAGGCCATTAAAGGACGCGTTAAGCACAAACTGTAGGCCGCAGAACACAGTTCATCATATTCTTGAAAATGAGGTTGGGCCACTCATTTAAATTACTTAAAGCATACAAAATAGTTACATATTTACACATTTACTATGTCAACAAAAATAAGGAATAGGTTCTATTTGTGCAAAGGGAAGTCATCCCTTCTCGTGTTGATTGTGAAGATATCGGTCCATCCACCAATGCCTCCGAAAGAACTCACTGTAAGGATCACAAACAGAAGGATGGCAACATCCATATTTTACAGGGATGATTGAGTAGGAGTTCACCCGTTTTATCAAAACAAATAAAAAACGTTTTGTAAAAGATGACTCTTCCTCGGGAAGAGGCATGGAGTTGGTATCTCCACAGGGAGAACACTCCTTCCTATTGCATTAAGACAAATTTATAAATCGGAAGAGAATATCTCTTCTTCTAAAAATTATCAAATAACAATGAGGTATCTAGAGTAAAAGACTGCTTACCGCACTTCACTTACATAAAAACTAGCAACAATCAGAGCCAGATCTCCTTCTCCCCATACACAACTAAAAATGGTAACTGGGAACTGTACTAATGAACGCCTGGAATAATGAGGGTTCCAAAAGAATCGAACTCCCGAATTCTTGAAACATTTTGCTATCTGTTTCCTTCTTAACGCCCATCTTTTTCATTCAATGTTGTTATTCCTCATAACCTGGAGTTATTTTTAATCATCACCCTGCTCTTCTCATCGATGTTGAGCTTCCTCATAACGATGGCCCCTTTCGCTTCATGTAACATGTATTCAATTGGCTTCAAATAACTAAATCTGCATACACTATAATTGGGTATCTACATTGAATATCATATGACCCTGTTCCTGTCGAGATGCCAAATCATATCCAATAGTTGTATCATATCCAATAGTTCTAGACAACTAACTGCAAATATGTATCTAGATATCTGTTGATATGTATCTACATATCTGTTGATAGAAGTGTTTATTTTATTTTATTGTTTTGTCATCCCAACTTCCAAGTTATTGAAAAACAATGAAATTATAAACTGTAACTGCAAATATGTATCTAGATATCTGTTGTTGATAGAGATGTTTATTTTTATTTTTTTGTCATCCCAACTTCCAAGTTATTGACAAACAGTGAAATTATAAACTGTAACATCAGTGACAAGTTCAAAGATCAAGATATTGAAGTTGAACTTCTCTCAAATTATATATCACTTTATTTTTTTATTCTTTATCTTTTCTTATTTTTAAACTATGACTATATATGATTATATTATCCAATTTAATATTATGTATAAGTATTATGCATTTTAAATTAGGAATTATGCATATTTATTTAGAAAAAATGTGAAATGTATTTATTAAAAAACATCAATAATATCTTTTTTTTTAATTTCTTGATATAGGCAAAGTTCCTTTCTTAGATTACCCTCATATCCTTGGTAGAATGAGACAAACAAATTGCTAAACCAATCCCTAACAAAAAAATCCTTTTGCTTCACAATAAAAAATATGAAAATATTAAGATACTATAAGATGTAGATGGTTAAGAGCATGTGTTTCCTCTTAGGAGGTCATGAGTTCAAATCCATAGGGGGGTAGTGTATGTACTCCTTTGTAGACTTTAGCAGTTAAATCGCTGCGCAGAGGGGGGTCCCTTGTCCCACAAACAAGGGGGTCTCATACACCAATATGGTGTCTCGCTTGGCGGTGACCTTAAAAATAGATTATTATTATTACTATTATAGATAAAATGACAAAAAAAATTGAATAGTTACATAAAGAGATTTATTAATGTCAATTCAATTTTACATAACCACTACAATTTTGTCTCAATTTTAAAAATACCCACTACAATTTTGTCTCAATTTTAAAAATACCCACTGTATATACCACCTTAACTGTATATATACCATCTTCCATACTGCAGTCTATTCTGCCTTAAAAACACCATATACTCACAGTATATACACCATGCAAAACCTAAGCAAAACTATTAACTATTATTAATATATACGATATTAAGTGAACTTATAAAAATTAGTTGTAAAAATCTAAAATCCAAACCATTTATTTATTAATCAAAATTATTAACTATTATTAGTATATATGATGTTAATTGAACTTATAAAAAAAACATAATTAATTATAAATAAATAAATTTAAATCATAATTAAAATATATTTAATAATAAATTAAATAATAATAATTTTATTAACTAATTTTTGAATTTGAATAATACAGAGATGATTTTTACAATTTACTCAATATTTTTTTTATTAATTTAATGTTAATAAAGGAATTCAATATTTTTTGAAAAAAAGAAATTTAGTATATTATGTTATATGATTTAGATAATTAAAATATAATTACACTTAGGTTAATTTTGTTGATGGGCTCAATCAAATCCAAATTTTGAAATAATATCTAAATGCCTATAGACAAAATAAGTGAATAAATATTTCAATTCTATGATTTGTAGTTATATAAGTGAATAACATCTAAAAATAACTTAGTTATGATATGCAAGGTGGCATATTCTCATGCTATTATAATATTTTGTTTGTATATTGAGGGGTAACTTTTTCTATTCAAATTCAATGAAACTCTTAGTGATAAGATAGGAAGTAAGACCTTAAATAATTTGTGTGTGGTTAAATGTTGTATTTTCTTCTTTATAAGAAAACCATATATCTTAAACTCTAAGAACTAGAAATATTTAGAAAAAGTAGATTCCCTTACATTTTACTAATTAATTATGACAAGTAACTTACTTAGAATTTTTTTCTTATTTCAAAAAAATTAATAAAATT
>LPNX010742541.1:102265-116295 GCA_001517045.1 Pseudotsuga menziesii
CAACGGCTAGCAATAGGGTTTTCTTGGAGGCTTTGTACTTGTGTGATTAAAAAAGACTTAAAGAAGACTTAAGTTTGGTTAGGTTTACAGAAAAACGTAAAATTATGCTTTTGCATGAACTAAACTAATGGCAAAACTTTAATCATACTTAAATTTGTGCCCGAATTATATTAGTACTTGATCTTTATATAGTTAGGATTTTTTATTTTTTATTTTTTACTTTTATCTCGATTTGATGATTACCCTTATTATTCAGTGCATTGAAACTGTAAGACTTTTCCTCTATGGAATCCTGGATATTACCTCCTTCGTCTAGGTTAAAAGCGCATGGTTCGCTTTGCCTTCTAATATACTCAGCATGAATTACTTAAATTTGTGCCCGAATTATATCAGTACTTGATCTTTATATAGTTAGGATTTTTTATTTTTTATTTTTTACTTTTATCTCGATTTGATGATTACCCTTATTATTCAGTGCATTGAAGCTATAAGACTTTTCCTCTATGGAATCCTAGATATTACCTCCGTCTAGGTTAAAAGCGCATGGCTCGCTTTGCTTTCTAATATACTTAGCATGACTTATTTCCAGGCTATTATTTTCATTCTTTTCGCTGCTATTTTGATCATGATGAATGGTGAATGAATTAGAGATGACATTTATGGAATCCTGGATTTGTTTTGTTTCTATAATACATGTTCGACACAACACTTGGGGAGATCATTCTCAGATACCAAGGCACCAAGTAGTACCAATAAATGTACAATTCTACAAAACCCTAGACTCTATAGCACAAGCAACAAAGCTCATTAACCTCAAAGGATTCATCGATGAACTTGGTTACAATTAGAGGTTTTGTTATTCTATTGGACCTCCTTATATTTCCAAGTATTTAAGGGGATATTGGACCTCCTTATATTTCCAGGTATTTAAGGGGAAACATCTTTCCAGTTATTTAGGGGTACAAGTCAATATAAATAGTCTCTATACATAGAATCACATAATTCAACAAAAAGACTAGAAAAGTTGTTGAAGTTGACATGTATGCCTCAATCCTGTTAGTCTATTGTAGAGACCACCATCTAAATTGTTGATGTAATTTTGATAAAAACATATCATAGAAAGAAAACTTAAAACTTTAAAATATAAAATATAAACTATACTTTCAAAAACCACATTGCAACTACACCCTCTTGAAAATCAACAAGTATCACCCTAAATGTAAATGACGCTTCAAATTAAGTAATTTCCTTTACTATTGGCATGGTCATTGTAAACTATCGACACTATGTAATAAGATACAAAATTATAAAAATTACATTTTAGTTGTAACCAATTGAACATTTGAATTTATATGAGTTAAGTAATTTAGTCATTTCATTTTTATTGTCTTGCTCTGTCACTATATAAGTGGTGTGTCTGTATTAAACTTTGAATTATTAATATACTAAAGAGTTAAACTATGAAGCACTGCCTTAACTAATAAACTTTGCTGTTTATGCACATCAGATTTTTCATTTTGAAAGAAGCATGACAATACCGCAACGAATCCAACCAAATTTTTCCAATGGTTTTGGGACTCAGATTTCCATATCTTCCCAATTATTCAATTTAGTACTAAATACAGCCAGAACAAGAGAAGAGTTTGAGAGAGCTCGAGAAGCTTTAGCTCAACAAGAAGAAATTATTGACCAAATTAGAAATGCAAGACAACAAAATTAAATATATATATATAATCTTGCTTTTTTATATTAGCTACTTTTTTGTAGGTATTGTTTTTTTTCAAAATACTATATCAAATTTCCCTTTATGGATATGTATTACCTATGTTTAAATGTTAATATATATATATTCTATTGCATTTGTATATTACCTACTTTTTTTGTAGCTATTGTTTTTTTTCAAAATACTATGGAGAAGTAGCGTTGTTTTTCAAAATACTATATGAAATTTCCCTTTATGGATATGTATTACGGAAATGTTTAAATGCAACTCATGTCATTTTTAAAATCATGCTTCGTAATTTTTATGTGTAAGATTGTGACTACATCGATATATATATATATATAAGCTTCACAATTCCAGATCATCAAGATTGCAATTTATGAATCAGAGTTATTTGTTGTTTTTATATAAAAATTTTAGTCCAGAGTCCCATGGTATTCATAAATTATAAATTTATGAATACCATTTGAGAGAGATGTGTCATTATGTCAGAAGTCAAGAGACATGTGCTTAGCCAATTGGTGAGGCCCCTCTTGCACATCCAATTTTTGGATGTTAGACTGATAAATGACATGTCAATGACCTCAATATTTATAATCATGAGAAAACTAAAAAATGATACATTAGGTTTGTCCCATTGTATTCATAAATTATAAATTTATGAATACCATTTGAGAGAGAGGTGTCATCATGTCAGAAGTTAAGAGACATGTGCTCAGCCAATTGGTGATGCCCTCTTGCACATCCAATTTTTGGATGTTAGAATGATAAATGACATGTCAATGACCTCAATATCTATAATCATGAGAAACCTGAAAATGATATATTAGGTTTTGTTTAGCGTATATGTGGCCCAATCAGAAACACATTTGGATGTAGAACTCACATTTATAAATGAAAAGTTGAAGGATCTCATTTAGCATTCCATTGTTGGATGTTAGACATATGATACGTAACATTGACATGTCGTTTATCACTATAACATCCGCTTTTAGATGTTGGACTCATAAAGCACATGTTAATGACCTCAAAATTGAAATTGGAAGATCAATTTTGTTTGACATAGACGTTGCTTTATGTCAACAAATGAAGTTATGTTCCATGTATAAAATGGTAAAATAATTTTTTTTTTCAATTTTATTGGTTTCGTTCATAACCATATGTTTTTTCATTGTTTTGTTATATAGATACAAATGGATCCTGCCATCTGGAGTTTGTTGCCAATGGAGATATTGGAACTGATTTTGTTGTAGGTTCCTTTTTCGACATTGATCCGGTTGGGATCAACTTCTAAACATTTCCAGGCAATTTTGTGGCAACGAGCATTTAGGACTTCTTGGTTGAACAATCACATAATTGAAGTTGGTTTTTTTGTTGAAGTCTGGCACCCATACGAGATCGAAATACTATATAAGTTTATAAATTCTGTAGGCCATACGTCTTTTCTGCATATTACCAATCCAGAAAACAATTATTCAGTTGAATGCATGGCTAGTTCAAATATTTTGCTATCGATGTTTTGTTCATTTCCAGGTCACAAGCGCTACTTTATTATTAACCCATTTGAAGGACGGTTTTTATATATAGGCGTGATTGAAATTGGAGTGCTTGGGTTCTTCACACTCATAAGCAACATCGGTGATAACAAACACGGATGGATAGTTGTTCGTCATGAAGAGAACGAACATGGTTCAAATTTTTTTGTGTCCAGCAATGTGAATAGAGATTGCAGAGAAATTAATGCAACTAGATTCATTCCAACCCCTCCTAAAGATGCAGTTTTTTTTAATGGAAAACTATATTGGATACATATGAGAATCATTTCAGAGGAAGATGCTCTATATTCCTATACTATGTAGTCACTCGACATTGGATTGAACAAATGGGCTAGTCATGCAATTCATACAGGACGCATCAAACGATCCATGTGTTTGAATATACATCAAAACCAATTGCTATGTCTTGTGAACGATGGTAGGACAACTATATGGTCCATAACTGAAATGATAGATCCGAGGATTGGTGCATCTGCAGTTGAAGAGGTGCATGGGTTTTGGATATTTGGAAGAGATTTGAGATGGACCCTTTTAGAAGTTATGAAACTCCATATAAATACACGTTGTCCAAGGTACCTTCCATTTCAGGCTGTGGAGAGTTTTATTCTGATGTGTAGGTATGGCCAAATCTTGTACATATATTATGACCTCAACACTTGCAGGGTTACTCATGTAGGACCTGATGAAGGATCATTGCTCCAAAGTCATCGATTGCCTATGCCAATAGACATCCAATGTACCAACATTGTAATGTCTAGAAATTTTTGCCCTCTAACTCCAAGCATGAAAGCATTCGACGATTTACTCCCTTTTCCTACAAATTGGGATGAGTCGTTGGAGCGTTATGGCATGTAAACAATATGCAAAAAGGATGTTTTTTTTGCATATTTTGTGAATTTTGATCATCTTTTTATATTATCTAAATCCATGTAATCATTAGATATATATCTAAAAAAATATATTGCACCAAAAAATATCCATTGTGGATGTTATGTTTTCTTGTAGTGTATGTATTTTTTTGCGATCATCTTTACATTTCGTCATTTTATATTGTACTTCAATTGTACAAGTAACATGCAAAAAATTGTTTCCCTTAGTCTAGCACTTTTAAATTATACTTATGCCTACAAAAAAAACCTGCGTTTTATGAGTATTTGAAACTAAAGGCATATTTACATTAATCCATTTGCTAACCGATTCTCTTATTTTGTGTTGTAGAAGTGGATATGGTCCCTACGATTTGGAAATATCTGCCAATAGACATACTTGAAATGATCTTTCTTTGGTTGCCTTTATCTATGATTATCCATTTGAAAATGGTTTGCAAAGGTTGGAATCGTATTGTGTCCGAAAACAATTTCATCTCACAATGGAAACACAGTCAAACAAAAGAATATGGAGTTTTGGTTGGTTTTGGCTCTTCTAGTAGACATCGGTTCGTTGGCCATTACATTATCCAAATAGGAAAATGTTCATCTCTGTCTATGCAAGTCCTAAACAACGAATACAAAATTGAATCCACATGTGGTTCAATTGTTGCAGTTTCATCCTCTAGTATCTTATATCAAAAAAGAAACTACTACATCGCCAATCCATTCACAAAGACTTGTACATTTGTAGGGTCTCTTGGTCTTAGTGATTGGGGTTTCTTTACATTGTTGAAAATTTTTGAGCAACAAAAATACCATTGGGTAGCATTGAAACATATTTATACAGAATTTCAAACAAAATATTTTATTTCCAGCAGTATTCATATGTAGTGGAGACAAACATGTCCTATCGATGGCGATGTTTTGCAGCCCAAAAATCCCATATTGTATAATGAAACAATGTTATGGGTGGATAGTCATGTGGTTTCTAGAGATAATAATATATGTATATACAAGCTATGTTGGATAGATCTTTAGGATAACAAATGGGGGTTCCAGTTTATTCCACACTTGAATTCAACATTATCGATTAGCCTAGCATGTTATCGCAATGAGCTTCTTTGTTTTATCAATGATGGGAGAAGTACATTGTGGTATATAGAACCAACAAAAAATCAAAATGATTCAACAAATTCTTCAATAAGAAATGGATGTTTAGAAGGTGGATTGCGATGGAGTATCATGTCTAATTTTCCCTCGGGCATTAATGGAAAATGCAGTGGATATTTTCCTGTTGCAGCACTTGATAATTACATGCTCATGTGCAAATACGACCGTCTTACTTTTGGTTTCTATGACTTCATCGATGCACATTCTAATTTTGTAAGCGAGGATAGAATGTTGGATTCTGCATTATCCAAACTTGAAAATCCAACACAACTAAGTGTTGTTGAGCTTGTAGACAACATATCCATCATTCTAAGTCACCCAAACATGGTTTCAATTGATGATGTGTTTTCAATGGGATAATATAAACATATATGGCATGTAATTTGAATGTATGTTATGCAAGTTCACATGTTTGGATGGTTCTTAATCATACTTATTCAAAATATTTCTTCCCAACCTACTTTACGGGATTTTTGGTAGTCAGTGCTACATATGGAATTTTACTTACCTGTACTTATGCAAATCATCATCTTCAATACTTCATTACCATGCTTATTGGATTTGTCTCTTCTAATGTTTGCCAATTTACATTCTCTATGAAATAGAAATTATTCATACACGCCAATCTTTATTTTCTTGGATACAAAACTTGAGTACAATATTATTTTATATCTTCGCGATCTTCAGCAATACAAATATTATAAGCTAATATTTGAATAAAGATGAAAACTCTTAGAAATATTATAAGATAATCTTTGAATAAAGTTGAAAACTTTTATGTTTGTCTTTCTTTTCGCTATACCTGTAACATGACTTTGTAGACTAATATGGTTTGACATAAACTAATTTTTTTATGCTCATGTAGATATGTCATTAGAGAAAACTAATAATTGGAGCAGTGAGAAGAACTTGATGGAAACATCACGTCACACAAAAAACGAATCCTCGCGAAAACACTACAATAAAAAAAAGGAAGGCATTAATAGGAAACGTCGTTTAATATACCAAGAGAATAGTGAGCAAATTGGCAAACAAATAAGAGAACGACATGGTGAGTCATTCCTTTGCAAATGTCATTGATTCTTAGGGTAAGCTCACTAAATCCCAGAACATACCTGATATAATGAGGAGATCAAATCGCCGAAGTCAATTTATATCATCAACTCCTACATATAGCGACAACTATAACGAAAGGTTGAATGAAGTTATTGAACCTTTCATAGATCATGCTTCGGGCGAAACGTTTTCTAATCATAGCACCGAGGTATAAGGATTACATGGCATTGTCTATATTTGAAAAAGTATTTATCTGTACAATATAGATATACTTACATACATGTTCAATGTTTAGATAACTACTCGCAATAATTTTTCGAATGGATCATTTGATGAGCACGAGGAAGCTATGTATACAAATCAAAATGAAACAGTACAAAATGATAATGCCAATACAGCTGAAAGAAGCAGTGGTATAAGAACAATTTCTCTTGGAACAACAAAGGACATGATTTCCAAGTCTACTATTAATGACTCACATAGCCACGCAAACAATGCATTGTTAACGAATGAAGATCAACGGTTTCAAAATCAACTCAAAACCGGTTTGCAAATGTCCAGTCCAACAAGAACTATTTTTGTTGGAACAACCAAGGTATTGTTTCACCTATCCATGAAAACAACCATGCATTTAACCTTGAACAAAATAAGGTAGTATTAGATACAGTATTATTTCATCTTCGTGTTCAATAATTCAATGAGAAATCATTTTGAAATTCCAGGATAGTAGCATCCATGGACATAATTGTCAAAACGACATGACATCGATCAATGTCATTCCGTCTTCTAGTGACAATGGCTCTCTACAAAATGTTGGTCAAAATTATGTTGTGTGCAGCCAACCGAAGAACATGGACCTCAATCGGGAAAACAATTCTACACCAATGAATGATCAAGCAATAATTCGAAACCAGATCATGATGAGTAGACCAAGTGGAGACGCATAAAGGACTATTTTTCTTGGAACATCAAAGGTCTTACTCAGCCTATTCATACACAACTTCCATATTTAGATCTTACCAGAATATTTGACATAATATTTAACAACGACATTTTCACTTTTCAGGATAGTAGCATCGAGGCTCGCCGAGGACACAACATTCAAACCCCAACTCATATGAACGATATGATGGCAACCAACCTTCATTATAATTTTCATGATGAAAGCAATTTGGGTCAGGTTTTAGGCGATGGTACTCGACGAAGGCAAGTCAGGAATCTACATCGTCACAACAACAGAGGAGAGAGAGGCCATAGGCATTAGGTAGGATAGCCGGATTAGCTTCACTCCACCAAGCCTCTCGATCACTAATGTTCTATGCGGTGGAGTGTATGAGACCCACAGTGCATGACTGGAGCACTGCGCTGTTGAGCAACATGAAGCAACAACTCAGTGATTGCAAGATGGGCAAGGTACAAAACTTCAGTTTCGACAACATACTAAGCACGTTCTTCTTTGAGTGCATACCAGGGCTAAGCCCTAGAGTGGACATTCCTCCACATGGAGTTCGAGATCCGGCCCAACGACGTTGGGAAAACATTATGCGTAGACCAGGTGGAGGTAGGGTGGCTAACCCCTACCCAGCAGACTTCTTTCCATGGTGGTGGAGGCAGATCATTGCCATCGATGACTACCCCTATGCAGGGGTATACTTCCATGGAGATCCAGACATGCCCCTACCACCAGGAGTGGCATATGGTGACATATGTAACAAATCCCAAACCCACTTTTTAAGTTTTTTGAATTAGTAAATTTTTTGTGTTTTTTGATATATTGACTCAAAAGACATGTTTTGGTGTGACGACACACAGTGACAATCTGTCATGTGTATGCAGATGTTGGATCACGACGACCAGATGGTTTCCCTCGTCATAGACGAAGGGGAAGAGGAGACGATATCAAGGGTGCATATGCGGAGAAGACACTCCAAATCATTCACACTAACTTTGTACGCTTGACACACAGGGTACCCATGGCGCAAGTTAAGGACTTACCTGAGGCCATGTAGCACCAAGTGGTTGGTGTACCATGGGCATGGGTTCGATTATTCTGATGGCTAGCTAGAGCCGTAGTGTGCTACCACGATCAGAACCCCCCTCCTCCTCCACAGGCTTAGAGACCTGAGAGTATTCCTTTTTGTACGACCCTGTATTATATTTTGGTGGCTCGGAAGCCCCGATTTTGTATTATGACACTTATGTATTATGATGTCACTTTTTTGGATATTAATGAAAAACTTTTATGATGATCGATTTTATTTATTTACATGTGTGCAAAAATGTATGTTTGTGATATGCTTATGGTCTATGAGACAAATTCCTATCTAACACATAGTTAGCATATGAGTCAACAACTTGATTAAAAATTCTTGAAACATGAATGCATGCTATATTCTCAAATTGTCGTTCTAGCAATCTCACACGTAAGAATCTTCGTAGTAATATCGGATCCCTAATACGATACAGGCCATTAAGCTATGAAACCACTAATTGAGAATCAAGACATACCTCAAGAGAGAAAACACCATGTGAAATGACATCCCATAATAAATTAATAACGACACTATATTCAACAACATTGTTCGAAGAAGGCCTTAAACATACGCCTCCTGAAGAAAATACTTGATCCGTAGGAGTATAAATCACCCAAGCAGCTGAAGTTGAGTTTTGAGTGGGATGGCTAGCACCATCGGTGAATCCTATGTAAACGAAAGACTCCATCGACATCTTCCATAAGAAACAGAAGCTAATCAACAAACCCGATCACCATAAGAAAACCTAACTATGCAATTCAAAAACAGTACAATAATAGACAACAATCAGCCCTGGCTGAAGATCATGCATAGTATTTTTTAAGATAGAGCCCATTTCTAGGCTCTGCCAAGGATGTCCCTTCATAATCCATAGCTCATAGGCACCCTTCTCTAACACACGTTTGACCACGTAAGGACCATGCCACATGGGATTAAACTTCCCTGCCCCCAAGGGTTCTTTAGCTTGATCCCACAAAAGAATCAAATCACCTTCACTAAACTTCCTCGGATGGATAGAATTGTCATATTAGACCTTGACGCGATGCTTATTTACTTCTAGAGCCACTAAGGCATCTCGGCGGTGCTCATTAAGCTGCTCTAAGTGGACCAAACGTTCTTCCAATGTGGAAGTGTCTGGTAAAAGCTCTATAGCTAGCTTCAGGGAAGGGATTTTGCATTCAACCGATAAGATAGACTCCACCCCATGCACGAGCTAATATGGAGAGAAACCAGTGGAAGTCATAACCGCAGTTCTATAGACCCACAAAGCAGGATATAACATGATATGCCAATTCGTCTTGCTTTATGCGATGGTTCGTTGGAGAATGGAATTAAGTGATTTATTCACTGCTTCAACCTGTCCATTTGCCTAAGGGTAATAATAAGAGGAATGCTCCTGCTTATACCCTAAATTTGAAGCCAACTCTTCCATCATTTTATTCTGAAAGTGCCTACCATGGTCAGTGACAAGCTCTTTCAGAATACCGAACTGAGTAATAATTTGGTTGAAAATGAAATGCGCGGCTATCTCACCATTGCATTTAATCGTTGGCATAGCCTCTTCCCATTTCATGAAATAATCGACAGCCACTATAATGTGATGATGCCCCCCAGCCAAAGCTTGGATGCAATCCATAAAGTCAAGCCCCCACTTGGTGAAGGGAATGGCGGTGACAATGGGATGTAATGGGGCTGGATGCAAGTGCATATTGTGTGCAAACACCTAGCAAGGGTGACACTTCTTGACCACATTAACACAATCTTTGAAGATCGACGGCCAAAAATAACCTGCTCTCAAGATTTTTTGGGCAGTAGAAATCCTAGATAAATGACCAACACACGCCCCTCCCTGGCAATCATTCAGCACAACCTTATCCTCATCATGGGTTAAACAATGACGTAAAATGGAATATAACTCACGGTGATACAATGTGTTACCCACTATAAGTTAGTTCTTAGCTACATGACGTAATCATCGTCACTCATCCTGTGAAAGGTGAGTAGGGACCTTCAATGTTTGCAAATATTGTTACAGTTGATTTTACCACACATGGTGGACCACACTTTTATGGCCTTCCCTGTCTCTCTGTAGACTCTTTAGACCCCATGGACCATTTTTTACCTTTTATGTTTCCAATATCATCCCTAAAAACATGCATTAATTTCTATACGTGACTTTTAAACCTATTCTCGCGTATATACGCAGATTTGACCCTCAAATTCATGTACATCGGGATGTGTGCAAAAGGCCAAATAGTTTTGGAGTTTTCCTTGATGTGGATCCGAGTCACTTGTCTCTTGGCCTTCCATATGCCTTGAGATCGCTCGGTTTTCACCTTCCATTACCCCATTGAAACACTATATAAGGAACCCTTTGGATACATTGAAGGGGGAGGAATTGAAGAGCAAGAAAACTATAGTCCATTGTTACCGTAGCTTATACTTGAGTCTGCATCCCTTTGTCCCTTAGAGATCTTTGTGTTCTTCCCAAGCTTACCTTTGCTTGTGATCTTGCTATCGAGAGATGGAGGATTGAAGTGGTGGAGGCCCAGGTGGAGGACTCAGTTTCTTTGATTCACTAGTACAAGTGATCAATTTTGCCACGGAAAAAACGTGGCAATATCCACGGATAAGCGTGGATATTGCCACATCTAAGTGTTTTTTTTACCGTGGCAACTTTTTCGTCGCAATAGAGACGACCCCTAATTTGCCGTGGATACAGCGACAATGGAAAAACCCCAGGTATAGCGACGGGGATGCTATACCTGCGACGGCAAACTTGGAAAAGTTCCACGGCACGTCGTCGTTGTATCCACGCCTTGCCGTCGCTATATCCACGCCTTGTCGTCGCTATATCCACGGCACGCCGTCGCTATATCCACGCCTTGCCGTTGCTATATCCACGGCACGTCGTCGCTATATCCATGGTATGCCGTCACTATATCCACGGCTGTGAATTTTTTTAAAAAATTGCCGTCGCTGTATCCACGGCTATAACTGTTTTTAAAAAAAAAATAGAATTGCCATATGACCAATTCCATGTGGAAGTAGGTCATAATCCTTACATAATTAGCAATTTGAACGAAGTTTCTCACCTGTGAGAAGAACGTGATGGATAATTCCGGAGGTGTAACTCAAAAGGCCTTTCTCTGTATATGCAGGCCCAGCTGCTCAAGTCCATGACCAATACTACATAGTTCACCATATTGTCTTCCCTGCAAGTGCAACGGATGCAATGCATGGCTTTCTATTAATGTTATTAGTTCCTAGATTGAAAATGATACATTTAGTGCCAACAAGTTTGGGAGATATGTTGAAGCATTTCAGCCTCTCCAAGACCTCAAAATTGGAAATCTAAGTGACACATTTCTAGAAAGCAAACATGTATATTCTGCACAATTGCAATGCCAACAGTCATGCAAGACATACCTGGGAAATTACTATCCCTGCATTTAAATCACCAAAATGCCACAAGTGTAACTATATGGATCAGCACCTTTTAAATAAAGCCTCAGTTGAGTAAATATTGATGCAATAATTTAATACCAATAGAATTTGCACAGTGACAAAAAAAATAAAACTCCTGCATCAGTATCTAGCTTGAGGCTTGTCAAGTCTGAATTTTTCTGTCTTTACACTGTTTACAGCCTTTACTTAACAAGCAGAGCCATGCTATAATACATTAATTCGCATGAAAACAAGTATTGGTGTCGAGTGAACTTTGGGCTTTATAAAAAGAAATTTGGACCTCTGCTGAACATAGTAAGCGTTCATGTTACAAAACAATAATACCAAAAGAGCTATAGCTTGATGTGAATAAAGATCAATTTTAACAAGATATAGACAAGGCCATTAAAGAATTCATAAAGAGCTAAATCTGTAGATACATTTATTCAGAGAATGTAAAAATTTCTTGCAGAAGCTTTCGTTGGTTTGACAAGTTGAATATTGTACAGGGCCCAGGCCAAAAGACCATGAAAAGAAAAACCAAGGCCAGATAATTGCTATCAGTTGGGTTATTCATGAGCACACAGAATGTGCTTACATTAGCAATGTAATCTACTCACTGTTATGGATATTATATATTGTTAGAGTTAGTGTCTATGTCAACAAAGTGAACAGAAAATGTCTAAACATGGGTAGTTTTGAAATTGTGGATGAAGATTGATAGAAAATCAAGTATTGTTTTTATAGGTTAGTCAAGTCCAGACTAAGCAATGGAAAGGCCATTACACTACAAAAAACTGCCATTAGTAGAACCAATAGCCATGTAGGGAAATTCTTTGATCCTCCACGCTTCAGTCCTTTCTGTACTGTCTCTTTGCCATTGTGTCTGATCCCCTGTGATTACTCCTGACCAACAGTTGTGGAAGATTTTGCATCCCCATTATTTGATGTCGATTCAGACTTCATGTTTTCATCTTTTTGTTGTTCATAAATCAAATAGGGTTTTAATATTAAAAAAAAAAAGCCTTAAACTCAACCTCTTTCAACATTCCTTGATAAACACACAGCATTCTAGTTTACCAAAAAACTTTAACACTTGCACTTTATGGTAGTAACTGAAATCTTACTTGCTCTCTCGCTTGAAAACCCAAGATGGTTCTTATGGAACCAGTCCTCACAGATACAGCACTGAATCATCTCTCCTTGGTTTTCCCCATCTGGGTCAGGATATGGTCTGTGATAGGTACAGTACAAGCCCTTGTAGTTTTGACTGTAAGAATTGTTATGATTTTCGGTGTCTTTTTCTGGAATAAGCTTACAAGAGACACTGCCAAACTTTGAATTCCCGCAGTCACATCTAAATCGTCTTCTCGTCCATAACTCTACCACCTTGCCCAAGACAAAATGAGTGAGTATGGCCAAAAGGAAAATGGAATGCATTTAGCTGAAACATATACTAAGAAGCCATACAATATTGTAGCCTCATTATATGTTGTACTAATAATAACCACACATAAGTTTATAAACATGCATAGATTGTATAAGTGGTATGCCAATTCTGCAGTAAAATAAGGTCCAAGCTCTACCTCTGATAGTAGGTCTGGGGCTAACTTAGCACGTGATCCACAGAATTTTGAAGAAAAAAAATTACTCCCATTACAAAGTTCCATCCAGAGTATGTCTATTTTTGAAGGCTGTGTGCAGACCACAAAAGAGTAGCTGCTGACTTCTGAGAGAAATCATTATTGCACAATGATAAAAGTGGCCCCTCGAGTTTTATATATGTGAGATGCACATCTCGTCAAATTCAAAGCTGGGCTAGGCAGTGGTACTTACTACTAATAATATAGCTGAACTTAATCTTTCCCTTCTGCTCTTTGTTAGAATTGTGATTGTGATGTGCCTCTTAGAGGAGCTGCGTTTGATGCACAGAATCTCTTTAATCAATAAAAAATCTTTTGGCTTTGTAATTAATATGACATCCTCGATCTTCCTCGTCAATATTAAAATGCAATTTTATAATTTTTACTATTTCTCCTTACACCTTTGGACTGGCAGTGTGATAATGCACATAAAAGGTTTATCTAGAGCAATGTAGAATGCACTATAGAGACGTGGTACTGTTGTTGTTAAAATGCTCTATGGATTTATTGAATAGGCATTTCTACAGGTTTCA
>LPNX010742543.1:897-17288 GCA_001517045.1 Pseudotsuga menziesii
ACAACCTGCGCATAGATCTATGCGCGACTTGCTGAACTTGACACCCGCGCATATGCGCGACCTGCTAATAGGGAGAGTCGCGCATACATCTCAACTCTCAAAATAGCAAAGTAACCAGCTGGATAAAAAGGGAATGTGTTTCAGCATCAATCAAGGTATAATGAAGCTGGGCAAACCTCAATCCATATGTGTCCTTTTGTGTGCCAACCTGAGGGATGTCAGCACTCGGACGGAGAGGTGCCAATCAGCTGTATAACACCATTGAAGAACTATATAAGGAATCCTTTGGATACATTGAAGGAGGAGGAATTGAAGAGTAAGGGAACTATAGTCCATTGTTGTTGTAGCTTGCTTATACTTGATTCTACATCCCTTTGTCCCTTGGAGCACTTTGTGTTCTACTCAAGCTTTCCTTTGCTTGTGAGCTTGCTATCGAGAGATGGAGGATTGAGGTGGTGGATGCCCAGGTGGAGGACTCGGTTTCTCCGGTTTGCAGACATGCAAATAGAGGTTGTCACTTATGTAATATATGATTTATATTAATAGAAATATCTTTTCCTGTCCAATGAGGTGAATTTAAATGAATATTGAATCCATGGATGCTTTTAATTGCTTATACATTATTGATTATATATGATAGAGTAGGTCTAACACCATTATATAGCATGCTTTTCGTCTTTGCTTTTGTTGAGAGAGCAAATTATTAACACAAGTGAGATTGGAAAAATCTCAATGGGGATCTACATCAACCGTCTGGAATAAGGTATGTTTCGAGATCCTTTAGTGTTAAATGTTTTGTTTCTCTTGCATATTGGGAAGGGATTGATTTATGTGGTTTCTTTGTCTGTTTTGGTACACCCCAAGCCATAGGAAGTTTTCTCCATAACAATGGGTCTTACCAAGTACCCTCAACCCTAGATGAATGTCGTAGGTCAGGCTCCTCCTTGAAACAATTATTTAGAAAACATGTCAAGAAAACGTTATGAAGAGGTTAAAACTCAGTTTTAGGAAGGGCTCCCTTTTCCCTCAAGACTCGATTACAAAATATATATATATACTTTTAAAAACCATTAGAAGCATCTCATCTGCAAGACGAATCCACGTCATGGAGAAGACATCAAACACAGAACTAAGGGTTGCAAGAAGTTCAACTGTAGACTGAACAAGTTATGGAAGGTCCGAGACCAGCCAAGAGCCTCGACTCTCCTCATTCTACATACGGTAGAAGGAAAAATAAATATTTTTAACCCAACCACTTTTCGCTAGGGTTTATTTACAGCTGGACATCATTTCCATGGAGGATCCATGTGACCATATTAATTGTCCCATCTACCTCCACAATATTTCAAATCTTTACCCTCTAAACTATAGTTGTTTAAACATTTTCAATGTTATACTTTTACACTTTAATATTTTGCTAAATACCATAGTATTTCATGGTTTTCCATAGTGTTGGTTGCAACCTTTGTTTTTCATCCTCTATTCAATTTAGGGTTCCTTAGAACCTCACCTCTAGCACTAGTATATAAGTCTTACAAAGGGGAAATCCTCCATCAATTTTATCACTTGCATAGTTCATAAATAAAGATATGCTTTAACGGTATGAAGCTAAGTAAGACCCATTGGCCTCATAATCCCCCATAATCCCTGGTATGAGGGCCAAGGGCCAACAATGATTTAAAACATGACAACTCCATTCCCATCGAAAAAAATAAACAAGTTTAAGACTACTGTTTACAAAAAAAATGACAAGTACATGCATAAAAACATGGAACAATTTCAATAGGCTAGCATTCTATGCTCAAATTAGATGTATCATGAAGTTACAATCGAATTCATGTCAACGTTTAAGTATTTAGTAAGGAGCTAATTGTTGGAATAGTTTGAATATCGAATTTACTATGTGCATAATATTGTTAAATAGGGTAAACCTAAGAGATAAATATTGTTTTTAATTATTATGGATTTTTGGTGTAGTTACATGTGGTATCGGAACGAGTTTCCAAACATTACGCCTGAATATTGGCTCAACTTGCATAACATGAAACAAAAATATTGATTATGTTTTAAAACTATTTCTATACGGAAACATTAATTTGTATTTTGCAAGAAATGGAAGGAGTAGAAGCATCTGTGGAAGATGGATCCCATTATAATAATCCAGATAACATATATGTGGAATTAAATAACCAACCATCTGAATCGCTTCAAGCTATAAAATATTTAAGGGCTGAATTACAAATTGTAAAGGAAAATAACTAAAGAATGTTAAGAGCTTAGGAGGAGATAATATTGCTATAAAAAATACACAATAGAGGCAAGGATAAAAGAAGGAACATGAAACTGAATCCGGAACAGTATCATACAAACATAAAGGTAAGAAATTAAAACTTTCTAGTAGTGAAAGTAATTCTTCTTCAGGAATTAAAGCAAGGTCGCGCAAAGAAAAATATAAATACTCTAGTGAAAGTAGTGATAGAAACAGTGGTCCTAGAAAGAGGAAATATAAACCTTATGAATAAATCTCAGGAGAATTTAAGAAGATAAAACCTTCTATGTTTAATGGAGAAGTGGAAGAGGGTGAAGAAACTGAGGCATGGCTATCTGGTATGAAAAAGTACTTTCAAATTTATAACTACTCATATAGACTAAAATCTCAGATGGCTATCTATAATTTAAGTAGAAAGGCTGACATTTGGTGGAAGGACATAAAAAGAGTTAAAAACCTGAAAGAAAAATATGTAACCTGGAGAACTTTCAAGAAATACTTGAAAAGAAAATTCCTATATGAACAGTATTATGAAGAAAAAGTTAAGCGTTTTATGAACTTATATTAGGTTCAATGACTATGAAAGAATTAAGTAGTAAATTTTTTATTTTATTACGATATATACCCTATATAATCGACGAAAAGCCTAAGATACTGAGGTTTCTGAGTTGTTTGCCTATTAGTTTCAAGGACTGAATTGAATTTGATGATCCAAAGACCCTTGAAGAGGCAATGAGAAAAGCTAACTTATGTTACGAACAAAGTAAAAATAAGAGAGAAGGAATACCTAACTAGAAAAATAAAAGAACAAGTAACTTTGAGGAGAGAAGGAAAGGTTTTGAGACTAATAAAAGCTTTGGAAATAATTCTCAGAATTTTTCTAATAATAATTATCAAAGAACATATTTTAAAGGTAAAACACAACAAAACATTACAACACCAAAAGGAAATGATATGTTTAATAATTATGTTAAAAATAATGAACAAAAAGAACCTATGAAGTGTTGGGAATGCCAGGTACCTCATTATGCAAAAGACTATCTGAACAGAAAGAGAAATTACAACAATGTACATACCATTGAGGAGGAAGAAATGATTGGTGTCGTAGCAAATGAAATTCCCATAATTAATGCAGCCTTGGAGAATCGACAGGCTGATCATCAAACATCCATGGTGAAAATAGAAGGTATGCTATAGAACAAGCACGTTTCTATTTTGATTGACCCAGTTGCTAGTTTAAGTTATGTGTCACCTAGTATAGTAGAAAAATGCAATTTACATTTGAAATTTTTTGAAAAGTATTGGTTGGTTCAGATAGTTACAAGAACCAAAAGAAAAGTAGTTAGTTATGTTGAAAACTGTGAAATATTTATGAGTCAATTCAGAACTAAAGCAAAGTTAAATGTATTACCATTAGGGTGCTACAATGTTTTAATAGGTATGGACTAACTGGAAAACATAAAGTAGTTTTGAATTGTTTTGAAAAAACATTTACTTGCTTAGATGATAAAGGAGAAAGAGTTACAGTCAAATCGATACCTAAAAAAGTTTATGTTAGACAAACTTCAACATTACAAATGAAAAAGGTTGTATGGAAAGATTGTAAAGTTTTTGTTGTACATATAATAAATGGCTAACACATGAATAAAGAAGAAAAGTTAAAATTCGATGATATTCCAATCTTAAAAGAATTCTCAGATGTTTTTCCGGAAGAGATTCCAGGATTACCTCCAAAAAGAGAATTGGATTTTGCAATTAAATTAGCACCTGAAGTTGTACCTAATTCAAAGGCTCCTTATCGGATGAAAATATTAGAACTTAATGAATTACAACTACAACTACAAGAGCTCATAGATAAGAATCATACAAGACCAAGTGTATCCCCTTGGGGAGCACTCATCTTATTTGTTAAAAATAAATACAGTACATTGTGTTTATGTATAGACTACCGCCAGCTAAACAAAATGACAATTAAAAACATATATCCATTTCCCCGCATAGATGATCCATTCGATCAGATACGCGGAGCAACGATATTCTCAAAAATAGACTTGAGATCTGGATATCATCAAGTCAGAATTAAAGATGGAGATATCTTCAAATCTGTATTCAGAACCTGATACATGCATTATGAATTCGTAGTTATGCCTTTTGGGCTAATGAATGTTCGAACAACTTTCATGTGCTTAATGAACAATGTATTAAGTAAATACTTAGATAAATTTGTAGTCGTATTTATAGATGACATATTAATTTATTAAAAAAATGAAAGAAGAACATGATGAACATTTGCAGATAATACTACAAGTTCTAAGAGAATATAAATTGTATTCTAAATTCAGTAAATGTGAATTCTTTAAAGTTAAAATACAGTATCTAGGTCACATGATATCCAAGGGATATCAATATATATGGATAAAATAAAAGCAATAATAGAATGGCATGTTCCTAAAGATGTATCAGATGTATGATCGATCATGGAAATCACGGGTTATTACCAGAAATTCATAGAAGGATTCTTGAAGATCGTGAATCCCATAACATCCTTATAGAAAAAGGAAAAAATATTTGTATGGGATCTAAAGTGTGAAGCAAGTTTTAATAAATTAAAGGAATTGTTAACTACTGTACCTATATTAAAAATAATAGATCCAAACAAGGACTTCATTGTGTGCACTGATGCATGCAGTAAAGGTTTGGGTGGAGTACTAACATAAGAAGGTCACGTAATAAATTATGAATCAAGCAAGTTAAAAACACATGAGAAGAATTATGCCACTTATGATTTAGATCTGGCTTCCATAATAGATGCTTTGAAAATGTGGCGCCATCATCTAATTGGTAAAATGTTTCTATTAATGTCTGATAACATAAGCTTGAAATACTTGTTTGATCAACAAAATATGAATGCAAAGAAAGCAAGACGGTTAACTTTCCTTAACAAATGCGATTTTGAGATCAAACACATCAAAGGAAAGGAAAACAAAGTGGTTGATTCCTTAAGCAGAAATGCAAGAATGAATTTTATAGCCGCCATTAGTAGCTACAAAACAAAATTAGATAAAAGGGACAAAAATGGACAATGAATACCAAAATCGAAGAGAAAAAGTATCAGAAAATGAATCTGAAAATGTAAAAACAAATTTCAGTTTGAATGAAAAAGGTTTAATGTTGTATAAAAATAGACTATATGTGCCTAACATACCAGAAATTAAATTGATTATTTTAAATGAAGTACATAAAAGTCCCTATTTCGGACATCCAAGTTATCAAAAGATGATAACAATGCTAAGAAAATCTTATTTATGGACTAATATGAAGAATGAATTTGTTGAATATATAGCTAGGTGTATAGAATGTCAACAAGTTAAAGCTGAGCATCGACATCTAGGATTTCTTTTGCAACCATTTCCAATTCCATATTGGAAATGGGAAATTATAAGTCTTGATTTTATAACTGGAATACCTAAAAATCAAAAGCAAAGTGATTCTATAATCGCAATAATAGACAAATTAATCAAGACAACACATTTTATAATGTTAAAACTACATATAAGGCTGCTAATATTCCTGACATTTTTATGAAGGAAAATTTTTGGTTGCACGAAATCCCAAAGGTAATAATTTTTGATAGAGATCCTAAGTTTACTGGTAATTTTTGGAAGTCATTGTTTAAAGGAATAGAGACCAAATTAAATTTCAGTACTGCTTATTGTTTGCAAACGGATGGACAAACGGAAAGAGTAAATCAAGTTCTAGAGGATATGTTACAGATGTATGTTAGAGATCATCCAAAGAAATGGGAATATTATTTGTACTTAGTTGAGTTTTCATATAATAATCACTATCAGACTTCAACTAAACTTATTCCTTTTGAAATACTGTATGGAAGGAAATGTAATACTCCCATTTCATGGAGTAATCTGGTTGATAGATTGATGTTAGGACCTCACCTGTTAAAAGAACTGGAACAAACAGTGAAACAAGTACAAAGCAATCTGAAAATTGCATAGGATAAACAAAAGAGTCATGCATACCTTAAAAGAACTCAAAAAGAATTCCAAGTAGGTGAGCATGTGATTGTCAAAGTAAAACCCAGAAAAATATCCTTTAAGTTGGGGTGTTGTGCTAAATTAGCACCTAGGTATTGTGGACCGTTCAAAATATTGGCAAGAATTGGACCAATGGCTTATCAGTTAGCTCTGCCACTTAATCTTAGAATACATAATGCATTTCATATTTCCATATTCAAAAATTATGTGCACAATGCTACTCGTGTGGTTGATTGGAATTTTATTCAGGTAGAACCTGAAGGATATTTTCAGGTGGAACTAGATTGTATCCTTGACAAGAGAGATTTTTTTCTTCGAAATCACACCATTGGATAGGTAAAAGTGAAATGGAAGCACCTTGGTCTAGCTGAAGCAACCTAGGAATTAGAGAGTCATATGCAGGAGGCATATCCAATTTTGTTCCATGAAGACTCAGAAGACACTTAAGCAACATCGAGGATGATATTGAACTTAAGAGGGGTGTTTGCAACCCACCTAAAACTAAAAAAAAAATTTATTTTGAGAAAAACATTATCTTAAAATTTATTGTAAAGTTTTATGACCAAGGATGGTAAATGATGATTGTAATTGAATACTTTTATATTTAAATAATTAAAAGAGGATACACCTATCCAAAGAAGACTATTTAAGAGTTTTCAATGAGCCACTAGGAGGAATGATCTGTTGTAGAAGGCCAAACGACAAGTGGAATAAATAGCATTCACTTTCTAGGTGTTACATGAGAAAAAATCCCTAAAACTGTGGTCATGTTCCCCGAGAAGGATTCAACCATCTATCAACACTTCCAGCACTTCAAGGATTCAACCCTCTATCAAATTTCCTAGACCTACAAGGATTCAACCACTTCAAACAGTTCTCCCAAAGTTCACTACACTTAGGATCCTCCCATAGTTACTAGATTCATCTTGGTTGGTCATCCTTGGACTTCTTCCAATTATGCTTCCAACTCTTCTTTCATCGGACAAGCAATTACAAAGTGGTTCCCATGGAAAAGAAAAAAACATGTTTTCTTTCTTCTCTTCATGGACGGTCCTGGCTATGAAGTTGTCTTCCTTTGAGAAATATAATTCGCCACACCGAGTGACCCAAATATGGGCATCTCCCAAATCCCCACTTGGTATTCCAATGAATACAACCGTTGAACCCGAGCTCTGCTTCACTAGCCCAACAATTCAAGATTCTTCACATGTTCCTAGAACAATTGTCGCATCTCACAATCCACCATTCCAAGCTCCTTGTCATGTCTTTCATCTCGACTTCCCATGACTCGTATTCACCTCACACTTCATGTCGCAACTCATGCTGATTTTGACAATCGTGCATCAAAGTAAGTCTCCAATAAGCTAATTCAAAATTCATCAAAACCCACTATCTTCCCGCATGTAACGCCTTCACTTCTTGCAAGTTAGAGCCCGATGTGTGTTTGGGGCACTTCCTATCAATATGTGATGCATGACGAGAAGACCTTCTGCTGGAGCACACCTTTGACAACACTTCACTCGTCATGATACCAATACTACTCCTAAAAAATTTGCTTCATAACCCTTCTGACAGTCTAATCAATATTTCACTAATTGTTGTTTGAACCTCTCTCTCAAGTGCACTTCTATTATATGTATAGGTTCCTAGGTGCCTCTTGAAGTCTTGTGTCTTGTCGTTTCTTCCATGAAACTTCAATGCATGATTTCCTAAACTCTTATAAATTCCATGTCTATTGGGAACCCTCTTACTATCACTATGTCCAAGCGCACTTCACCCAAATGTGCAGAGAATCCTACTTTCTAGGAATTTCTTTACCAACTCATAGTGTTTCAATGGCACCCTGTTGCAACATCCTAACTGCACTGCTACCCATTTCAACCTCCATACAATTGTTCTAGTGCACTACTAAAAACTTGTATCCAGCACTTCGTGGATTCCACTTCAATCCAACTTTTGGCACAAATATGGTGAAGAACCGATCAATTCACTACTTTGATACAACCTTTCATGGAACCAAGGACCCAACCCAACGCCAAAGCGCCATTTCCTTCCTTGTGAATGTGGCACTACCCAGAAACAACCTTTGGTGGCCAAGCTAGCCTAGATTTGTGCTCGATAAACTACTCCTAACACACACACACACACACAAACACACACCTTTACCATCACTTGTTATACTTAGTTATTAGTTTTTGTTTGTTAACACTTAAGCAAATAAAGAATACACAACAACATATGAGCCTGATGAAGCCTCAATAGGGTGTGCCAAAAATATATATAAACACAAGAGAGAGTAAAATGATGGGAGAGCGACTGCATGCCACTTCTTTGGGAGTGCATCCAAAATTCCAACAACTCCTCATCCATAAGAAACCCCACGAATTCCTTTTACCTCTTCTTAACGAAAAACTTCTTGACTACGACTTCCCATGTAGCACCCGCAGGTTTGCCTCCTGTAACACTTTACTAGAACATCACTTAGACCACCATGCACCACCTACGCCTAATATTTTCTTCTCTAATTCTTATAGCCCAAAATGACACATCTCTTCATGTGCCCACTTTCCCATGATTTCGTCGCATGTTGACACTTCCATGACAACACTTCATGAAATTCACTGAAAAAACACCTAGATTGGAGGAGCCATATATGGATTTATGAAACTCCATTTGACCTTTGCACTGGACCATTGGAAACCTATCTAAGTCAGGAACAACTTTACAGAAGACTCCAAAGCCTGAAAAATGCCTAGAAGCACCCTAAAAATTATCTTGTTTGACCTAACCGTGACTTTGCCTTCATGCTACCCATGGTTATACCTTTTGTATTCACAAATTTTCCTTCATGCTACCTAAAATTACATCCCATACTATAAAAAAAAATAAATAAATATCAAAATCCTCGAATTAGGGGTGATTTGGGAGGTTCTGGAACTGAATTGGGAAGTTGTAACTGACCCCTATTCGACCCTATCTCTTCATAAATTTATAAATAGAGGGAGAGAGGCCCATGAGAAGGGACTTGAACATTTGCATTGTTATGCTAGAGGAATTGGGATTCACATTCCCCCCACCTTTTCCCTATATTTTCATCCTTTGTTGCAAATCTTGAAGGATGAGTTCCTTGTATAAGAGGTCAAACAAAGTTACAGAACTTCATATATGGATCCTCCAATCTAGGCGTTTTTTTCAGTGACTTTCATGAAGTGGCGACATGTGACAGAATCATGGGAAAGTGGTCACAAGCATATATGTGTCCTTTTGGGCTATAACACTAACTTGTGTCCAGGGATTGCACCCTTTAGGTCGCACTTCTTCCAAGGTGAGTCGACTCGCTAAGGAATCCCATTGCTTGGTCGTATTCTACCTGGGTGGGATTCTTCCAACACCGATGTGTCCAAGGGTTCCCATGCTATCCCCTTCTCAAATTCACCCCAACCTCCATGTTGGGAACTTTTTCCATGCACGTTGCTTTGTATTTCTTGTGAACAGTCTCTTGCCTGGCACATCCACCCTTGGTTTGGTTTCTTTGTCACCACAAACTCATATCTTGGGCCACTTTCCCATGGGAAAGTGTGTGGGCTCCCAACCCATGTTGTTGTGTCTACTTACACTTCATTGGACTTGACCAATACCATGTATTCCTCACAGGTGCCCAACTAAGGTGTGGGTGACTTGCACCCATCCCACACCATGGAGCACCTCATTTGATATATGTTCAATCACATCACCAATTCTACTAAAGACATCTCATGGTCAAGGGTGATGCCCAAGGTGTTTATCTCACCAAGGCCATGGAAGTGTGGCTCTAGCTAATCCCTAATAACATATCACAAAAATCAAACACAAAGAAACTAAGATTCTCTATAGAGTTAGTTGTATTGTATTTCTTAATGAAAAGGTGAAATATTTCTTATAACAGGTTACAATTGGATAAAGTCAATCCAATGTATGAATGTGGGATAAACCAAGAAAGACGATAAAATGAAATAGAGCATTAAAAAATAACATAACTTAAAGCTTGAAATGGTTGTATTAATGCCTAGATCTAATATCTAATTTATTAATATATAAACTAAATTTTATGTTAACAAACATTATTTAGCCAACATAAATCCAACATTAAAAATAGATTAATTAAAAAAATAAAAATAAATAAACCTTATATTTTGATAACTGCCTTGGAGTCTATGTGAATGAAATTGGATGAATCATTGTGAATCATTTGAAATAAGTCTTCCAACCTATACTAAAATTTTGGTAAAACTCATTAATTTAAAATTTGTTGGAATTCAAATCGTATAGCCATGTTATGCTCCTTTAAATGCAAGTGGTAATTATTCTATAAAAAGGGAAATAAGTCTTTCGATGTGTATTGTAACTTTGTTAAAACTATTAGCTGAAATTTTGGAGTTATAAATTGCTATAACCAAATATTTATGTTGCTTAGAATTAAGTATATAGTAATCATGTAAAGAAACCAAACTCATGTCTCTCAACTCCACGTCTAAAAAAATTCTATAAGAAATTCATTGCAAATGCCACTTATAAGACTTTGTGTACTTAATATGTTTGAGTGATTTACGTATCTATAAAACTTCAAACTATTAGTATGAAACGCGTTCGAGAATTTCAAATGCCTTATTATCAAAAAATATGTCTCCAGAAAACAAGATATTGCATTTCGTTAGATGAGTGTAGTTTAAATTGGTATATATTTTTCCACTTCTACTAGTTATTTTCATATCACACCCTCAACTTTGAAATGAAAGTCACATAATCCCAAATTGAGATGCTTTCAACAAATGAAGGTACAACAAATCACTTTGAACATGTTTATTGTTAATGACTATAGACACATCTAATTATCAATTTGATAATTGATGAGTTCATATGTTTTAATTAACCCTTTGAATGAAAATTTATAATAATTAAAAAACAAAACATATATTTACCAATTTGAGAATTAATGGGATCAAATGTTGCAATCAACATTTTACATAAATTGTTGTTGCAACCTAATACAATATGACTAACATGTGTCATTGCTAAGACATTTATATATGCTTGTAACAAAACTATTGCAAAATCTATAAAATTCACCAATATTTAAATTTAGAATGATGTATCTACTCATATTAATGTTCACCACCAACTCGATCAATTAGGCCAATGCGCAAATCCACATTGTTTTAACAATTGAACCGGCATAAACAATCATTTCAAATATGAGTTGTATTGATTTAATTAACCAAAATAAAATTGTGCATGGCATTGTTCTCTAATGATAGGGACTCCTTATATTGAAATTAGTTGTTGACTTCCTTGTATGAACATTTGATGACCAATCGAATAGTAAATTGCATCCTCCAAATTTTAGAATACATTTAATTCAAAGAAATGGATAAACAATTTGTAATAAATATTGAGGAGAAAATAGCAATTTAATGAATGTTATATGCATCTTTGAAATGAAGCTAGCCTACTATAGATAGGGAATCATTTTGTTATTAATGCAAGGTTTCCCAACATGAATCGTAGTGATATGCCTAAAAAAGATGAGGATCACTAGTCCTAAATGTGGTAAAGACAAGTATTTATAGGTAAATGGATACCATTTTTACCAATGATTTCTACCTATTTCTCAAATATTATCATTATACCTTCAATTTTAGAAAAACCTAAAATCATGAAATTTCTTAACAAATGACTTCGAATCACCATAGCTTTTGCATATGTATAAGAGTTGTTCCATATGACCATAAATTTAGGCACACAAAATAGATTTCGGAACCCTAGAAATTTTAAAAATCTATACTTTCAAACACTTCCAAAATTTCACCCCATTTACTTAAGTTTTCTCAAATCTACTTCATAGAACTTTCAACCTTATTGTTGAATTTGAGCTATTTATTATAGTAACATATACTTTAATTATAACCAACTTTTTCACTATAAGCTCAAGAAAATAGATCACTGAAAATGTACGTGAAGGAGAGATGAATATCACAACCCTAGGTCTAGCTCACATCAAGACTTTAAGACAAATCGTTGCATGCAAATTCATCTCTAGGGTTTACTTCACACAAAGATTTAGTCTTCCAGCTCTTGTATCACACAAGCATGAAGGATTCAAGAATAACACATCAAGATTACAAATATATAGTTGAATAATGAGTTATATTGAATTTTCTCTCCTCCCTTTATATAAGATAGGTGAGGGGGGGCAACGACATAAAATCCTTACTAATTAGACAACAATCTACGATCACTACACTAGGTCCACAAATGGAGAAGTTCTCTACCAAGAGAGTACACTATACACTTGGTGGTTGGGGACCACTTCCCAAATGTAGCTTACTCCAATCTAAGCCACCACATGGCAAGTGTTCATCATCACATGGTGACATGCTCTTGAAGATAAGTTGCAAAGCTCAATGATGCTCCATGTGTGTGGATCGGTCCACAAACAACCTCCAAAGGAGCACCCTCCAAGCAATACTCCCTCAAGCCAAATGCATAAGCAAAATTGTATCATGATTCATCTTCCACATGCTAGAGCAAGGCTATATCTTATTGAAGTATTGCATGGGTCAGTGCAAGAATATGAGGGACCTTTTAGATGCAATCCTAGTTTTCAAAAGCAAGATCACGTTACCAAAAAATACATCAAGGTTATGCTACATAGCACTTGGTATGGTTCAACCCGAGCCTGAAATGTCATGGGACATGTAGGATAGGAAGACATATCGCGTACGCGTTATATAAATACAAAACGCGCTCACGATATGTAGTTATAAAATGCATACGCGATTTGTAAATTAAAAAAAAAATTAAATACACAGGCCCGAAACTCGCGGCCCATTTTAACAATC
Organism: Pseudotsuga menziesii; assembly: GCA_001517045.1. Taxonomy (NCBI): domain Eukaryota; kingdom Viridiplantae; phylum Streptophyta; class Pinopsida; order Pinales; family Pinaceae; genus Pseudotsuga; species Pseudotsuga menziesii. The sequence continues at coordinate 14,097 of LPNX010742543.1, forward strand.
AAGAACGCGAAATCGAAGGGCAATTGGAGTGTTTTGGAGCGAGTTCACTGCTTGGGATTGTTGCAGGAGCTGATTTAGGTTGAGGAGAGGAGATTTCACTCATGAATTGTCATCCAACAAGGTAATTCAATCACCCAAAGCATTCTTTTTTTTTTGTCAATTTTTACCCTATAATTGTGATTTTTAATAGAATAATCAATCCAACAACTCCCAAGCTAATGTTTGATGGGATAGAGAAACTTTGTTTGATTTTGAGCAGCAAAATTAAAAAACATAACTACAGAAACCATTTATATAATTTTAAAGGATTTGGAACTTTTTATATAATTTTATATTGTTTAATTCAAATAAGTTTAAATGTTTCATAAATTTATATGGAATATAAAGAATGCCAATCTATATAATACTTACTTTTATATATATAAAAGTTTACATATCATAATATCAATATAACAAGTAATTTATACTAATGGAAGAAAGAAACTTCCTTTTATTTTGAGTAACAAAATTCAAAAACATAGTTGAAGAAATAACTGATGTAATTTTAAAAGATTTGGATTTTTTTATTAGTTCTTTTATTAAGGTATTGGCATTGTATATTTTAGATAGAACTAGAATTTTTCACATGAGAACATGCACATGAAATTTAGCAATACTTCCCCATCTTAGTGGATGGTAGAGTTTGTAAACCCTAGGCTATTTTAACAAAATGCCTGACCCCAAAAAACTCTTTTAAAAAACAATATGAAAATGTCTTACCAATTGAACTAACTTGAAACTTAGATAGAACAACAAAATTGTGGAAGTGCTAAATCTATTTTGTAAATGAAAATAATTTTAAAATTGATATATGTAAAAGTCACCAATGAGGGTGAAGAAGTGCCTTAACTTCTAGAAAGAAGTTGAACGAAACTCATTATTTAATTGTTAAATGTTTAATTTTAAGTTTTAAATGTATGTAAGTGAATGCCATTAAATTGCTTGTAACTTGAGTTTTCCTTAATTTACATTTTCAATTTTGAAGAGATGTCATTATATACCATGTATACGTTTCTAATTATTTTCTTATTGATTTTTTTATTGCAGTTGCGGCTATGGACCCCAATGCTGAAATATTGATTGAGCTTACCCAGTTGAGAGGCCTGAGTACTGCTTTTAGTGGTGGTGATAGGATTCGACGTTCACTTGCATCCACTTTGGATGCAATTGTTGAGACTATCACATTGTCAAACAACATACTATATGATATTACTTCATATAGAGAAAGAAAAAGACGTGAGTACGCCGATGGGCTTAGCTATAGTGCAATAAAAAAGTTGAAAATCACCAAAGAGCATATATTTTCATTGTTTAGGGACCCTCGCACGGGGGAAATCCCAAATGCAAATAGGCCACATATCTCTATCGAGTGGTGCACACATCAACCATTTGTTGATAATTGGATGGACAAATGGTATATGGTTTTTGATATGCCACCACACAACAACAGGGAAATTCCCTTGTACTTCCTTCGAAAGATGTGTGCAGAGTTCATGTTGGGTAAACATGTAAACTATTTTGATATATTGGCATTTCAGGGGATCAGTGAGGGGATTCCCCAAAACCGACCCAATGCCAGGCTTCGAGACGTTGATCGCCCTATCCCTGCAGCTTGCAGGCAGTTTCTTGGGCCAAATGTCCCACCTATACATCATTTTATTCCACAGACACGTGATGCATTTTTGAGTTTGGCACAGGCCGTTGTTTTCCATAGCACGATGGTTCAACATATGGGTGAGGAAGGGACATTTGTCCCTGGTGTGGTACATACACCAGGTCATCATGGTGTAGGACCATCTTCTAGTGTAGTATCACCCACTAGTGTAGTACCCCCCTCTACTGCAAGACCATCTACTAGTGCAACACCATCAGCAAATTCCCAGCCTACTTTTGAGCCTCACGAGTGCACATCGTGTGGTCGTCCATGCTATGGTATTTTGTTAGATGTTTCCTTCAGTGGGTTTTTGAGTGATGTATGTATATGGTTAATTGTAATAAATTCTTCATTTAATTTCCTCTTTGTACACATATGTATAGTTTGAGCTAATATATTAATTTTGTGAACTTGCAGTTGATGCTTTATGCCGGCAACGAAACCCCAGAGTATCATGTTCCACACTCTACACAGGGGAATGACATTCCATCCACTGATCCCTTGGTTGGTGGAGAGATTCCCATAGCACCCATTGCCGTATCTCACACCGAGGTAAACATTTTAAAATTTCAGTTTTTTAATACTTGTTAAATTGTTAATTTCCACATACTGTACATGTTAGTTCACTAATGTTATCTACGGTCTAATATTTACAATTATTAAACTTGCAGATGCCAGATCCTTCACAGGGGAAAGCAGTGATGGAGGTAGGATCCATGGTCATATCAACCGAGGAAATATCTGGGCATATGCCAGATCCTACATGAGGGAAAGCAGTGATGGAGGTAAACATTTAAAAAATATCATTTTTTAAATACATGTATGTTCGTTGAATCATGCATGTCTAGCTACATGAACTCTTGTTGACTATAGGCACCAACCGAAACACCTGGACCATTTCCTAGAGTTGTATCTCCTCATAGGCCATATGTGAACAAGGGTCAAGTGTATATGAGACGGCCTACTCCTAGAAAGAGTGAAGTTGTCCACGACCATGGAGATACTGATACCATGGTAATTTGTATATCCTTCGATGATATTTCTTGGTTAACTTGAAATCCAATGCATAAAATATTTTGTTAATGTTTGATTTGCATGTTTACTGCATCAGGAGCCAGAGTTTACTGTTGAAAACCTTGCAGGGATGGTTGATGCAGCAATCAGTGCTGCATCTACAATGGCAACAAGTCACACAAAGGTACAACTATTTGAACATGATATAGACATAGTGTGTTATTGTTGTCTATTGTTTATTCATGAACATTTCTAACTATTTCAAGATTTGGTGATTGTAGCCACCACCACCACCACCAGTTCCTGCCCCCTCTGGTTCGACCATGGATGTGACCATCCTTCATGTGCAACCAACAGCTCCATCTACTACACAAGAAACACAATCCCCTTTGTCACAGTCTCTCACCGAGGTGAGATGTCCATTAATGAACAATTGTTTCATGCAATGTCCATTAACATTTTCATAATTTTTGAGTTAATTTAGA